>JASDDO010000012.1:182542822-183142822 GCA_030015575.1 Agapanthus africanus | reverse complement strand
ATTATCATCGAGTATCCTACTGAAAGAACTTGTGCATCCTAAACCCTAATCCTAATTTTTTGAGGAATTAAATTCCCATACATTCCTGTTATTTCTTTTTAATTTAGTTCTTTTCCCCTAAGTTTTGATTCTGCAGAACAAAATCTCCCCGATGAGAATTAAATTCTCAAATTGTGGGGAGATTTGCTTCTGCAAATCTCAACCAGAGAAATAACTAAGTTCTTATATGAAGGGTTAAGTTTACGGTAAAGTTGTACATTTACGTTATCATCGAGTATCCTACTGAAGGAACTAGTGCACCCTAAACCCTAACCCTAATATTTGGAGGAATTAAATTCCTTTATGTTCCTGTTAATTCTTTTTAACTTAGTTCTTTTCCCTTAAGTTTTGAATCTACAGAACAAAATCTTCCCGATGAGAATTAAATTCTCAACTTGTGGGAAGATTTGCTTCTACAAATCTCAACCAGAGGAAGAACTAAGTTCTTATATGAAGGGTTAAGTTTACGGTAAAGTTGTACGTTTACGTTATCATCGAGTATCCTACTGAAAGAACTACCATAAACCCTAACCCTATACCATCCAATATTTAACAACCTTCGTATAGTTCTATGTCACGACGAACATCGAACGTATGTTAACCGATAGATGGGGACTAAGTCGCGCTTTGATTTTCACATATGAGTATCGATGAGAATATGAAAATTTCATATTATTATCGAGTATCATATATTGATTTTAACTTGAACATTTAACTCGAATAGGTTTTACATTTATATTTCGTTTTTAAGGGTTCTAAGTTTTAAGTTTAGTGTAATTTTTGCTTACGTTTACGGTATAGTTGTCCGTTTACGTTATTATTGAGTATCCTGCTGAAGGAACTAGTGCACCCTAAACCCTAACCCTAATTAACCCAAATTAACCTAATTAACCCAAATTAACCCTAATCATCATCCTAACTCAAATTATCCCTAATTAACCAAGAATTAACCCAAATTAACCTAATTAACCCAAATTAACCCTAATCAACCCTAATCATCACCCTAACTCAAATTATCCCTAATTAACCCAAATAAACCCTAATTAACACTCTAACACAAATACACTCTATTTTACTTAATTAACCCAAATTAACCCTAGCCCAAACCCTAACCCAAACTAACCTAACCCTAATCATCACCCAAACCACAACCCAAATTAACTCTACCCCAAAACAAAATTAACCCTAATTAATCTAATTAACCCTAACCCTAATCATCACTAACCCAATTTTACCTAATTAACCCTAACCCTAACCCTAAACCGAAACCTAACCCTAACCCTAAGCCTAAACCGAACCCTAACCCTAAACCAAACCCTAACCATAACCCTAATCCTCACCCTAACCCTAACCCCTAATTAACCGAGAACTAACCCTAACCCTAACATAAAAATCAACAATAACACAAAAAATAAGAATAATTAATAGTTCAAAATGTAATTAACTCACCTCACTTGTAGTTTTGCCGACAGTTGGTGCTCGACGAGGTGGAGGAGGCTGGTCCTGGAACTCGACTAGAGGATCTGATCAGGAAATTTTGGCGACGAGCAATTTTGGCGACGAGACAGAGATCGAGGCGGTGGCTGACATGAAAAATTTTGGCGATGAGAGGCTCCGGAGGCAGCTGACGAGAGGTGGAGGAGGCGTGGGTAAGGGTGAGCGATCGCATGCGCGGGGAGTTGGTGAGAGGAAATATTTTGGGGACGGTCGGAAAATTACTGAGCTTTATTTTTTTTATAAATAACCCTTTGATGCCCCTACGGATTAATCCGTAGGGGCTTCTTTTGCGTCTCCGTAGGGCCAACTAAAAGATTACATTTTAATATTTTTTAATTAATCCGTAGGGCACCATAGAGACAAACCGATGGCCCTACGGATTAATCCGTAGGGACAATAAAACGTTGCCCCTACGGATTCCTGTCTCTGTAGGGGCAACCACTTATTGTAGTAGTGAATTAATTTTCTAAGATATTTTTGGTATTGTATCATTTATTGATATCTTTATCATTAATGATTTTCTCGTTATTCCAAAAACGTCAAGTAAAGTAGGACGTTTCTCACTCTCTAAAATGACAAGTAAAAAGAGATAGAGGGAGCACATAATAGCATCTAACATTGCAACATTGGTGGATATGGATGTGTCCAGTGAATTAAAACCACGCTTATACATATTTGTTTTAATGCAAGGTTGAAATGATGGATTAACTGAATAACATAAATCATATAAACTTGGTTTTGCATGTTCGTCACCCATATTTAAATTTAAATTTTTTTTTAATTATTTTTTTGAAAACTAAATTGCAGAAAAGAAAAGATTAAAATAGAATAAAACTAATAAAAGCAGGAATCTAAACTTGCAATTTAAAAAATATAAAATAATAGAGAATTAAAAACCTAACTGATACAAAAAAGAATCAACATGAAAAGTGCTGACGTGGCCGTGACTTCGCGGGTGGCCTTGGCAGATCCGCCGAAAATTCTTGGCCTTTCTTCTTCTATCTTCTGCTCCGTCTCTGTTTGTTTCCATTTAGCTCTCTGCAGCTCCAGATTTCCTGAAATAAAAATCAAATAAAGCAAAGTAAAATAAAACTAAAAATAAGAAAAATTAATTTGAAAAATTTAACTAAAATTGAAACCGTCTTCTCTAGCAACGACGCCAAAACTTGTATTTCTGCATGTCACGCGGGTAACCCGGGTTCGATCCCCGACAACGGCGCCAAAAACTTGTTGGGATATTTTAAATTCTAATTACTACTGAAAATGCATGGTTGTCAATTGTAGCACTTGTGGGTCGATCCACAGGGAAGAGGGAAATTTTTAGTTAAATCTAACGAATTTAAAAACAGATTTTTGAAATGATTTATTAACTATTAATAATTTAAATGCAGAAATTAAAATAAAATAAAGTGCAATGCAATAAATAAAGGCAAGCAATTTTAAATGTGATAAATTTAAATGAAGTAATTAAAAGATGTAATTAAAAGCAAATAAAAATAAAACTTTTTAAGTTAATATTAAAAAAGCAACTATCTAGGGATTCGAATTCACTTGATTTGTTCATGGTGATTTCAAGCAATCTGTTTGATCTAAATTTTTTATTAGATAGATCTAATGGTTGTCAAGTATTGATCTACATAGTATTATTGATTAGCCAAAATAAACCCTAATTAATTAGGTCGATTATAAATAATAAAAATAAATTCTTTACTTTCCCAAGATAAATTTAAAAGGGTGTCAATCTCTAATTGATTTACCTAGTTTATCAACAATGCAAACCCTTTTGCTAAATAAATTTCAAGGGCATCAATCTATCATGGATCTACTTAGTTTATCGGGATTGAAAAAAAGAAACTATTTTTATTATTTTAATACTTGTCCTTAAGGACATGAAAGGAAAATTAAAACTTAGCAACTCATCACCACGCACAAATTTAATTTCATCTAACCCTAGACTAAAAACTTAGTTATGCATAATAATAGAAAATCACAAGCAATAATTAAATAAAAACATAATTCAAAAAATATTAAATAGAAGTTAAAAATAGCTTACAACCCTAGATCTTGCTTTTGAAAACCTTAGCCTCCAAAATAAAAGAGAAGATGACAGATGATCTGTAACACCCTAGTTCGATATACCATACTTGATTTGATTAATTTATATATTGAATGGTTATTCTTGATTTATTGCTGTTTTGGGTGCGAATAGTATAATTGGTATCTGTATTTGCATCCGACTCGACCCGCTTGCTGGAAACCCGTCTTGATTCCTGTTTGTGATTTATCTCGGTTAGCTATGAGGATCCGTGCACTGTCATGTTGTATATGTTGTATGTCTGCATTATATCCGGCATTTTCATTTTTAATAATACAATTATAATTTAATAATATATTTTAAAAATATCTAGTATGGCCTGCATGTACCCCTGACCCTGTGGTAGCATTCGTATATCTTATTCTTGTCCCGTTTAGTGTAACGGACTCGTTTGGATTGCTACGTGCATCCGTTCTTAGGGGTATACATTTTCGTTACCTGGATATTGTATTTTGGTTTTGGTTGATACGTATATTATCCGTATTTTTAAACCGTAATTTTAGACCCAACCCGGGCATATTTTGGACTATTTTTGTATTAGCCAAAATCTCAATATATATATAATAATATATTTCTAACTGATACTTATAAACGTTTATAATTTTAAACTAAAATATATATTTTTTAAAAATCTTTTAAAAACTAACCTATCTGCCTCTCACAATCTTTATATATTTTAAACCTATTTCTAACCCTCACCCCTGATCCTCTCTCTCTCTACATATTTATATATTAATATTTTCTCTTTTAATTTTTCCACACATCTCCATACACGTACACACTCTCTTTCCCTCACGTTTTCTCATCTTCCCCATATTTTAACGCTTCCAAGCTTCGAACCCATTCGCTCGTCGCGGTCGCTCGTTGTCGTCGCCACCATCGCCTCCACCCTCGACGTCGGCTTCTCTCCGCGACCACCGCACCTCTCTCCTCCTTTACCCCATGACGAGATCACTGCAACCTGACGAACTCGCAGAACCCAGCCCCCTGCCTTCGTCATTGTCATCGTCCTCGCCGCCGACGACCTCGTCGTCGCCTCCTCACCTTGCCACCACTCTCGTCCACTCATCGACGTCACCACCTTCATCACCTCCCTCTTCCATGAACAACGACCCCAACCTCAACTTCATCGAACCCAACCCTACAACCTCATCACTGCCGACCACCCTTGTTGGCCTCATCTCCCCTCGTCACCAGCACCGCTTCCATCTTCTCACCAACACCTCCAAGCCAACCCTGACGAGAACCCACTGCAACCCGAGCACCCTCGCAACACCTTGCCGGAGCACCTACCCATCACCGTCGTCGCTCCCTTGCCACCTCCTCTGACCCGAGACAACCCCAGAGAACAACCACAACCCTTCTTTTCTTCTTCTTCTTCTTCTCTTTTTGTTTCTTGATTCCGCATTTTCCGGTCACCGTCGGAGCCGTGCCATCGCCGACGATCTAGGCGACCCAGTGGACGTCCCCATCTAGTGTGGTCACCTTCTTGCTTTGCCTGGTTCTGTTCTGTACGCGCGTGTGTGCATTACGACGTTTACCCGACGTCGGACGCAGCGTACGCATCCCATCGTGAGATCCGATCAGGCAAGTTTATCTTGCTACATGCTATAATATATATTTTACATCCTTATGAATGAAAATATCATAGGTTTACTGTATTGTACATCCATGTTACTGTTTTACTGTTTTCGGATAGCCGTTCGTATCCGTATCATTTATCACATATATAGTCGCATGCAAATTTATCTTGCTACATGCTATGATATATATTTTTCATCTATATTAATAATAATATTACATGTTCATTGCATTGTGCATTCTATATTATAGTCTTACAATTTTATGATACCCGTTCATATCCGTACTGTATATTACGTAATTAGTTGCATGCCAGAACCTGATTGCTTCATGTCACTGCTAGATTCATATACCATGCTTTCTAGTATGCATCATACGCCCATGAACTCATTATATGTTATCGCTGATTTCCATTCGTGCATCCGTGCTTTTACCGTGATTCGATACTTGTTACATTTTACTGTTGGGCATCCACTTGATACATATGCACTATATGACATGACCCGATACACTACTGCTTGACTTGATACCTGATCCTGTTACTAATGCCGACAACCCTGACTTGTTGTCCCGATGGACGTTACTGTTGTCTATATCAGACAAAACTTGTACCTGCTTGATCCTGTGTCGGCATTAGCTCTAGATTTATTAATACCTGACTTGAACACATAACCTTAGGGGTAAGGGGAAATCAATAATGAAACCTGACTTGTAACTCAATAGATCGACGCTTATACTGATCCATTTTGGGGACTATGCCAGTCCCGGGATGATGCTGCTGACATCATTCGTCTGTACACGTTTCCTGTTTTGTGCTTAGCGGCATGTCTCAGATTCAGCCCCGAGAGTCTGGACCGTGGTCCCGGGTATGCACGTGATACTATTGAGTTACATCGACGATTCATTAAATTGATTTCAAAGACTTTAGAATAGATAACCTAGTAGCATAGATTACTCACCGCATGCACATACACTTCACTGTTCCATATTCGTGTTACTGTTATACACTTATTACTGTTAATACTCATGCCCGCATATCTTGTTACCTCCTATTATATTTTATTGTTTGATATTATTACGCACTGACGTCTGGGTTTTGCATGGCCCAGATCATCTGTCTCTTTCATAGGCTGACCAGGAGTACTTCAGCCGACTGGCCGAGCAGTGAGGATCTTGTTAGTTTAGCATAGTTTTATTTTCAGTATTTTCATTTCCTGATGTGAGCCCGTATTTGGGACGTACTTTCCAGATGTTATTGCTTATTGGATTTTTTGCTTCCGCATATTTATATTTCTTGATTCGTTTATTCTGGCAGAAGGACATGTACTAGTTAGTTTTGTATTTTACTGTTCTTAATATCTTATAGGCAGCCGTAATGTGACTGTGTAGGGATATTTCCTAGCCACAGGTAGCATGGTTGGCTGTGTCACGTGCCGATCATAGCGCACTCTAGGAAGCGGGGCGTGACAGTGTTTGTTTGGTATCAGAGCCATAGGATTTAGGTTAATCGGGTTTAATTCTTTTGTAGTTGGGTATTGGACCCAATACACGAATCAGAAAACCCGTAATTAGGAACATGCCTTGCAACATTGTTGTCGTGATTCTTGAATCTTATTTTTCTCTTGACCCTTTACCTTGACGAGATGGAAAGACTTTTCATCTCGGCTTGGAATCCTTTTGATTCCCTATTGTTTCTCCCTCCCCATCCCTTCGATTTTGATACTAGGATTTGGGAAACTTGAATGGAGTTATGTAATTGTAACTATGAACTGCAGCATGGTTACAATGCGGTACTCTATTTAAGTAACTTGGAGTCCTAGTCTTGATTCATTTCCTTGTTTTATAGTCGTTATATTACCTTGCTACTCTCGGTTTCATTGTTTACCAGTTCATGTTTTATCGTAAGCTTGAATCCTATTTACCATGCTAATCTTCTTCAGTGTTTGGCTTCAGATGAAGTCATTTCGGGTATCCCACTTGTTTTTGATATTCCCACTTTAGCATTATTCGATTCAGGTGCATTCCATTATTTTATGTCGTCCAAGTTTATTGCTGCACACTCGATTTCATGCACGACCCTGTCTTGTTGTTGGGATATATACACTAGGAATGCGAAGATCATATCTAGTAGCAAGTGCAAGGATTGTTCGATTGTTATTAGCGGACGTGAGTTATTTGCAGATTTCTTGGTGATCGATATTGGCAGCTATGATGTCGTCTTGGGAATGGATTTTCTCGGCACTTTCCATGCTCATATTGATTGTAGGGCAAAGAAAGTGATTTTCCAGATTCCCGGATATCCGGAGTTTGTTTTTGCTGGAGGTCGCAGTTCTGTCGAGCCAATCGAGTTTAGGGCTAGGCCGACAAACACAGTTCTTTCGTCGATGGAAGTTGATAAGGAGGAAGCACCAGCTATAGTTCGAGAATTCATGGATGTGTTCGAGGACATCTCGGGTTTACCGCCAAAATGAGATATGGAGTTCGCGATCGATCTTGGTCTTGGTGCAGTGCCAATCTCAAAGGCGTACTATCTGATGGCACCAGTGGAGTTGGATGAAGTAAAGAAGCAGGTTACCGAATTGCTAGAGAAGGGTTGGATTCACAGCAGAAATTCACTCTTGGGAGCTCCAGTTCTTCAAGTCAAGAAGAAAGATGGCACAAGGAGGATGTGCATCGACTATCGAGAATTAAACCAGGTGACTATTAAGAACAAGTACCCGATCCCTCGCATTGGCGAATTATTCGAGCAACTCAGTGGCACGTGGGTATTCTCTGTAGGGTTCCTAAGCAGTCATACAAGGGTCTATAAGGCATCAACCATGCCCGATTCAAAATTTAGACATACCGAAACAACCCAAAGCCGGGATCTTTGCTAGATTATTAGGGTTTAACATGCAAGTAAACATCTTTACAACTAAAAGTGAGGGATTACAACCTTTGTAGTCTGCTCCTTCGCTTCATAAGCTCCGAGTAGAAGTCCCTTCGCCGTGATCCACGATCTCCCGGACTCAAGAGAGGCTCCACGACTCGAACGATCTATGCTAGCTTGTAGTGTTCCTTTTCTCCGATGATCTACGTCAAAGTTTCTATAACTCAAGCTCTCTCTCTCTATAATGATGTGAACACCCTAATCTAATTGGCTAGATTAGATGAGGATGATGGAATAGTATTTATGCTTTCTTTTTATATCAAATTCTCACTCTTAATCATCACAAAATGAAAACCTAGTAAGCTTTCTCAAAGCTCAAGGTTGAAGAAGAAGAAGAAATAATGCATTAATCCTTTTGTGATGAATAATGAAATGATATATGATTAATAATGTAACCATGGTCAACTATGAATAGGCTAACCCATGTAGAGAATTAACTAGGGCTAGGGTTTGGGTTGGGTTAAACAATGAGTCACTAGAAAATATCAACCATAATATCTTTTTCGTGACAAAAGAAAACCTTCTAGAAGGTTCATGAAAGAACTAACCCAATTCAAACCCTAATCTTGTTTAATCTCCACTAAACATGTTTCATTAGTAATCATATCATGTTACAATAATATATATCACATATATATTATATATTTGTAACAAAAGAAAATAATACAATTAATATATATCACATATATATTATATATTTGTAACAAAAGAAAATAATACAATTAATATATATCACATATATATAAATGTATTATCCGGTGAGAAAATGAAATAATAAAGCGAGCCAATATTAGATAATGTAATACAATATATCATATATATTATTATACATTAAATCATCGAATCAACACTTGATCCGACAATCCGGCTATATCGAATATAACCGACTAATATATCATGTACCGATTCATCGAATCAACACTTGATCCGATGACCCGGCTCATATCTAAATATCGCGAGAATATAATACGGTATCTCATATCGCATTATCCTCGGTTCTGCACATATCACATATGTGCCCCTACTCCGTTTTGCCTGAGTCAAGAAACCTCTGTGTAGGACTTTAAAGAATCGTCAATACGCCGGTAGCACGTGATGATCATATCAAACACCCACAAGCTGCAAGCGGTCAGCTAAACGTAATAGCTACCCAGGTATTGAGCGATCAGAAGATCAACAAGCAAGCCTGTACATTCTCCTGTGAATCCAATCAGTAACACTCCCGTACAGTCCGGTCTCTTCATCTGATATGTTGCATATCTAGTCTAGGGGCGGTATACGTCAGACCCCAGTAACCGATAAGTCGTGTCGATGTGAGGCTCATAACGGGTTGAGAAACTACTGATAACACTTACCAGTAAATCTCTATATCATCCCTGGACAGGGACTTCCAGTTATAGCCAATCGAACACAGCACAACATCAACTCCCTATACCGGGAGAGACGAATCCCCTCCTATCGCTCATTTCCTCCATGTGATTCGGGACTGCACCTAAAAGCCACCGTTTTGCACGCCCTCTTGGACGTGGTAAGGTGGAAATCAAAGCACAGTGGGAATCACACAAGACTCTATGACGATCTCGGGTCTACAGACTACCCTGTACCAGTGTCACCGGAGAACTGCCATCTGACGTGTGGTATATCACCATTTGGGAGTTCTCGGCGAGTCCGTCCAGTGTACCCAGTCTCCACTGAGCACCCGTACACCATCCTTGATGTCAAAACACCGATAGATATGGGATCATCCATCGCCCATCATATGGGTCAAGATACGTATGCGCTAGTCTATTCTGGTGTATCGATGCCCTGTCTCGATATACCCTCGACTAGGAACAGTTATAGGATGTACTCATCGACTACCATGGCCCCACTAGTATGATCTCATCACAGTCCCAGTAGTCGAGTACAGATCCTAAGGGCTTTATCAACATGTGAGAGTAAGACAGTAAACATATACAAGTCAACATGTTAAGATAAAGTGAAACCAAATAGCATACTATCATGACGAGCAAGAAAGTCCTCTCTATATATATCCAAGCATCCATTATAATATACATCATATGTACAACAATGGCCTCTAGGGCATATACATAACTAACAATCTCTCACTTTCACTAAGGCCAGCTGCTGTAGTATCTCATACCTAGCATCCCGAATAATTTCTCAAACTGTATCTGGGGAATGGATTTCGTGAGTGGATCCGCAGTGTTGTCCTTCATATCTACTCTCCTGACCTTGATCTCCCGGCGATCAACTATCTCCCTGATCAGGTGATACCGCCTCAGAATATGTTTGGACTTTTGATGGGACCTGGGTTCCTTGGCTAAAGACACAGCTCCATTGTTATCGCAATACAGTGTTATTGGATGTTCAATGGATGGAAATACACCAAGTTCACTAATGAACTTCTTTATCCAGGCAGCCTCTTTGGCAGCATCGTTGGCAGCGATGTATTCAGCCTCCATCGTCGAGTCTGCAACGGTATCCTGTTTGGAACTCTTCCAACATACCGCCCCTCCATTGAGGGTAAAGACAAATCCCGAGTGCGACTTAGAGTCGTCCTTATCACTTTGGAAGCTGGAATCGGTAAAGGACTCTACCTGGAGTTCTCCGTTACCATACACCAAGAACATCTCCTTAGTCCTTTGTAAGTACTGGAGAATGCTCTTCACAGCTGTCCAGTGACTCTCTCCAGGATCTGCTTGATACCGACTCACTACACCTAGTGAGTATGCTACATCGGGTCTCGTACATAGCATCGCATATATGATAGAGCCTACTTCCGAATCATAGGGTATCCCTTGCATGCGAGCTCTCTCTAAATCAGTCTTAGGAGACATCTCTTTGGAGAGAGTGAGTCCAGAGATCGTGGGTTGGTTCCCATGCTTGGATTCTTCCATACTAAACCTCTTTAGTATGGTGTCAATGTTCCTGGATTGGGACAATCCCAGTATCCATTTAGATCTATCTCTGTAGATCATAATTCCTAGTATGCAGGAGGCATCACCTAGATCTTTCATTGAGAATCTTTGTGATAAGAAGAGCTTGACTGATTGCAGCATAGGAACATCATTTCCTATCAAGAGTATGTCGTCGACGTACAATACGAGGAAGACTACCTTACTCTCTGCAACCTTTTTATAGATACAAGGTTCATCTACATTTTTTGATGAAGTCAAACTCTTTGACTACAACATCAAAGAAGATGTTCTAACTCCGCGATGCTTGCTTCAACCCATAGATGGATTTAAGCAGTTTGCACACCTTTCCGCTGCTCCCACTATCTACGAAGCCCTCTGGCTGAGTCATGTACACGCACTCTTCTAAATCACCATTTAGAAAGGCGGTCTTAACATCCATCTGCCAGATTTCGTAGTCGTGGTATGCAGCAATGGCAAGTAAGATCCGGATGGACTTAAGCATAACCACTGGAGAAAAGGTTTCGTCATAATCCACACCTTGTCGTTGACGAAAACCCTTTGCAACAAGTCTAGTTTTGAAAGTCTCAACTTTTCCATCTACACCAATTTTCTTTTTAAAGATCCACTTGCTCCCAATGGGTTTTACCCCTTCAGGAGCATTTTCCAAAGTCCATACTTTGTTGGTGTACATGGATTCCATCTTAGATCGCATTGCATCCAGCCATTTCATAGAGTCACCACTCGTGATGGCCTGCTCGAAACTAGTCGGGTCATCATCTTCCATGATGCAATCCTCGCTCCCACCATCAATGAGAAAACCGTAGTATCTCTCAGGTGGATGAGAAACCCTGCTAGATCGGCGGAGAGGCTGGGGTTCGTCGGGTACTACTGAATCCTCTGGTTCCACTAAATTATTAGTTGTAGTTTGTAGTGCTGGAACCTCTTCCAGCTCTACCACTTTGCCACTAATTTCTTTTACAAGAAATTCCTTTTCTAAAAAGGTGGCATGCTGAGCAACAAACACCTTTTGTTTTTCACTGTGGTAGAATAGATATCCATTTGAATGTTTAGGATATCTTATAAACTTACAAAGAACTGATCGTGCCTCTAGTTTGTCCGGATTTTGCCTTTTGACATAGGCCGGACAACCCCATATCTTAACTCGTTTAAGACATGGTCTCTTCCCACTCCATATCTCATATGGTGTGGTAGGTACAGATTTTGATGGAACCTGATTCAATAGATATGCTGCTGCTTCAAGCGCATAACCCCAAAAGGAAACAGGCAACTCGGCTGTGCTCATCATAGAGTGCACCATATCTAATTGGGTGCGATTCCTCCGTTCCGATACACCGTTGTGCTGTGGTGTATAAGTAGGAGTAAGCTAAGAGAGAATCCCATTCTCTTTTAGATAATCTAGGAACTCATTTCTTATGTATTCACCTCCTCGATCAGATCGAAGGATCTTAATACTTTTGCCCGTTTGGTTCTCTACTTCGTGTTTATATTCTCTGAATTTCTCAAAAGCTTCAGACTTGTGTTTTATCAGGAACACATGTCCGTATCTTGAGAGATCGTCAGTGAATGTAATGAAGTAGGAAGAACCGTTCCTGGCATGCGTAGACATAGGACCGCATACATCACTATATACCAGTCCTAAGAGTTCCGTAACTCTTTCTCCGTGTCCACTAAACGGAGTTTTGGTCATTTTTCCTTTGAGGCATGAATGGCAAGTATCATAAGATGATAATTCGAACGAATTCAAATATCCATCCTTATGTAACTTAGCCAGTCGTGTCGCATTGATATGACCAAGTCTACAATGCCACAAGAAGGATTCTTTCATTTTTGAACTTTTCCTCTTGTGTGTGTTTTGTATATTAAGGACTATATTTTGATTAAGAATGAACATGCCATTATGTAACGAGCCTGATCCAATCAACTTTTGATCTAGGAATATGTTCATAACATTATCTTTTACTACAAAATTATATCCTTCTTTACTTAATAAAGAAACTAATATAATGTTGCACATCATGTTCGGTATATATTAGCACTCATTCAGAATCAGTGTACTACGACTTGGTAATACAAGGTGATATTCGCCAACTGCTTTGGCTGTAATACTTGCACCATTTCCTACTTGAATGGAATGATCACCTTTTCCCAGTTCTCTACCTTTACGTAGCCCACGTAACAATTTACATATGTGGGATCCCGATCCGGTATCTAATACCCAGGACGTAGGGTGAACTGAAAAACAGTTCTCAATAACTAACACACCCGAAGAAGATGCATCAGCATGCATGTTCTTCGATTGGGCGGTATGAGAATCCAGATATTCTCCTGTTTCCTGCTCAGTCTTATAACTCTTATAAGAAAGAACGGGTCCAACGATCCCCAGCTCAGTATAATAAGCGGGTTCAGTCAATACATCCATATTATTATCTTGATTAAGTCCTGACATGGTCGCTACCTGGAGAGAGAGAAGGAAAACACTTTAGCGTATGCTCTTGGAAGATTAGATTGGTTATTATCTTATCTAATCAGGATGTCTCCCACTGTTTTTATCAAATCTTCATTCAAACCCTAAAAGGTAAGATTAGCCGGGATTAATCACACCATACAATTTCGTCAATCTTTCAGCCAGATCAGTGTTGGTACTTGAGGGAGGTTCCCCGTGCTTTCGCACGGACCTAATTAAAATAAACCTCGTCTTCCCAGATGCTTAACCCCGTTAACACTTTTCTAGACACCTACTTGATCGGCTAATTGTCCTGTGTAAAATTCTCCCAGGAGTAACTTTTACTCGCAGTGGGTATCAGGATCCATCTATCTCATAGAAGGTATGCAATCTCATTGCAAATTTCAACACTTGAAATTCCCGATAATGCATTTGCCCCTAGTATGCTATGACCTTGACAGAGGTCAACAAACCATAGTGCACTAGTCAAGTTCAACATGTCATTTCTTGATTGAATCAAACCTACTTGCACGACCCTTGACAGAGGTCAACAAGGTCGTACGACCACCTCTAATTCAATCACATCACATGCTATACAGATAATTACTAATCCGCTACTGCACACTACGCCTTGACAGAGGTCAACAAACGCAGCACGAATACTAAATAGTCTTTATCTGAAATGACGGAGGGCTACGCAGGTTTTTAAGAAAACCATGAGCTTAATGAACTTGATATCGTTGTAGAATCGAATGATTTTGAAAAGGAGTGTTTTTGAGGCTTCTAGTTTCGCTAAAGAGGTCACTCCCGGTGAAGAGATCTCGGCTCTTTCCCCATCGAATAAGGTGCAGGGTATATCATATATACCGCGGTGCAAAGCAAGAACTATATAAGCTGTCAAAAACTAAACCGTGAGTTTGTAGCATATGCCAGTTTAGCTAAAGAGGTCATTCCCGGTGAAGGAATCTCGGCTCTTTCCTCATCGAATAAGGTGCAGGATATATCATATATACCGCTATGCAAAGCAAGACTATAGCTACCTTTTTATAAAGTTTTGATTCAACAACATCTTTTAGGTTTCTTTTCTTTTTATTAATCTCATTAATAAATCCCACCAGCTTATGCTTCCTAAGCATCACAGAAGAAACGAAAGCAGTAATATTTATATATCAGCATATATATATAGTATAAGCATTCGTCTCAGGCAGTAATATGATCTCATCACAGAACATTGCAGCAGAAGAACATATATGAAATATTGGATATACTAGGATGTCCGTGTTTTTCATACGAGCCGGTATAAAACACGGATTCCACGGTCGCGATGAATAGCCAAACCCATATCCCTAGACCCCTACGAGAGCGGCAAGTAACACTGCCAATTCTAGCGTTAGGAGACCCGGTCTCGACTCTTCGAGATGGCCAACCACTGGACCCTAGAACCCGGTTACTTCTGCTCCCCTCCTTGGGTCTACCTAATGCGGAAAAGTAAATAATATACACTGGTGATATCAACCTCATCCCGGAAGTCCCCCAATAAAAGAATATTACATGCAAATGAATTTTACATGAATGAAAATAAAAACCCTCATCTCACATAAAACCCCCCGGCTATTCAGAACACGATGATCCAATATAACATATCACAGCAACACATAATATCTCATATCATCAACGTAAGTAAGTATGCATACACCGATCGTCGTTGATGTATAGCAACGAAAACCGGCAATACAACTACATACTACACTTACGGTCACAGAAAAGAAATTGTAAAACTACAACATTTGGAATCCACAATCTCTTTAGACATCGTAAATCCGAAATATCACATACTTCGCATTTCATGCCTAACTATATAAATTCCACATATTGTATCACATTCCAGATAAATAGACAGTATTAAACTTTCCGATCGAATAATCAAATACCCAAGATTTCCTAAATAGCTCAACACTTGAGCGGAGTTCAAAAGAGTCCCAGAATACGTCACGGTACCAATGGTCCAGCCGTAGAAGGATCAAGCCAACGCCTCACATGTGGCACACCGTACTGCCCCAAACCCTAAGGTTTAGAGACGGTTCAGACGGTCACATAATCGAGTTAAGGTTTGTGTTCTTCTAGAGGGACCACCGCGTTACTTGCACGTTTTTCCGAAAGATTTAAACTCAAGAAAAATTCAACACTTGAAAGTTTTTCGTGCCGGGAAAAAATGAGTTAATAATATCCGTTCGAACATTTTAATAGTTTCTAAAATATCCGGAAAAAGAACGAAATTAAATTTTCCGATCGAATCAACGAATTCAAAATAATCCCCAGAACACTTAACACTTGAGTCAGATTAAAAATACCCAGAATCATATAAAAGTACCTATTGATATTACTGTGCAAAAACAAAAGAATAATCCTTCTGTACGGCCGTAGATTCGCGGCACAAGCAAGGTATTGCCGCGGTTCCGCGGCGGTCCGTATGATTTACTGTCTCGTTTTCTACTGTAATGCTTATATTTCCCTGCTAGTATTTTTAAGTATTTTTAATGTAGAAAAAATCACATTTTTAAAAATTGTCCAGAGAGGGGGTTATTATGTATGTTTCGGGGTTCGATCGGAGTTTTAACTTCGTATACACGTCGCCTAATGCTCTAGCCTGTCTCTGATACCACTGTAGGGTTCCTAGGCAGTCATACAAGGGTCTATAAGGCATCAACCATGCCCGATTCAAAATTTAGACGTGCCGAAACAACCCAAAGCCGGGATCTTTGCTAGATTATTAGGGTTTAACATGCAAGTAAACATCTTTACAACTAAAAGTGAGGGATTACAACCTTTGTAGTCTGCTCCTTCGCTTCATAAGCTCCGAGTAGAAGTCCCTTCGCCGTGATCTACGATCTCCCGGACTCAAGAGAGGCTTCACGACTCGAACGATCCATGCTAGCTTGTAGTGTTCCTTTTCTCCGATGATCTACGTCGAAGTTTCTATAACTCATGCTCTCTCTCTCTAATGAGGTGAACACCCTAATCTAATTGGCTAGATTAGATGAGGATGATGGAGTAGTATTTATGCTTTCTTTTTATATCAAATTCTCACTCTTAATCATCACAAAATGAAAACCTAGTAAGCTTTCTCAAAGCTAAAGGTTGAAGAAGAAGAAGAAATAATGCATTAATCCTTTTGTGATGAATAATGAAATGATATATGATTAATAATGTAACCATGGTCAACTATGACTAGGCTAACCCATGTAGAGAATTAACTAGGGCTAGGGTTTGGGTTGGGTTAAAAAATGAGTCACTAGAAAATATCAACCATAATATCTTTTTCATGACAAAAGAAAACCTTCTAGAAGGTTCATGAAAGAACTAACCCAATTCAAACTCTAACCTTGTTTAATATACACTAAACATGTTTCATTAGTAATCATATCATGTTACAATAATATATATCACATATATATTATATATTTGTAACAAAAGAAAATAATACAATTAATATATATCGCATATATATCAATGTATTATCCGGTGAGAAAATGAAATAATAAAGCGAGCCAATATTAGATAATGTAATGCAATATATCATATATATTATTATATATTAAATCATCGAATCAACACTTGATCCGATGACCCGACTCATATCTAAATATCGCGAGAATATAATACGGTATCTCATATCGCATTATCCTCGGTCGTGCACATATCACATATATGCCCCTACTCCGTTTTTCCTGAGTCAAGAAATCTCTGTGTAGGACTCTAATGAATCGTCAATACGCCGGTAGCAGGTGATGATCATATCAAACACCCACAAGCTGCAAGCGGTCAGCTAAACGTAACAGCCACCCAGGTATTGAGCGATCAGAAGATCAACAAGCTAGCCTGTACATTTTCCTGTGAATCCAATCAGTAATACTCCCGTATAGTCCGGTCTCTTCGTTTGATATGTTGCATATCTAGTCTAGGGGTGGTATACGTCAGACCACAGTAACCGATAAGTCGTGTCGATGTGAGGCTCATAATGGGTCGAGAAATTACTGATAACACTTACCAGTAAATCTTTATATCAGCCCTGGCCAGGGACTTCCAGTTATAGCCAATCGAACACAGCACAACATCAACTCTCTATACCGGGAGAGACGAATCCCCTCCTATCGCTCATTGCCTCCATGTGATTCGGGACTGCACCAAAAAGCCACCGTTTTGCACGCCCTCTTGGACATGGTAAGGTGGAAATCAAAGCACAGTGGGAATCACACAGGACTCTATGACGATCTCAGGTCTACAGACTACCCTCTACCAGTGTCACCGGATAACTGCCATCAGACGTGTGGTATATCACCATCTGGGAGTTCTCGGCGAGTCCGTCCAGTGTACCCAGTCTCCACTGAGCACCCGTACACCATCCTTGATGTCAAAACACTGATGGATATGGGATCATTCATCGCCCATCATATGGGTCAAGATGCATATACGCTAGTCTACTCTGGTGTATCGATGCCCTGTCTCGATATACCCTCGACTAGGAACAGTTATAGGATGTACTCATCGACTACCGTGGCCCCACTAGTATGATCTCATCATAGTCCAAGTAGTCGAGTACAGATCCTAAGGGCTTTATCAACATGTGAGAGTAAGACAGTAAACATATACAAGTCAACATGTTAAGATAAAGTGAAACCAAATAGCATACTATCATGACGAGCAAGAAAGTCCTCTCTATATATATCCAAGCATCCATTATAATATACATCATATGTACAACAAAGGCCTCTAGGGCATATACCTAACTAACATTCTCGAAGCTGGATTTTGGATCCGGATATCATCAGGTTCGAGTAAAATCAGAAGATATTTGCAAGACTGCGTTCCGAACTCGATATGGGCATTTCGAGTACTTAGTGATGCCATTCGGAGTCACGAATGCACTGGCGATATTTATGGACTTGATGAACCGAATCATTTCGTCGTTCTTGGACCAGTTTATAGTGATATTTATCGATGATATTCTGGTGTATTCAAGGAGCCAAGAAGAGCATGCAGAACACTTGAAGATCGCACTGCAAACGTTGAGGCAAAAAAGGGATTTTATGCAAAGATGAGCAAGTGTGAGTTTTGGCTTGAAGAAGTGAAGTTTTTGGGGCATGTCGTATCCGGAGATGGAATCGCCGTTGACCCTGAGAAGATTGCAGCAGTTCAATATTGGCCGATTCCGAAGAATGTAGCGGAGATCATAAGTTTTCTTGGACTTGCTGGATACTACAGAAGGTTCGTGGAGAATTTTGATCGTTTGGCTGAGCCTTTGACCAAGCTTTCACGGAAGGAGGTACCGTTTGTATGGACGGATAGTTGTGCGTCAGCTTTTGAGGCATTAAAGCAAAGATTGACAACCGCTTCTATTTTGACAGTGCCAGACGGTTCCGGAGGAATGGTTATTCACAACGACGCATCTGGGAATGGTTTGGGATATGTTCTTATGCATCATGGGAAGGTTATAGCTTACTGTAACATTTCATAAAATATAAAATATTATTTTTGGAATTTAATATTAAAATAATATATTTCTCGAAAACTGCCCGATTTGCGAAATTGGGGTTTTCGAAAAAAGGGTATAAATATATACCAATAATTATGAAATAATTGGAAATTAAAATGATTTATTCATTAAAAAATATATTTAAAGGATTTGGCATTTTTTAAACTCAATTATATGCAGTTTAAATGAAAACCCGATTAGTGCACTGCTAATCGCGATTAAGCCAAATCCGTGTTTCTACAGTTTTTCATGGCTAGTGCACCATGTCATGTTGCATTTGGTTACATGTTGTTTTCTTGTATTGCTTTGGGGTATTATATGGTTTGGTTTTAAAAGAAAAGATAAAGAAAAGAAATGAATTATGAGAGAGAGAGAGGGGACACAATGATGAGGGGTAAGCATGCCATGAGAGAGAGTGGGGTGAGAATTAGAGAGGGAGAGAGAGAGGGCAACCACATTAGTTCCTCCCCCATCATTTTGTTCATCTCCTTCAACCTCATTTCCCTCCACCTCTAGCCCAAGATCCATCTCCAAATATTCATCCAAACCCTATACTCCCTTCACAAAAGTTGATCCCCATCTCACCCTCATCACATTGGACCAATCAAAGTTGGATTTTGGAGACTTTGGACTTCTAGGATTTTGGTTGGTTGCATCCATGAGGTATAATTCCCTTCACTTAGTTTAGTTATGTTTTCCTAGTTTTCTAGTTAGATTAGAATTGGTTTAGGGTGTGGAATTGTGAACTTAGAAATTTCAAGAGAAGGGTTTGGGTAATTGTGTGGAATGGATGATGTGTAGTGGCTGTCTTCAATGCCTTAGTGGTGCTTTTACTGGCCAAGGCCCGGATTAGAAACCAAGATACAAAATTTAGATTTGCCGATATCGGGTTTTTATGGATTTAGTATGGGTATTTAGAGATCTGGGATGACCTGAGACCTTTCTAAAATAAGTTCCAATGACCATGAGACGTGCAGGAAATCTAGAAGCATCACCTGAAACCTGAGCCCCTCCCCTCACTTTCTGGCCACAAATAAATCCCCTGTGGCCGAAAATTGTGGCCACACCAGAGTGAAACATGGTGAATTTGGTTCTGTCGCTTCCTTATCAGATATCTACAGCAACCCAATGTGCAAAATGTTCTAGTTTAGCCTAGGGTGAAATCTGGGAGTGGTTTTCCTATGTTGCTGTTTTCGCGTTTTCCGTATTTTGAATGCTTGGTTGTGATATTTGGATTTGTATTTGGTTGTTGGATGTTTGTACATCAACAACAAGGGATGATTGGTTGGTTTTGCATGCGTGGGCTATAGGTTCTAACCTATAGGAGATCCGTGTGCCGTATCGGTTTTTTTTCGGATTCGATTTTAATAGCGATTGCGATTGTGTATTATTGTAGGTACTTTCGCGTGGATTCCGAGGCGACGGAGCGTGGCGTCATCGACTTCGGCAAGCAAGGATCAAGGTGAGTAGATCTATATTTATAGGGAAAGTCGGGTGGATGGCGTATAGCACCCCCGCAAATTTTGATGGAAACTGATTTATATAGAGTATGGTTAACGTGACCGTGTTAGGAACTCATAAATAGGGTTAAGAATTAGTAAGAGATAAGATATACCATGACTTAAAGTTATAGCTTATGGTTTAGGTGACATGGTATGATAGGAAATATATTCCGAATTGATGTTTAAGGATGCGAATTACTATTGATGTAGATAAGTAGTTGCTAAGAGAGTCAATATGAGTTTATAGTGACATGTTATGAGGTTGATAAATACGACTTTAGGCTAATAGGATGACTGATATGAGATTAATGAGATATGAGATGAAAGCTTAGGGATATGAGTAGTGAAGGTGACTCACGACTTATAGGAGGATGATGATTGATGATATTGCCGTATTGGATACTATAAGACTAGATAGCCGACGTAAAAGTGTCATCCGAACCATACCTATTTCCAAATTGAAGAATCGTATGCATCTCTTAAACAGATATCTTGAGGGACGTTACTGATTTTCAAACGATATCTTTTCCTTAAAAACACCGTAGCCCTACTTTCAAAACTACGATTCACATCTTTTAAAAATAGATTGTATGGTTCGGGTGTGTATGTTAGATTAGATACGTAGGCTTATAGTAAAAGTAGAATGTATTTGTAAAACTGAATTGATGTGGGATATAAATGCGAGGAAAGGAAAGTACGATGTGATATGATGACCTGATGATGTGTTGGTATACGGATCCGAGTCGTTTGAGATGGTTGATACCTTGCCGGTCCCCTGATATGAGATTGTTATGGATGTGACCTGGGACGTAGGTATATAGATATGTTTATATATGTTGTGAATCGTGAGTGATTGCCGTGTGAGACCTTAGGTCCGTACCCTCGTTGTCATATAGGTTGATAGGATCCCCATTGGTTTAATGCCGCCGTACGATGATTTTCCATACGTGATGATTTTGACTTGACAATTGATCCATACCCTTGACTAGAGGATGCCGTACGATGGATTATACCGTACGTAATGTTGTGAGGCTGGATGCCGATTGATAGATTCATCGACTCGGTCATGCTAGATACGTATACCTGTCAGAATTTTTCATACGATTTACTTTATGCTACTCTCATGTCACTCTCATTGCATTTCATATACCTGTGCTAGTACACCTACACCATTATCGATGATGCATATGTTATACTTACACAGATTTACCGGCTTACACACTTCATCATCGATAATTGCCATGTCACTACACAGTAGGATTGCTGCATCATGATATGACTCCTTGCATAATTTACTTGCCATAGTTGCATATGCATCTTTATATGATGTTGCATTGGACTTTGGGAAATTTGGGAACCGCAGGATATATTTTAAAAACTGGATTCATTTAAAAGAGCGGTTTTCCCTCGATATGTGCATATTATTGTTCCATGTTGCATGATATATGGATATGCTTACATTTCTGTTATATGTCGCATACATCATGCTTTATGATTATACGCATTGAGATATGCTGTTTTCATGAGATTTCTGGATTTGAGAACCGTGGGTATTTCATAGAAAGTAAGTATTGTTTCAAAAACCCGGTTTCTCTTGATATGATATTTCATTATGTCCACTATGCGTTTTCTCGGTGCTGAGACGTATGATATGTGAAACCCGATTCGAGAAGTGGACGATCCGTTTGTGGCTTCATGGTGGACCCGGTATGGTACCCCGGGGCAAGAAAGGGATGTTGTGCAGTAGACTGAGCCTGGCAGAGGGACTAGTACCTACCGGTGATAGTATTTGGGCTTCGCGGATATCTGGAGGATACCGACTGGAGTCGAGAGATGATATGGGCTGATCCGGACTGACGGAGCCCGAGATATGAGGATTTACATGCCGATGCTGGACACGGGTTTCATGATGTTTCGAGTGTCGATGCTGGGCACTCAGGTTCCATGATTTTGATGTGTCGTGAGGGGCACACGTTGATTTATATTCTCATACTTTCATGCATATGCTTTTATGATATTTACATGCATGATGTTGTGGTGTCATTGGTTGACACGTGGACGGGATCCACATGCATACATACATTGATGATATGGTTGGACGAGATCCACACGTATACATACATTGATTATATTGTTTGATGATATTCATATGCTGATATGCATTTATTTATAGTGTTGGCACATATACGGACCCGGTCACCCTAGATATCATGGTATTACCTTTATGTTATAGTTGACCTAGGAGTCGTTGTTTATTCGATTTCTATCCGTAGATTTTTTTCTATTCACGAATTGGCAACTCGTCCCCGTTGTGCCACAGTTCTTGCAGGTTGACCGCATGGATCCGTAGCGGTATCGCTGGCACATAGCTTCATTCGGGTGTTTTGCATTGGTAGGTGGGACATTTGCATCGCACCCACTCTTGTATTTACTATTCATATTTTATCTAGTCAACTCCATCAATCAAACTAGTATTTGTATTAGTAATGAGACTTAGTGAGACTTGTGGTTGCGAGACTTAGAGTGAGGGGTATTCCGCTACTTGTGGTTTTGTTGTCTTACTTATTTCTTTATCTTTTGTGGTGAACTTCGCCGTTGGGTCGTATACTTATATTTATGCTTTGCGTGGTTGTGGATCCGCCGTTTGGCGAAGAGCTAGCTCCCGCTTGGGGATGCCTTTTATATTATCATGTATTGTGGTTTTGGATCAAAATATACAAAGGAGGTACTGCCCAAATTTTTAAAAGACGAAACATGTTTTCAAACTGGTAAATTTCACTTGCATTATTCATGTTCCTTTTCTATGCATGTAAGAAAACTTGATTTCATTATACCTTTATTTCAAAACTTCACCTCTTTTATTTTCATTAAAAAGGTTTATATTTCTGGGTTTCAGCTTACTTGAATTACGTTATGCCTTTAGACGTTGCGTGATTTAAGTGCTGGTCACGAGCTAATATTTCGGGTCGTGACACCTACGCATCGAGACAGTTGAAGACCCATGAGATGAATTACCCAACTCATGATTTAGAGTTGGCAGCAGTGATTTACGCCTTGAAGATTTGGAGACACTACTTATTGGGCGAAAGGGTCAAAGTATTCACCGATCACAAAAGCATAAAGTACGTGTTCACGCAGAAAGAGCTCAATATGAAGCAGCCTAAATGGTTAGAGCTGATGGCCGATTATGATCTTGATCTCAAGTACTATCCGGAGAAAGTTAATGTAGTGCCGGATGCACTTAGTCGGTCACAAGCAATTCGGATGTTGACTGCATAGAAAGAGTTTATCGATGATTTTCGGAGATTCGAGTTGGAGATCGTGCTACCGCATTCTTCGGGACAGTTGATGCAGCTGCAAGTACAATCGTTGTTGATCGATAATATTAAGGCAGCGCAGTCACAGGATCCAAGATTGCAGAAGTTTCTAGAACAGGTTGAAGCGGGACTTCGAACGGATTTGTTGATTTATGAAGATGGTTCGTTGAGATATGGCAGCCGTTTATGTGTGCCGAAAGGAGATATTCGCGAAGAAGTTATGAAGGAGGCACACAGTTCCTCATATTCCGTACATCCAGGAGGCACGAAAATGTACCATGACCTACGACAACATTTCTGGTGGGAAGGCATGAAAAGGGAGATTGCCCGCTTTGTAGCGAAGTGCTTGGTGTGTCAGCAAGTTAAGGCTGAACATCAAAGGGCAGCTGGTTTATTGCAACCACTTCCGATTCCTCAGTGGAAGTGGGAACATATAACCATGGATTTCGTGACAGCTTTACCGTGGAGTCCAAAGGGCAATAATGCAGTTTGTGTGATTTTTGATCGATTGACCAAGGCAGCTCATTTTATTCCGTTTCGAGTTGGTCAGTCGACGGAAGCGTTAGCAGAACGGTACATGCAGGAGATTGTGAGATTGCATGGAGTACCTGTGAGTATCGTTTCTGACCGTGATGCCCGATTCTTATCGCACTTCTGGAGGAGTTTACAAGAAAGTTTGGGGACGCGATTGAAGTTTGGCACTGCTTATCATCCCCAGACAGATGACCAGTCGGAGAGAACGATCTAAACTCTTGAAGACATGTTGAGAGTTTGCATGTTAGACTTCAAGGGTTCGTGGGAGGATCATTTACACTTGGTGGAGTTTTCTTACAATAACAGCTTTCAGGCGACCATTCAGATGGCTCCATTCGAAGCATTATATGGCTGCAAGTATCGCTCACCCGTTTGTTGGGACGATGTTGGAGAACGAAGATTGTTGGGACCGGATCTTGCAGTACAAACAATAGAGAAGGTTAATACTATTCGGAATAACATGAGAGCAGCACAGGATCGGCAGAAGAGTTGGGCCGATACTTCGAGAAGACCACTAGAGTTCGCTGGTGGTGAGCTTGTATTCTTGAAGATATCACCGACCAGAGGAGTGATTCATTTTGGGAGATGAGCAAGCTTAGTCCTCGACCTCGATTCGTGGGGCCTTTCGAGATTATTGAGCGTGTTGGAGAAGTGGCTTACCGATTGGCTTTACCACCATCTTTGGCGAGTGTTCATGACGTGTTTCATGTCTCTCAACTCCGTAAGTATGTTCGAGATAAGACGCACGTGATGGATCTTTCGGAGCTGACTGTAAGGGAGGATTTAACCTATGAGGAACGACCGATGTCGATCATTGATCGAAGAGAAAAGGTCCCCAAGAACAAGGTTATCCCTCTCGTACAGGTTTCATAGGGGAATCGCTCGCACGGAGAATCGACTTGGGAACGAGAAGATGAGATTCGGCAGAAGTTTCCACACCTCTTTTCTTAGACTCATGTTTGTTTATCTTTTCTTGTTCCAGGAATTCGAGGACGAAATTCTTTTTGTAGTTGGGTACAATATAACACCCTAGTTTGCTATACCATGCTTGATTTGATTAATTTATATATTAAATGGCTATTCTTGATTTATTGCTGTTTTGGGTGAGAATAGTATAATTGGTATTTGTATTTGCATCCGACCCGACCCGCTTGCTGAAAACCCGTCTTGATTCCTGTTTGTGATTTATCTCGGCTAGCTATAAGGATCCGTGCACTGTCATGTTGTATATCTTGTATGTCTGCATTATATCCGGCATTTGCATTTTTAATAATACAACTATAATTTAATAATATATTTTAAAAATATCTAGCATGGCCTGCATGTACCCCTGTCCCTGTGGCAGCATCCGTATATCTTGTTCTTGTCCCGTTTAGTGTAACAGACACGTTTGGATTGCTACGTGCACACTACGTGTATCCGTTCTTGGGGGTATACATTTTCGTTACCCGGATATTGTATTTTGGTTTTGGTTGATACGTATATTATCCGTATTTTAAAACAATTTTAGACCCAACCTGGGCTTATTTTGGACTATTTTTGTATTAGCCAAAATCTCAAAATATATATAATAATATATTTCTAACTGATACTTATATACGTTTATATTTTTAAACTAAAATATATATTTTTAAAATCTTTTAAAAACTAACTTATCTGCCTCTCACAATCTTTATATATTTTAAACCTATTTCTAACCCTTACCCCTGATCCTCTCTCTACATATCTATATATTAATATTTTCTCTTTTACTTTTTCCACACATCCCCATACATGTACACACTCTCTCTCCCTCACGTTTTCTCATCTTCCCCATATTTTTCCACCTCCAAGCTTCGAACCCACACGCCCGTCACGGTCGCTCGCCGTCGTCGCCACCATCGCCTCCACCCTCGACGTCGGCTTCTCTCCATGACCACCGCACCTCTCTCCTCCTCTACCCCACGACGAGATCCCTGCAACTCGACGAACACGCAGAACCCAGCCCCTGCCTTCGTCGTTGTCTTTGTCCTCCCCGCCGACGACCTCGTCGTCGCCTCCTCACCTTGCTACCACCCTCGTCCACTCGTCGATGTCGCCACCTTCATCACCTCCCTCTTCCACGCCCAACGACCCCAAACCCAACCTCAACTTCACCAAACCCAACCCTGCAACCTAATCACTACCGACCACCCTCATCGGCTTCACCTCCCCTCGTCATCAGCACCACTTCTATCTCCTCACCAACACCCCCAAGCCAACCCCGACGTTTCCCTGCACACCCTGACGAGAACCCACTGCAACCCGAGCACCCTCGCAACACCTTGCCGGAGCTCCGACCCATCGCCGTCGTCACTCCCTTGCCACCTCCTCTGACCCGAGACAACCCCAAAGAACAGCCACAACCCTTCTCTTCTTCTTCTTCTAGTTTCTTGATTCTGCATTTTCTAGTCAGCGCCGGAGCCGTGCCATCGCTAACGATCAGGGCGACCCAGTGGACGTTCCTAGCCAGCATGGTCACCTTCTTGCTTTGCCTGGTTCTGTTCTGTACGCGCGCGTGTGCATTGCGACGTTTAACCGACGTCGGACGCAGCGTACACATCGTGTCGTGAGATCCGATCAGGCAAGTTTATCTTGCTACATGCTATAATATATATTTTACATCCATATGAATGAAAATATCACAGGTTTACTGCATTGTACATCTATATTACTGTTTTACTATTTTCGGATAGCCGTTCGTATCCGTATCATTTATCACACATATAGTCGCATGCAAGTTTATCTTGCTACATGATATGATATATATTTTGCATCCATATTAATAATAATATTACATGTTCATTGCATTGTGCATTCTATGTTACAGTCTTACAATTTTACGATACCCGTTCATATCCGTATTGTATATTACGTAATTAGTTGCATGCCAGAACCTGATTGCTTCATGTCACTGCTAGATTCATATACCATGCTTGCTAGTATGCATCATACGACCCATGAACTCATTATATGTTATCGCTGATTTCCATTCGTGCATCCGTGCTTTTACCGTGATTCGATACTTGTTACATTTTACTGTTGGGCATCCACTTGATACATATGCACCACATGACATGACCCGATACACTACTGCTTGACTTTATACCTGATCCTATTACTAATGCCGACAACCCTGACTTATTGTCCCGATGGACGTTACTGTTGTCTATTTCAAACAAAACCTGTACCTGCTTGATCCTGTGTCGGCATTAGCTCCAGATTTATCAATACCTGACTTGAACATATAACCTTGGGGGTAAGGGGAAATCAATAATGAAACCTGACTTGTAACTCAACAGTTCGACGCTTATACTGATCAGTTTTGGGGGCTAGGCCAGTCCCAGGATGATGATGCTGACATCATTCATCTGTACATGTTTCCCGTTTTGTGCTTAGCGGTAAGTCTCGGATTCAGCCCCGAGAGTCTGGATCGTGGTCCCGGGTATGCACAGGATAATATTGAGTTACATCGACGATTCATTAAATTGATTTCAAAGACTTTAGAATAGATAACCCAGTAGCATAGATTACTCACCGCATGCACATACACTTCACTGTACCATATTCGTGTTACTGTTATAGACTTATTACTGTTCATACTCATGCCCGCATATCTTGTTACCTCCTGATTATATTTTATTGTTTGATATTATGACGCACTGACGTCTGGGTTTTGCATGGCCCAGATCCTCTGTCTCTTTCACAGGATGATCAGGAATACTTCAGCCGACAGGCCGAGCAGTGAAGATCTTGTTAGTTTAGCTTAGTTTTATTTTCAGTATTTTCATTTCCCGATATGAGCCCGTATTTGGGATTTACTTTCCAGATGTTATTGCTTATTGGATATATTGCTTCCGCATATTTATATTTCTTGACTCGTTTATTCTTGCAGAAGGACATGTACTAGTTAGTTTTGTATTTTACTGTTCTTGATATCTTATAGACAGTCGTAATGTGACCGTGGAGGGATATTTCCTAGCCACAGGTAACATGGTTGGCTCTATCACGTGCCGATCATAGCGCACTCTGGGAAGCGGGGCATGACATGATCTCCTCAACAGAGGACGATTTTAGCCCTCTCTATTCGATATCTTTTAATTCCCTTTTCATTGAATACATGATACCAGCAGAATTACAATGAAAATACAAATCTTCATAAAAAAAAATCAAGATTATTTTGTCAAAGGGGGTCGGTAAAAAGCGGGTTTGGGTCGGCTAAAAGCAGACCAATTTTGGAGAAGTGGGCCCCACTTTGGTCTCTGGCTTCCTTACTCTAAATTGATTGTTTTTGGCTATTTAGATCACTACAAATCTTTGCCACACGCTTCTTTCTCACTTTAACTCATTTTATTGACGTGAACTGCACGTGTTGCCTTCTTTTCTTCTCTTTTTTCATTTAAGACCCCATCATCTTCAAATATCACAAAACATCTTCACGCAGTATTAAATGTGACAAATTAAAGATAAATGTGAATATAAAATATACATTAAAATGCACCAATCACCCCCTCAGCTCACCCTTGCCCCAGGAATGTCGCTTCTAAGGCTGCTTTTTTCTTTACCGAGTGAGCGTGGTATCAAATCTGATCCAAATTATTCTACGAGCACGTTATAAATTGTTGAACGAACCTTCATCTTCGAAAAAAGGTTTCTACCTCCTTTGTTTCATTATACTAATCTATTTGGTTTCGTATACACATACTATAAAAAAAAGTCTTAACTTGCTTTAATCTAAAAGATCATATATGTAAAATCCTTAGTTTAAACGTTGATTAATTCTCTTGAAAAATGAAAACTTGAATAAGACAGCAAAAATCCGCAACTTCATTAATTTGTAAGGAAATATAGATTTAGAATCCATATTCTAAGCGTATTGGTTTTAGAAATATAGAGGGCATGTTTCATGATATTGTAAAAATAAATAATTTGAGGGGGTAAAAGAACAAAAGACCAGTGATGATGCTCGATATCGGTGATCTCCCAGATCGCGACACATGGCAGATGACGTGTCCCGAAGCTTGCAAGAAAGTACCAGGAACGGTACCTCGGAAGAATACCCCCGGGTCTGCGACCCATGGACGTAGCCGACCTTCTGCGACCGTCCACACCACTCCTGTGCCCGCCTTACAAAAAACCGTTGGGTCACCTCTGAGCCCCCTGCACAATTGGCCTCCTAGGCCCTCTCAGCTCGTCTCCGGGCCACCGCAGAACCAAGATACCTCGGCCTCCTGCTCATTCCTAAGCCAGCCGCCGAGCTCATCATCCTCGGTCCCATCGATCGACCAACAGCACCAGTCGCAGGAACCTCCGCCACAGCTCCGCGAATCTCGCCATGCGTGAGATATCTGCCGCCCATGATCCCGCGTTCTACGCGATCATGATCCCTCATTAACGAGCCTGTCTCGTCATTAATGCGGGATCCCGCCTATCACGCGGGCGTGACGCCGGGGGGGGGGCGTAACGGCCGCCGTGATTCTCACGCCGCCTGACATTGGCTGCTGGGTATATAAACCCCTCTTTCAGGCGACTCAAGTAAATCATTTTTTTCCTCACTAGGCCGTTACTCTGCTCAAATATCTGGTCAAACTTGATCGTCGGAGGGTCCTCAGTGGCACAACCAACCCGGGACTTCCTTGCAGGTAGCTCGGCCACAACAACCTCAAACCCATTGAGATCCACACGCTTCAGGAGACAACCTCCAACTCAATTTCAGCCGTCCATCGTCGCTTGCTGCAGATCTATGGAAGGCAACATCTTGACGAGATCCGATATCCATCAGCTGGCGCCGTATGTGGGAAAATCTTGATTCCACTGAACAAAGTTCACCTTCCGATCTTAACTCAATGGCGAGCGATCACCGTGATGATCCAAGCGCTAGCCGCCGCCTCCCCCACAATAGAGGCACAGACGAATCTCCTTCCCCGAATGCCATAAACGCCCTAGCCGCCTGCATAGATCGACTCGCGTCCGTCGTAGATGCGCTCGTCTGTGTCCAAACGGCGGGGCAACCTCCCTAGGTCGCCGCTCCCCCACCTCACGACCGGGACCCATACAGAGGGAGAGAAGACTCTGCTTGCATCGGCACTGCCGACCACTGCCTCGCTGCCTCCCACGGCCGCAGATCTCCCAGGCTGACATATTCTATGACCCGCTGGGTGCCCCACAGTTCAACACCGAGGTCCATCTCCAGAGCGCATCGCCCCGAGCCTCATCGCACCCCGGTTCCTCCCGAGGAGGTGTCGGTCAGCTCGCCTGCGCCTAGGCATGACTGACACCCCCTCCCTCGACGGGGTCACGCGGACGGGACTCGTCACGGCAGTTCGAAGGCTACCTTGCCAGGGGACCTAAGGAACCTCATTGAAAAGAACCGGGGCCGCGGACAGACACATGTCTCCAACAACAGAGACCAAAGATCAGAATGTGCCGAATCGTCGGGATACCACGGCCGACTCGACGCCCTCGAGAAGAAGATCGAAGGTATGCATCGGGAGGGTCATCATTGAGCGACGGGGTTAAGGACCATTTGGACGCATTCACTGCAGGAATGAGCTTCCAAGACAACTCTGACGCCGCCCAATGCCGAGCTTTCCAGGCCACTCTCATCCGCTCCGAACGAGACTGGTTTCGAGGGCTCACGCCATGCTCGATATCAACCTTCGACGAGCTGGCCACCCAATTCCTCGGCCACTTCGTCGGGAACATACGGCAGAAATGGACCGTCGACCATCTCTTCACAATCAAGAGCGGGGACAAAGAAACATTCAAAAGGTACGTCACCCGCTTCTACAACGCCCTTCTCGAGGTCCCAGAACACCGGGACGATATGGTCATTACTGCACTTAGGTCTGGTCTTAGGCACAAGGAGTGGTTACGCTCCTTTGCATTAATGCAACCTAAGACCATGGCCGAGGTAAAGGCCTAGACCGAGCGTGAGATCCAGCTCGAGTCCGAGGCAAACGCAAATCTTCCCAGGACAGAGCAAACTGACCAAAAGAAAAGGGCGAGGGAAGAGAGAAAGAGAATTGAGCAGCCAAAGCCCTACTCCCCGAAGTTTCTGGAGTACACCCTGCTCAACGTCTCCCAGACGGTATTGCTAGAGGAGGCTAAGGGCGAGGGGTTCTTCAAGCTTCCCCCGGTCTCGCGCATGGCGGTAAAGCGCACTCATGTCCCCTACTGTGGTTTCCACAGGTCGCAAGGCCACTCCACAAAGAGATGTAAGTAGCTCCGAGACTACATCGAGGAGCTCATCCATTCGGGACACCTTGCAGTGTACTTGCGGGATAAGCGGCAAGCTGACCGCGAGTAGGAGCAGCGTCCCCCTCTCGGCGAGTTGATAATTGGCCAAATTATGGTCATGTCGGCGGGGGGTATGTCGAGCACCTACGAGGCTCGACACCCCATGCCGGTCGTGGAGGCCAACAGCCATCCGAGGATGAAAGCCAGGGAGACCGAGCCAATCGTTTTTGATGGCCTTACATCGCTAAGAAGCTCAAACCGTACCACTAAAAAGAACATCTACTAGCATGTACTTCTTTTACTATGGCAATGTAAACTTTTCTCAAGACCTTTCTGTTTATATAATAAGAAGGGGTCAATAAAACATTGCAAAAAGAGGAGTTTTGTTTATTCAAAAGGGTACTATAGGCTCCTCAGCCGTACATCGAAAAAGAAAAACTACAATAGCGGGGGAAAGGGGTGCAGAGAACATTGCTCGTGGTACTCCGAGGATATTTCCGCCAGCCAAGCCCTCATGGCCTCAGACCTCTGCCTCTGATGCCGCCCACGAACATCGACATCGTGCCTCAATTGGATGCACTCAAGGATGAGTGCCACCGAGCGATCCCGCTGACCCACGGAGATCAGGCCGAAGCGCCGCAAAGACCTTAGCTTACCAACCGCTTCGTCCTTCAGCTGTTCGGACAAGGGGTTGTAGAGCCCCGACGACGCCCTCCAGATGGATTACATCAACAGCTGAAGCAGGGGGAGCGCCGGGGAAGCAGTTGGCAGAAATGATCCTCAATATGTTCTATCACTAACTACACCGTGTCCTCGGTGCAGTACTGATCGTAGAGGTACACGTCCTCGGAGTTTACGATGTCGGGGATGGTAAAAGGGAAGTCCTCCATTCTTACGTTTTGGATGTGAAAGAAGGAGTGATCCACGCTCTCTCCGTTTTATAGCCCACAATGCCTCATGAGTCCAACAGTCGCTCATTTCACCCACAACTATACCGCCACGCGGCAAACATTGAGCCTTTCTCGGCAAAATCGAAACGACGCGGCTCCAGCGCTTCGCCTCCCCCACGCATTCATTACACGTGTTGCCCGTAACTGTCCCTATTCCCCATACTCACACCGGGAATGTCGGACAGAACGTCACGAATTGACCGAACGGCTACCCTGTGTTGGATATATATGCCCAAGAAGCCTACATTGTATAGGATGCTTTGGATATGTATGTACATGACAGTCTTACTTGATATGATAGTGCGCTATTTGGTTTGTCTTTATCTTAACATATGATATATTTTGTGTTGTATTCATTTATATATACATGTTGATAAAGCCCATAGGTTGTTTGCCTGACTACCGGCGTTGTGAGCTGGATAGTCAATAGGCACATCCTTAGATTTCCCTAGTCGCAGGAGTATCGAGACTGGGCATCGATACTCCGGAGTAGACTAGTGTATACATATCTAGACCCTGACGAGGGGCGATGGATTGGTCCCATAGCCATTGGTGGTGTGCACCTAAGATTGTATAGAGATGCTCACTAGGTGTGAGTACACCAGACAGGACTCGCCGAGAACTGACTGGATGGTATTATACCTAACGTCAGATAGCAGTTCTCAGGTGACATGTGTGCAGATAGTCTGTTGACTTAAAGTCATCATTTGTCTCGTGTGAGTTCCCACTGTGCTTTGATTATTATTCTACCACGGCTCAAAGGAGTCATGCAAACAGGTTTTAGTTGGGCACAGTCCCGAGCCACGTGGAGGCAGTGAGCGACTGTTAGGGATTCGTCTCTCCCGGTATAGGGAGTTGATATCGCACTGTGGTCGGTTGGTCATTACCGTAAGTCCCTGGCCAGGGCTGATTGAGAATTACTGATAGATTGATCAGTGGGTTCTCGGATGGTGATAGAGCCATACCGACACGACTTGTACGGTTATTAGGGGTCTGACGTCCACCACCTCCCTAGACCATACATGCGATACTCTTAGACGAACAGACCGGACTGCACGGATATTGTCACGGACAGGCTCAGTAGGATTTCGGATGGGTTACCTCATCGGCTTTCTTATCGACAACTACCTGGGGACCGTTACGTACAGCTATTGCGGCTTACGGTCTGTGATTAAACCCACTGCCAGCGTAGTAGTCAAGTCTTTAGAGTCCCACACAGAGATTTCCTAAACCCAGGCGAAAAGATATAGAGGTCGTATGGTTTTACGACAAAGGTTCGGACGCATACGTGTTTAAACGCACGTACGACATTCAGACAGTTTTTACTAGCCGGCTTTGGTTTAAGCCAGATTCTAGTATCAGGTTATTGGATTTGTACAGTCTAAAGTTTTTCCGTGTTTTCACGGATGCGAGGGGCGTTCTCATAATTTCCGAGAAGCTTCTAGAAGGAGGTGACTTGGAGGGTGAGGTGGCATTGTCATTTAATGATCTTGTGACTCATTGTGAGTGATTCATCATGTCATTAATGCATTATTAAATGCTTAATGACTCACATAATGAATCACCCACTTGCATTTATGAAGCATGATGAATAATCTCATATTATTCATTTCTTTTTAATTCATTATGCTTCATATATCAAGTGAGAAGCAATATCATTATTATTATTATCATCATTATTATCTTCTCATTCTCTCTCCTCAAGCTCTCTCTCCTTCACCAAACTCTAATCCTACCACTCATGAGTTGAGAACAAGGATTAAGAAAGACTAATCACTCCATAACCTATCTCTACATCACCTTAGCTACTCTAATTAGCAACTAGAGGAACTAAGTAACCTCAAGTTTAGAGGTTATAGCTTGGATTAGGGTTCTCGGGTGGATCGTCTATCACGGAAGGAAGCCGAGGAGGACGTGGAGATCCAAAGAGGCCGGAGAGATCGTAAAGACGAAGGACTAGAATCGTTTGGTATAATTCCTTAACACAGTAGCTTAGATTCCTATGTTATTTGTTAGTTATAGTTTAGTAAACGATTCATACGGTTAGTCGATGTTTAACCATAAAATAAGATCGTTTTTCATATTTCCGCCTCCCCACAAGTATTGGGGTGATGCACATCGACTTACACCCTGCTCGGCTATCCCTGGCTGGTAGTTCACTGCCCCAAGATGCCAGGGATCTAAGCCCTCACTAAGAGGCAACCGAGCGGCTATCCTGCTCGGTTATCCCTGGCTGGTAGTTCACTACCCCAAGACGCCAGGGATCTAAGCCCTCACTAAGTGGAAACCGAGCGGCTATCCTGCTCGGTTATTCCTGTTGGAGATAGTGCCCTCAGAGTCAATTATTGGATCACAGGCACGTGATTGCAATGATTGAGGGAGGACCTATCCCGGGAGGACAGTCTTACTCGAGATGATAGTATGCTATCTGGTTTACCTTTATCATCGTGTACTGCTTTAGGTGACCTGACATGTCGCTATTGCACGTTGATAGAGCCCCTAGGATTCTTGCTTGACTGCCGGCAGTATGAGGGCGATCATATAAGTGAGAGCTGGAGTCTATTAGCACATCCTTAAAAGGTCCCTAGTCGTAGGAGTTTCGAGACAGGGCATCGATTCTCCAGAGTAGACTAGTGTATACAGTCAAGACCCCGACAAGGGGCGGTGGCCGGTCTCACAAGCCACTGGTGTCAGTTGGTTCACCTAAGATGTATACAGGTGCTCATTGGGTTATGAGTACACCGGACAGGACTCGCCGAGAACATGCTAGTTGGTCTTATACCTGACGTCAGATAGCAGTTCCTAGGTGACATGTGTACAGGTTAGTTCATCGACCTGGGGATCGTCATTTGTCTCGTGTGAGTTCCCACTGTGCTTTGATTACTACCCTACCACGGCTCAAAGGAGTCGTGCAAACAGGTCTTAGTTGGGTACAGTCCCGAGCCACATGGAGGCAGTGAGCGGATCTTTAGGGGTTCGTCTCTCCCGGTATTGGGGGTGAGGTCGCGCTGTGTCTAGGAGAGCCATTACACGAAGTCCTTGGCCAAGGCAGGAGATTTACTCGTAGGTATTCCAGTAGTATCTCACGGTGTTCTGGGCTACACTCCGACACGACTTGTACCGCTTTTGGGGGTCTGACTTTTACCAACCCCCTAGGCCCGACATGCGATGCTCATAGACGAACGGACCGGACTGTACGGATATTGTCACTGACAGGCTCAGTAGGGTGTCAGGATGAGTTCGCTCATCGACGTCCCTTTTGGTCAATAGCTGGTGGCCCGTTACGTATTGGCTTATACCTCTGACGTGCTAGTGGTTAAATCCACAGCCATTGTATTGACGAGTCTTTAGAGTCCACCACACTTTCAGTTACTCAGGCTTTCGGGCGAAACGCTGTAGAGGCCGTATGGAGATATGGCAGGGTTCGATCAGATACGTGCGGTATTGCACGGATCGTGATCGGACGGATTTTACTAGCCGGCTTTGGCTTAAGCCGGATTCTAGTTTTAGATAGTATAGATTTTGTCTCTTTGCTTTTGTATCCGGACGGAATACAGATGCGGGTGTGTATGCACAGTATCGGGGTTTTCCTGTAATTTATTACGGGACCAGTTTTCTGGAGTTTCCAGTTTGCATTCCGTTCCGGCCGGTTTTCTCTTTTTCCTTCCCGGTCGGACTTTTCGTTGGAGGGTGTTAATTGCAAGTTTGCAATTAACATTTTGTGGAGGGGGTTTCTTGCAAAAGGGTTGATTAAGAAATCTTCTTTGCTATTCATGCATTAATTGTGATTTGAGAGGGTATGGTTTTTTTGATATGATTTTGTGTTGGAAATATGGCCCGGCCACTGTTTGAGGTTGGAGTGTGTTTTATTTGTGAGTGAATTAATTCCTTCATGCTTATTTTGTGGGCCCCCCCAATTGGTTTTGAGTGTGTGCAGGAGAACTTTTGTGTGTGTGTGCTGGAATGATGTTGATGAGGGATTAATTTATTAGTGTGTTTGCAACCTTCTCACATTCATAATATATATATATTGTGTTGGCTTCATGTTTTTTCCTGAGAGCTATTTTCTGGCCGAGCTCATCATATAGCCTACTCCCTTTTCCAGCAAGTTCTATGGAAAATTCTTTTGCACCAATTCCTCCATCATCTTTATGGCAACATAACCCCAAAGTGACAACTATTCTACAGTATTCTACAGCAAATCTTGGGCGCGTCGGCTAGCCAACTTCGCGCCCGAGTTGCCTCGGTATAGAGGTGGGAGCCCGTAAAAGAATCCGGCTACGTGGTGCCCTTCCGGCGAGGAGGCGACCACCGGAGTTTCCGCGGGAGATCGGGACGACGACGAGAAGACCGGAGGACTCGGATCACTCGGTATATCTCTAACCCGTCTTGTTGTTAGCTAGATCTAGTTTAATGGCCCGATCCGGGGTTTAGTGCGCGGTGGTGCCGGTTTGCTAAGTCCGCAAAATTAAAGTTTATCACCGCTTCCGCATTTGGCCGTCGGATCGACGGCCGGGGCACCGCCGTGCACTTACACTGGTATCAGAGCCTCGCCATTAACTTCGTCTAGCTTCGTTTGATGTGTTTTGCATTTCCGATCGACCAAAATTCCAAAATCTACATTTTTGCTAGCGACAGTTTTCTGTTGAAATTTTTTGGTCTCCAAAAATTTTTCAGGTTGTATAAAAGTACTGTGCTAGAAGACCTAAGACTACTGTAGAAATTCGAGACACTGATCTCTTCAGAGGAGCGCGGAACCGCGGCAAAACCCTACTTGTTGCCGCGGTTCCGCCGCAGTAATGATGGATTAGTGTGTACAATTTTTCCAGTAGGCCTTTTGGTTGAAAATTGGGGTTTTGGAATATTAATATTGGGCCAAGAATTTCCTGATCTGCTACAGTAATGCTTTGGGGCCCACTTGTTAATTTTTGATCGATTGGATATTTTAAACACATTATTTCACAGTATTTACATTATATCTGCGACCGTGAATGTCACTTGATCGGTAAATCCGGTCTAACTGCTATAGCCCGGTTAGACGGATTTGCGAACGTGACCTTCACGTTGATGTTCTATGTTTATGCTGTGATGTTGCGGATCGGTCGAGGGGGATAGCCTGGATGCAATGCTAGTACAGTTTTGTTGTATTATGTACATTTGATATTGCGGGGCGAGCGTCCGACTTGTGGACTGCCGTCACTGCCATTTTGTATTATTCTTTTGGGGCACGACCTGGTTGCGGTCGATGTACCCGTTGTATGTATATTTTACTTTCTGTACTAGGATTACCCCGCGGAGGGGTGCACGGATAGCCGGGTTCTAGAGGGCAACAAGCCCGCATCTCATGGCATTGGGACGGAGGGGGCTTCACTCTAGAATTGGCGGGATGTTCGCCGCACTCGTAGGGGGTACAGGTTGACCCAGGAGGGGTGCCCAAGTTGCCGGATTCCGTGGAGTGCCGGGTGGTCCATTCACGGCGCTGAAGGGGGCTGCCTCGCTTCAGGTTTTGGCGGGTAACTTGCCGCGCCCGTAGGGGTCTAGGTTTTCATTGCACAGGCTATCCACACGACCAGGGGAACGTCGGGTTTCAGTAGTGGCTCTGTGAAACCCGAGGATCCCAGATATCTGTATTGTTCTGTGATGCTGTACATTTCTGTGATGTTGCATTTTATTCACGCCTTGAGCGAAATACTATATATTAGTAGATGTTGTATATGTTTTTCATCCGCGCTAGTCCAGTCCCCGCTCTGCCGTTAGTAAGCTAACCTAACGGGTGATGACGGGACCCAGTGGCGAATGCGGATGGCATATACATACGTCAGTATATTTTCGTTCTTTATTGGTGTGATCAATTGATGGGACTGCGTTGATTCGGATCAATGCAAGTTAAAACAAACCTATTCTGATGTTGTTGGAACACTTTTCAAAAAGCTGTTATTGCAAGGACGTTCACTTTTGTTTTGCATCGTGGTATTCATTTGGAATATCCTGCCCCTCAATCGACGAGGCAAGGGCCGAGATCCTTTCACCGGGAGTGACCCCTTGGACAGAAGTTTGCATCAGGGCATTAACTTCACTATAGCCGATTACTTCTGCTTTGCATCGTGGTATTCATTTGGAATATCCTGCACCCCATTCTACGGGGAAAGAGCCGAGATCCCTTCACCGGGAGTGACCTCTTTAGTAAAGGTTTTCGTCACTATATTTTCTAAAAAGCTATCAGTTCCTTCAACGATATCAAGTTCTTTACGTTAAAGGTTTTCGCCAGAAACCATTCGTAGCCCTCCGTCGTTTCATATGGGTAGTCAATAGTATTCAAGCTGTGTTTGTTGGCCTTAGTCAAGGCACAGTGTTTGGTAGCTATTGGGTATTCATATGCTGCATAGATAGATGCGTTGGTTTGGGACAGTCGTATAGCCTTGTTGGCCTTAGTCAAGGGCTTGTACGGGTGGGTTCAAATCAACCTGGACAATGACGGGTAGAACTTGACATGTGACTTATGATTTGTTGGCCTTAGTCAAGGTCATAAGAGCATGGGGCAAAAATCCTCATCGGGAGTTTCAAAAGTACTGAAACTTGCCAGATATGCGCATACCTTCTGGAGTGTGATACCGTGAGCGGATTCCGTCACGTTGTCATGCGATGATAGTTGGATCCCGATTCCCACTGATGAGTTGGTTTACTCCTCGGGTGACCCCGACTAATTCTTCTTTCAGGTTTGGAGGAGAATTTGAGGTACAGTGGGAGGTTTCCAGATTAGATAAATTGATAACCATTCTGATCTAGGATAGAGTGCACGCTGAGTGTTTCTTTTCTCTCTCTCTCTGGCAGCGACCATTGACCCGACCCTAAGACTATGACTCAGTGACCAAGTTGACCGAACCTTCTTAAACACTGGCTTTTGGATTGTCAGAGTTGCAAACCTCATTGCCACTCCTACTTTTACCCTTTTCTCCAGGACACCCCGTATTACTGCGAACGTCCACTTCCATTGGACAAAACCATCGTAAGGTTAGATACGAACTCGAAGGAATTCGAGGATGGTTTCCGGTTCTGGAGAAAACGGATAGGATTATTCAGTTGTCTTTTCCCTTTTACCTTCTCTCAAGTTGTGAGTACTCCTTGGTTTAGGAGATAGTACACCTTTTACGCAAATTGGATAGTCTTCTTCCAAACTTTAGGCTGGTGCCGAACAGTGGGGAATGAAGAAAACCAGTTAGCCTAAACGGTGTACAGAAGGTATTAAGTTCAGACAAAGAAAGGGATTAGTAAGAGGGCAAAGCAAATTGCGACTGATATTCACGACCAAACCAAGTATTTCTTCGCTAATCCTAAATCACCTTTGTATTTCTCCAGGACACTCCGTATCACTACGAAGATCCACAGTTTATTGGATACTCCATCGTATGGTTATATACGAACTCGAAAGGAACTTGTTCCAGTTCGGGGATGGATTCTGGTCCAGGAGAAATAGGAATAAGGTTTATTCGGTTGTCTTTTATCTTCACCTTCTCTCGCATTGCGAGTGCTCCTAGGATTAGGACAGTACACCCATTATGCTTATTGGATAGTCTTCTTCCAAACCATAGGCTGGTGCCGAACGGTAGGGAAGGAAGAAAACCATTTGGCCTAAGGGGTGTGCAGAAGGTAATGACTAAAGACATATAAAGGGATTTGGAGAGGTGGCAAAGAATTATACGGTTATAGTTGTGAATCTGGATAATGGAAGAGGCATTACTAAGAATACCATGATACCCCACCGAAACATTTCAATGTTTCAGTTTCACTGTGTAATGTTAAAAGAAAACTGATTTCCCGATTAGATACTTACTCCAGGGTATGTATTTGCCAGGTATGATTCTCACATCTGTATGGTTTTACAGATGATGAGTGGGAGTAAGTCATTGGGAATTGGGTGATCATCCTCATTATATCGGGATTCGTTGTAATCGGTGATATTTGAGGAGATCACCTGGGCTGTTTGCACGTCGGAAAATATTTGGTTTTGAATATCCGCTGTTGTGCACCAATTTCAAATTGATATATCTGTACGTCTATTTTCATAGAGCGAGATATACCTTTTGATATTATGTCGATGACATTTACCTATATCAGTGGATGGTTAGGTAAGGAGTATTAAACAGCGGTGTAATTCTTCTTAACCATAAGTACAGTTTTCAACCTACGACACACAGTGAAAGAGTTGTTAGACTCAGCGGACTTATACAGAGTATTGTATGTTGTCCAGTGTCCATTAGGACAGAGGGGTTGGTCCTCTTACTATATTCTGTTTACTTTTAACTTCTCTAGTTCTTAGACATGTGTTTCGTAGAAACACAGGGTCTAAGTTTTGAGGAGTTATAGGTATTTGAATAGAGTAGAGAACCAGGTGTAGCAAGTATCGGGATTCTTCAAAGTGATCGAAGATGTAGATACTTGTGTATGGTATTCAGTTGATAGTAATGATAAAGAGAAATTGTTTCTCTTTCAGGTTACTCATAATTGGAAGCATTCCTAAGTTGAGTAACGCTGATCGGCCTCCTTCCATTTAGTTGACATGCACTAGAGATAGCTGCATGATTTGAATCTGGTTCAATTAAATCAGTGCCTCTGGTTCTATATTGGATATAGAACAGTTCATATCTTAACGTTGTTAAGGTACGGGGAGTTGTCCGGCTTATGATTAAAACCAGACACTGGACAACTCAAGGCACGTTTCTGTAATGACAGTTTGTGGGTTGACCCAGGCTATGACGAGGGTTGATTTTCTACCATCTGGAAGATCAATAGTGATATTGTTCTTGACTCGCCACAGTTTTATTAAAAATTGATTTTTTCAAAAACAGTAGTGGGAGTATGGTAGAACTGGAAGTGATTCCAAAACCGCAAACTATTACTGAAGATTTGATAAGGAACCTAAAGATTCAATCTGATTTGACATTCCATTGGCCACTCCGCAGATAAGGTGGGTAACTTCAGGCACCCGAGAGGTACTCCGGTAGCCTCAAGGACGGTGACAGGGAAGTTCTTGTTTACCCACACTTGCCATTGTTGTTGTTCCAGGCTGCGAGACCCGGCAGGAGGATGAGTATAGCGTCGTTCTAAACTTGCTTTAGAAGTGCACGTCTATATGACTCTGCCAGAGGGTTGTCGCAGTCAGTGGGAGCAGCGGAAGCATTGGTGGACATCAGGCTTATGCCTATTTATAGACTAAAGCAGATGTAGCGGAGATAGATCATCTATTTCTGATGTGACAGTCATAGGTTTGACGTCATCAGAATAGGGGATGGATCTGTTGAGAAGGTAGTAGGAAGTGATATTTCTATACTACGATCGGTTATACTTTGGTCGTCACACAGTGGTTTCTCCACAAAGGACTTGGACATTATATCAGACATACTGGTTACTAGATCTATGGTTTTAGATCTAGATTTGGGTGGTTTCCCAATCAGGGTACTTTGACAGCATTCTAAGAGTATTTAGAATGGACGACTCCTTGCACGGTAGTGTACCTGCAGGTGATGGAGTCACCCTCTCTAAAGGTGTCTTATAGACTAAAGTAGAGAGGGATATGCATGATTGACAGATCACTTGCTTAGGCAATTGAGTCAATCATGAGATGTCAAGTACCACACCAGATGTTGTTCTTGCACTAGATGCAATAAGTTGACATTGATCCAATCCTGGAGAAACAGTCGGAAGCAGTTTAGAACATAAGTGGATGTTCTAGGGATATGATAACGACAGCCTCATTAAGGAGACAGTTATCATTCCAGGCTTCCAAGGTGACATGGACGACAGGGTGATCGTCAGAATTATAGTTTTCCTTCTGACGAGGGGCAGTATTTTGGACAGGTGGTCCAAGGCAATACTGAGGGTGGCATGGCGCAGGTTACTGATTAAGTTCAGTTGACGATACAGTCTAAGAAGTTTGGATTTGGAGTTCATTTATGAGCTCGGTCCCATCAGACATCCAGACATTCTAAGACAGGTATTGCTCATTTCGGGAGATGGTTTTCTCCGCGAACTTGAGATATAGAGAGACAAAGAAAGAAACACCAGAGCGGATCCACTCACTGAGGCTATTCCTCGAACGCAATAGTTTCGCAGACGAGCTTTGTGAGACTGCCTAGTAGAGGAGTTGGGTGTTCGGTATCACACGGGCTGTGAGTATGCGACATCGCAATAATTAGCCTCGAGTGCAAGTGGGAGATTCTTGGAGATAGTGCCCTCAGAGTCAATTATTGGATCACAGGCACGTGATTACAATGATTGAGGGAGGACCTAACCCGGGAGGACAGTCTTACTTGAGATGATAGTATGCTATCTGGTTTACCTTTATCATCGTGTACTGCTTTAGGTGACCTGACATGTCGCTATTGCACGTTGATAGAGCCCCTAGGATTCTTGCTTGACTGCCGGCAGTATGAGGGCGATCATATAAGTGAGAGCTGGAGTCTATTAGCACATCCTTAAAAGGTCCCTAGTCGTAGGAGTTTCGAGACAGGGCATCGATTCTCCAGAGTAGACTAGTGTATACAGTCGAGACCCCGACAAGGGGCGGTGGCCGGTCTCACAAGCCACTGGTGTCAGTTGGTTCACCTAAGATGTATACATGTGCTCATTGGGTTATGAGTACACCGGACAGGACTCGCCGGGAACATGCTAGTTGGTCTTATACCTGACGTCAGATAGCAGTTCCCAGGTGACATGTGTACAGGTTAGTTCATCGACCTGGGGATCGTCATTTGTCTCGTGTGAGTTCCCACTGTGCTTTGATTACTACCCTACCACGGCTCAAAGGAGTCGTGCAAACAGGTCTTAGTTGGGTACAGTCCCGAGCCACATGGAGGCAGTGAGCGGATCTTCAGGGGTTCGTCTCTCCCGGTATTGGGGGTGAGGTCGCGCTGTGTCTAGGAGAGCCATTACACGAAGTCCTTGGCCAAGGCAGGAGATTTACTGGTAGGTATTCCAGTAGTATCTCAGGGTGTTCTGGGCTACACTCCGACACGACTTGTACCGCTTTGGGGGTCTGACTTTTACCAACCCCTTAGGCCCGACATGCGATGCTCATAGACGAACGGACCGGACTGTATGGATATTGTCACTGACAGGCTCAGTAGGGTGTCAGGATGAGTTCGCTCATCGACGTCCCTTTTGGTCAATAGCTGGTGGCCCGTTACGTATTGGCTTATACCTCTGACGTGCTAGTGGTTAAATCCAAAGCCATTGTATTGACGAGTCTTTAGAGTCCACCACACTTTCAGTTACTCAGGCTTTCGGGCGAAACGCTGTAGAGGCCGTATGGAGATATGGCAGGGTTCGATCAGATACGTGCGGTATTTCACGGATCGTGATCGGACGGATTTTACTAGCCGGCTTTGGCTTAAGCCGGATTCTAGTTTTAGATAGTGTAGATTTTGTCTCTTTGCATTTGTATCCGGACGGAATACAGATGCGGGTGTGTATGCACAGTATCGGGGTTTTCCTGTAATTTATTACGGGACCAGTTTTCTGGAGTTGCCAGTTTGCATTCCGTTCCGGCCGGTTTTCTCTTTTTCCTTCCTGGTCGGACTTTTCGTTGGAGGGTGTGAATTGCAAGTTTGCAATTAACATTTTGTGGAGGGGGTTTCTTGCAAAAGGGTTGATTATGAAATCTTCTTTGCTATTCATGCATTAATTGGGATTTGAGAGGGTATGATTTTTTTGATATGATTTTGTGTTGGAAATATGGGCCGGCCATTGTTTGAGGTTGGAGTGTGTTTTATTTGTGAGTGAATTAATTCCTTCATGCTTATTTTGTGGGGCCCCCCCCAATTGGTTTTGAGTGTGTGCAGGAGAACTTTTGTGAGTGTGTGCTGGAATGATGTTGATGAGGGATTAATTTATTAGTGTGTTTGCAACCTTCTCACATTCATAATATATATATATATTGTGTTGGCTTCATGTTTTTTCCTGAGAGCTATTTTCTGGCCGAGCTCATCATATAGCCTACTCCCTTTTCCAGCAAGTTCTATGGAAAATTCTTTTGCACCATTTCCTCCATCATCTTTATGGCAACATAACCCCAAAGTGAAAACTATTCTACAGTATTTTACAGCAAATCTTGGGCACGTCGGCTAGCCAACTTCGCGCCCGAGTTGCCTCGGTATAGAGGTGGGAGCCCGTAAAAGAATCCGGCTACGTGGTGCCTTTCCGGCGAGGAGGCGACCACCGGAGTTTCCGCGGGAGATCGGAACGACGACGAGAAGACCGGAGGACTCGGATCACTCGGTATATCTCTAACCCATCTTGTTGTTAGATAGATCTAGTTTAATGGCCCGATCCGGGGTTTAGTGCGCGGTGGTGCCGGTTTTCTAAGTCCGCAAAATTAAAGTTTATCACCGCTTCCGCATTTGGCCGTCGGATCGACGGCCGGGGCGCCGCCGTGCACTTACACTGGTATCAGAGCCTCGCCATTAACTTCGTCTAGCTTCGTTTGATGTGTTTTGCATTTCCGATCGACCAAAATTCCAAAATCTACATTTTTGCTAGCGACAGTTTTCTGTTGAAATTTTTTGGTCTCCAAAAATTTTTCAGGTTGTATAAAAGTACTGTGCTAGAAGACCTAAGACTACTGTAGAAATTCGAGACACTGATCTCTTCAGAGGAGCGCGGAACCGCGGCAAAACCCTACTTGTTGCCGCGGTTCCGCCGCAGTAATGATGGATTAGTGTGTACAATTTTTCCAGTAGGCCTTTTGGGTGAAAATTGGGGTTTTGGAATATTAATATTGGGCCAAGAATTTCCTGATCTGCTACAGTAATGCTTTGGGGCCCACTTGTTAATTTTTGATCGATTGGATATTATAAACACATTATTTCACAGTATTTACATTATATCTGCGACCGTGAATGTCACTTGATCGGTAAATCCGGTCTAACTGCTATAGCCCGGTTAGACGGATTTGCGAACGTGACCTTCACGTTGATGTTCTATGTTTATGCTGTGATGTTGCGGATCGGTTGAGGGGGATAGCCTGGATGCAATGCTAGTACAGTTTTGTTGTATTATGTACATTTGATATTGCGGGGCGAGCGTCCGACTTGTGGACTGCCGTCACTGCCAGTTTGTATTATTCTTTTGGGGCACGACCTGGTTGCGGTCGATGTACCCGTTGTATGTATATTTTACTTTCTGTACTAGGATTACCCCGCGGAGGGGTGCACGGATAGCCGGGTTCTAGAGGGCAACAAGCCCGCATCTCATGGCATTGGGACGGAGGGGGCTTCACTCTAGAATTGGCGGGCTATTCGCCGCACTCGTAGGGGGTACAGGTTGACCCAGGAGGGGTGCCCAAGTTGCCGGATTCCGTGGAGTGCCGGGTGGTCCATTCACGGCGCTGAAGGGGGCTGCCTCGCTTCAGGTTTTGGCGGGTAACTTGCCGCGCCCGTAGGGGTCTAGGTTTTCATTGCACAGGCTATCCACACGACCAAGGGAACGTCGAGTTTCAGTAGTGGCTCTGTGAAACCCGAGGATCCCAGATATCTGTATTGTTCTGTGATGCTGTACATTTCTGTGATGTTGCATTTTATTCACGCCTTGAGCGAAATACTATATATTAGTAGATGTTGTATATGTTTTTCATCCGCGCTAGTCCAGTCCCCGCTCTGCCGTTAGTAAGCTAACCTAACGGGTGATGACGGGACCCAGTGGCGAATGCGGATGGCATATACGTACGTCAGTATATTTTCGTTCTTTATTGGTGTGATCAATTGATGGGACTGCGTTGATTCGGATCAATGCAAGTTAAAACAAACCTATTCTGATGTTGTTGGAACACTTTTCAAAAAGCTGTTATTGCAAGGACGTTCACTTTTGTTTTGCATCGTGGTATTCATTTGGAATATCCTGCCCCTCAATCGACGAGGCAAGGGCCGAGATCCCTTCACCGGGAGTGACCCCTTGGACAGAAGTTTGCATCAGGGCATTAACTTCACTATAGCCGATTACTTCTGCTTTGCATCGTGGTATTCATTTGGAATATCCTGCACCCCATTCTACGGGGAAAGAGCCGAGATCCCTTCACCGGGAGTGACCTCTTTAGTAAAGGTTTTCGTCACTATATTTTCTAAAAAGCTATCAGTTCCTTCAACGATATCAAGTTCTTTACGTTAAAGGTTTTCGCCAGAAACCATTCGTAGCCCTCCGTCGTTTCATATGGGTAGTCAATAGTATTCAAGCTGTGTTTGTTGGCCTTAGTCAAGGCACAGTGTTTGGTAGCTATTGGGTATTCATATGCTGCATAGATAGATGCGTTGGTTTGGGACAGTCGTATAGCCTTGTTGGCCTTAGTCAAGGGCTTGTACGGGTGGGTTCAAATCAACCTGGACAATGACGGGTAGAACTTGACATGTGACTTATGATTTGTTGGCCTTAGTCAAGGTCATAAGAGCATGGGGCAAAAATCCTCATCGGGAGTTTCAAAAGTACTGAAACTTGCCAGATATGCGCATACCTTCTGGAGTGTGATACCGTGAGCGGATTCCGTCACGTTGTCATGCGATGATAGTTGGATCCCGATTCCCACTGATGAGTTGGTTTACTCCTCGGGTGACCCCGACTAATTCTTCTTTCAGGTTTGGAGGAGAATTTGAGGTACAGTGGGAGGTTTCCAGATTAGATAAATTGATAACCATTCTGATCTAGGATAGAGTGCACGCTGAGTGTTTCTTTTCTCTCTCTCTCTGGCAGCGACCATTGACCCGACCCTAAGACTATGACTCAGTGACCAAGTTGACCGAACCTCTTTAAACACTGGCTTTTGGATTGTCAGAGTTGCAAACCTCATTGCCACTCCTACTTTTACCCTTTTCTCCAGGACACCCCGTATTACTGCGAACGTCCACTTCCATTGGACAAAACCATCGTATGGTTAGATACGAACTCGAAGGAATTCGAGGATGGTTTCCGGTTCTGGAGAAAACGAATAGGATTATTCAGTTGTCTTTTCCCTTTTACCTTCTCTCAAGTTGTGAGTACTCCTTGGTTTAGGAGATAGTACACCTTTTACGCAAATTGGATAGTCTTCTTCCAAACTTTAGGCTGGTGCCGAACAGTGGGGAATGAAGAAAACCAGTTAGCCTAAACGGTGTACAGAAGGTATTAAGTTCAGACAAAGAAAGGGATTAGTAAGAGGGCAAAGCAAATTGCGACTGATATTCACGACCAAACCAAGTATTTCTTCGCTAATCCTAAATCACCTTTGTATTTCTCCAGGACACTCCGTATCACTACGAAGATCCACAGTTTATTGGATACTCCATCGTATGGTTATATACGAACTCGAAAGGAACTTGTTCCAGTTCGGGGATGGATTCTGGTCCAGGAGAAATAGGAATAAGGTTTATTCGGTTGTCTTTTATCTTCACCTTCTCTCGCATTGCGAGTGCTCCTAGGATTAGGACAGTACACCCATTATGCTTATTGGATAGTCTTCTTCCAAACCATAGGCTGGTGCCGAACGGTAGGGAAGGAAGAAAACCATTTGGCCTAAGGGGTGTGCAGAAGGTAATGACTAAAGACATATAAAGGGATTTGGAGAGGTGGCAAAGAATTATACGGTTATAGTTGTGAATCTGGATAATGGAAGAGGCATTACTAAGAATACCATGATACCCCACCGAAACATTTCAATGTTTCAGTTTCACTGTGTAATGTTAAAAGAAAACTGATTTCCCGATTAGATACTTACTCCAGGGTATGTATTTGCCAGGTATGATTCTCACATCTGTATGGTTTTACAGATGATGAATGGGAGTAAGTCATTGGGAATTGGGTGATCATCCTCATTATATCGGGATTCGTTGTAATCGGTGATATTTGAGGAGATCACCTGGGCTGTTTGCCCGTCGGAAAATATTTGGTTTTGAATATCCGCTGTTGTGCACCAATTTCAAATTGATATATCTGTACGTCTATTTTCATAGAGCGAGATATACCTTTTGATATTATGTCGATGACATTTACCTATATCAGTGGATGGTTAGGTAAGGAGCATTAAATAGCGGTGTAATTCTTCTTAACCATAAGTACAGTTTTCAACCTACGACACACAGTGAAAGAGTTGTTAGACTCAGCGGACTTATACAGAGTATTGTATGTTGTCCAGTGTCCATTAGGACAGAGGGGTTGGTCCTCTTACTATATTCTGTTTACTTTTAACTTCTCTAGTTCTTAGACATGTGTTTCGTAGAAACACAGGGTCTAAGTTTTGAGGAGTTATAGGTATTTGAATAGAGTAGAGAACCAGGTGTAGCAAGTATCGGGATTCTTCAAAGTGATCGAAGATGTAGATACTTGTGTATGGTATTCAGTTGATAGTAATGATAAAGAGAAATTGTTTCTCTTTCAGGTTACTCATAATTGGAAGCATTCCTAAGTTGAGTAACGCTGATCGGCCTCCTTCCATTTAGTTGACATGCACTGGAGATAGCTGCATGATTTGAATCTGGTTCAATTAAATCAGTGCCTCTGGTTCTATATTGGATATAGAACAGTTCATATCTTAACGTTGTTAAGGTACGGGGAGTTGTCCGGCTTATGATTAAAACCAGACACTGGACAACTCAAGGCACGTTTGTGTAATGACAGTTTGTGGGTTGACCCAGGCTATGACGAGGGTTGATTTTCTACCATCTGGAAGATCAATAGTGATATTGTTCATGACTCGCCACAGTTTTATTAAAAATGGATTTTTTCAAAAACAGTAGTGGGAGTATGGTAGAACTGGAAGTGATTCCAGAACCGCAAACTATTACTGAAGATTTGATAAGGAACCTAAAGATTCAATCTGATTTGACATTCCATTGGCCACTCCGCAGATAAGGTGGGTAACTTCAGGCACCCGAGAGGTACTCCGGTAGCCTCAAGGACGGTGACAGGGAAGTTCTTGTTTACCCACACTTGCCATTGTTGTTGTTCCAGGTTGCGAGACCCGGCAGGAGGATGAGTATAGCGTCGTTCTAAACCTGCTTTAGAAGTGCACGTCTATATGACTCTGCCAGAGGGTTGTCGCAGTCAGTGGGAGCAGCGGAAGCATTGGTGGACATCAGGCTTATGTCTATTTATAGACTAAAGCAGATGTAGCGGAGATAGATCATCTATTTCTGATGTGACAGTCATAGGTTTGACGTCATCAGAATAGGGGATGGATCTGTTGAGAAGGTAGTAGGAAGTGATATTCCTATACTACGATCGGTTATACTTTGGTCGTCACACAGTGGTTTCTCCACAAAGGACTTGGACATTATATCAGACATACTGGTTACTAGATCTATGGTTTTAGATCTAGATTTCGGTGGTTTCCCAATCAGGGTACTTTGACAGCATTCTAAGAGTATTTAGAATGGACGACTCCTGGCACGGTAGTGTACCTGCAGGTGATGGAGTCACCCTCTCTAAAGGTGTCTTATAGACTAAAGTAGAGAGGGATGTGCATGATTGACAGATCACTTGCTTAGGCAATTGAGTCAATCATGAGATGTCAAGTACCACACCAGATGTTGTTCTTGCACTAGATGTAATAAGTTGACATTGATCCAATCCTGGAGAAACAGTCGGAAGCAGTTTTAGAACATAAGTGGGTGTTCTAGGGATATGATAACGACAGCCTCATTAAGGAGACAGTTATCATTCCAGGCTTCCAAGGTGACATGGACGACAGGGTGATCGTCAGAATTATAGTTTTCCTTCTGACGAGGGGCAGTATTTTGGACAGGTGGTCCAAGGCAATACTGAGGGTGGCATGGCGCAGGATACTGATTAAGTTCAGTTGACGATACAGTCTAAGAAGTTTGGATTTGGAGTTCATTTATGAGCTCGGTCCCATCAGACATCCAGACATTCTAAGACAGGTATTGCTCATTTCGGGAGATGGTTTTCTCCGCGAACTTGAGATATAGAGAGACAAAGAAAGAAACACCAGAGCGGATCCACTCACTGAGGCTATTCCTAGAACGTAATAGTTTCGCAGATGAGCTTTGTGAGACTGCCTAGTAGAGGAGTTGGGTGTTCGGTATCACACGGGCTGTGAGTATGAGACATCGCAATAATTAGCCTCGAGTGCAAGTGGGAGATTCTTGGAGATAGTGCCCTCAGAGTCAATTATTGGATCACAGGCACGTGATTGCAATGATTGAGGGAGGACCTATCCCGGGAGGACAGTCTTACTCGAGATGATAGTATGCTATCTGGTTTACCTTTATCATCGTGTACTGCTTTAGGTGACCTGACATGTCGCTATTGCACGTTGATAGAGCCCCTAGGATTCTTGCTTGACTGCCGGCAGTATGAGGGCGATCATATAAGTGAGAGCTGGAGTTTATTAGCACATCCTTAAAAGGTCTCTAGTCGTAGGAGTTTCGAGACAGGGCATCGATTCTCCAGAGTAGACTAGTGTATACAGTCGAGACCCCGACAAGGGGCGGTGGCCGGTCTCACAAGCCACTGGTTTCAGTTGGTTCACCTAAGATGTATACAGGTGCTCATTGGGTTATGAGTACACCGGACAGGACTCGCCGGGAACATGCTAGTTGGTCTTATACCTGACGTCAGATAGCAGTTCCCAGGTGACATGTGTACAGGTTAGTTCATCGATCTGGGGATCGTCATTTGTCTCGTGTGAGTTCCCACTGTGCTTTGATTACTACCCTACCACGGCTCAAATGAGTCGTGCAAACAGGTCTTAGTTGGGTACAGTCCCGAGCCACATGGAGGCAGTGAGCGGATCTTCAGGGGTTCGTCTCTCCCGGTATTGGGGGTGAGGTCGCGCTGTGTCTAGGAGAGCCATTACACGAAGTCCTTGGCCAAGGCAGGAGATTTACTGGTAGGTATTCCAGTAGTATCTCAGGGTGTTCTGGGCTACACTCCGACACGACTTGTACCACTTTTGGGGGTCTGACTTTTACCAACCCCCTAGGCCCGACATGCGATGCTCATAGAAGAACGGACCGGACTGTACGGATATTGTCACTGACAGGCTCAGTAGGGTGTCAGGATGAGTTCGCTCATCGACGTCCCTTTTGGTCAATAGCTGGTGGCCCGTTACGTATTGGCTTATACCTCTGACGTGCTAGTGGTTAAATCCACAGCCATTGTATTGACGAGTCTTTAGAGTCCACCACACTTTCAGTTACTCAGGCTTTCGGGCGAAACTCTGTAGAGGCCGTATGGAGATATGGCAGGGTTCGATCAGATACGTGCGGTATTGCACGGATCGTGATTGGACGGATTTTACTAGCCGGCTTTGGCTTAAGCCGGATTCTAGTTTTAGATAGTGTAGATTTTGTCTCTTTGCATTTGTATCCGGACGGAATACAGATGCGGGTGTGTATGCACAGTATCGGGGTTTTCCTGTAATTTATTACGGGACCAGTTTTCTGGAGTTGCTAGTTTGCATTCCGTTCCGGCCGGTTTTCTCTTTTTCCTTCCCGATCGGACTTTTCGTTGGAGGGTGTTAATTGCAAGTTTGCAATTAACATTTTGTGGAGGGGGTTTCTTGCAAAAGGGTTGATTATGAAATCTTCTTTGCTATTCATGCATTAATTGTGATTTGAGAGGGTATGGTTTTTTTGATATGATTTTGTGTTGGAAATATGGGTCGGCCACTGTTTGAGGTTGGAGTGTGTTTTATTTGTGAGTGAATTAATTCCTTCATGCTTATTTTGTGGGCCCCCCCAATTGGTTTTGAGTGTGTGCAGGAGAACTTTTGTGAGTGTGTGCTGGAATGATGTTGATGAGGGATTAATTTATTAGTGTGTTTGCAACCTTCTCACATTCATAATATATATATATATTGTGTTGGCTTCATGTTTTTTCCTGAGAGCTATTTTCTGGCTGAGCTCATCATATAGCCTACTCCCTTTTCCAGCAAGTTCTATGGAAAATTCTTTTGCACCAATTCGTCCATCATCTTTATGGCAACATAACCCCAATGTGACAACTATTCTACAGTATTCTACAGCAAATCTTGGGCGCGTCGGCTAGCCAACTTCGCGCCCGAGTTGCCTCGGTATAGAGGTGGGAGCCCGTAAAAGAATCCGGCTACGTGGTGCCCTTCCGGCGAGGAGGCGACCACCGGAGTTTCCGCGGGAGATCGGGACAACGACGAGAAGACCGGAGGACTCGGATCACTCGGTATATCTCTAACCCGTCTTGTTGTTAGCTAGATCTAGTTTAATGGCCCGATCCGGGGTTTAGTGCGCGGTGGTGCCGTTTGCTAAGTCCGCAAAATTAAAGTTTATCACCGCTTCCGCATTTGGCCGTTGGATCGACGGCCGGGGCGCCGCCGTGCACTTATAATTCCTGGCTAGTAGTTCACTACCCCAAGACGCCAGGGATCTAAGCCCTCACTAAGAGGCAACCGAGCGGCTACCCTGCTCAGTTATCCCTAACTGGTAGTTCACTACCCCACGATGCCTGGGATCAAAGCCCTCGCCAAGAAGCACCGGGCAGCAATCCTGCTCGGCCCGTCCTTAAGGATCCAAGCCTTCGTCAAGAGGAAGCGGGCAGCAACCCTGCTCGGCCCATCCTTAGCAGGCCTCTTACGGCCCTTCCCATGCTAAGGATCAAAGCCCTCGCCAAGAGGCACCGGGCAGTAACTCTGCTCGGCCCGTCCTTAAGGATCTAAGCCTTCACTAAGAGGCAACCGAGCGGCTACCCTGCTCGGTTATCCCTAGCTGGTAGTTCACTACCCCACGATGTCAGGGATCAAATCCTTCGCCAAGAGGCATCGGGCAGCAACCCTGCTCGGCCCATCCTTAAGGATCTAAGCCCTCGCCAAGAAGCACCGGGCAACAACCCGGCTCGGCCCGTCCTTAGCAGGCCTCTTAAGGCCCCTTCCGTGCTAAGGATCAAAGCCCTCGCCAAGAGGAACCGGGCAGCAACCCTGCTCGGCCCGTCCTTAGCAGGCCTCTTATGACCCATCCCGCGCTAAGGATCAAAGCCCTCGCCAAGAGGCACCGGGCAGTACCCCTGCTCGGCCCGTCCTTAAGGATCCAAGCCCTCGCCAAGAGGCAACCGGGTAGTAACCCTGCTCGGTCCATCCTTAGCAGGCCTCTTACGGCCCCTCCCACGCTAAGGATCGAAGCCCTTACCAAGAGGCAACCGGGCTCGCCATTGCTCGGTTATCCCTGGCTAGTAGTTCCCTACCCCACAACGCGATGGATCAAAGCCCTCACCAAGAGGCAGCCGAGCGGCTACCATGCTTGGCTATCCCCGGCTGGTAGTTCACTACCCCACGATGCCTGTAGGGTTGCTAGGCACGCGCACAAGGGTCTACGAGGCATCAACCATGCCCGATTTAAAATTTAGCCGTGCCGAACAACCCGAATACGGAACTTTAAACTAGAGATTAGGCGAAAAAAAGCATGCTAAACTCTTTAGCACTAAGTGAGAGGGATTACAACCTTTGTAGATCCGGTCCTTCACTTCATATGCTCCGTGTTGTGGTCCCTTCACTGCGATCATCGGGATCCGGACTCTCGAGAGGTTCCACGAAGAGAAAGAAGCAACCTTTGCTTCCGATCTTCGATACTAAGATGATCTACCTTGAAGTTTCTTTAACATAAGCTAACACTCATGAAATGATGTGAACACCGTCATCTAAATGGCAAGGGAAGATGAGGATGATGAAGTAGGATTTTTGCTCTCTTTATTTATCTTTTTCTCATATTTATCCATCACTAAAATCAAAACAAGAAACCATTTCAAGCAAAGAAGAAGAAGGAAGAAGATGAACAATATTGGAATCCTTTTGTGATGAATAGGAAAAGAATAATATGATGACATTATGCAACCATGGTCAAGTAAACCTTTGTAGAGAATTAACTAGGGTTAGGGTTTGGGTTGGGTTAAAGCATGAGTCACTTGAAAATATCTTTATCATGACAAAATGAAAAGCTTCTAGAATCTACTAGAAGTCATTAACCCAAATCAAACCCTAATCTTGATTAATCTTTACAAAACATGTTGCATTATTTATCATATCATGTTACAATATTATATATCACATATATAATATTTATTGTAACAAAATAAAATAATACATTTAACATATATCGCATATATATCAATGTATTACCCGAGTGAGAAAAAGAATCTTTTAGTGAGCTAATATTAGTTAATGTAATTTAATATATCATATATATTATTATACATTTAATTATCTAATCAACACTTGATCCAACAATCCGGCTATATCGCATATAACCGACTAATATTTATCCGTACCGATTCATCGAATCAACACTTGATCCGAAGACCCGGCTGATAACAAATATCGCGAGAATATAATACGGTATCACATATCGCATTATCCTCGGTCCCGCACATATCACATATATGCTCCTACCCCGTTTTGCCTGAGCCAAGAAACCTCTGTGTAGGACTCTAAAGAATCGTCAATACGCCGGCAGTAGGTGATGATCATATCAAACACCCACAAGCTGCAAGCGGTCAGCTAAACGTAACAGCTACCCAGGTATTGAGCGCTCAGAAGATCAACAAGCAAGCCTGTACATTCTCCTGCGAATCCAAACAGTAACACTCCCGTACAGTCCGGTCTCGTCGTCTGATATGTTGCATATCTCGCTTAGGGGTGGTAAACGTCAGACCCCAGTAGCTCGATAAGTCGTGTCGATATGAGGTCTATAACAGTTCGAGAAACTACTGATAACACTTACCAGTAAATCTCAGCAACCCTGGCCAAGGATTTCCGGTTATAGCCAATCGAACACAGTACAACATCAACTCCATATACCGGGAGAGATGAATCCCCTCCTATCGCTCATTGCCTCCATGTGATTCGGGACTGTACCCAAAAGCCATCTTTTTGCACGCCCTCTTGGACGTGGTATGATGGAAATCAAAACACAGTGGGAATCACACAAGACTCTTTGACGATCTCGGGTCAACAGACTACTCTGTACCAGTGTCACCGGAGAACTGCCATCTGACGTATGGTATAATACCATCTGGGAGTTCTCGGCGAGTCCGTCCAGTGTATCCAGTCTCTACGGAGCACCCGTACACCATCCTTGATGTCAAACACCGATGGATATGGGATCATCCATCGCCCATCATATGGGTCAAGATGCGTATTCGCTAGTCTACTCTGGTGCATTGATGCCCTGTCTCGATACACCCTCGACTAGGAACAGTTATAGGATGTACTCGTCGACTACCGTGGCCCCACTAGTATGATCTCATCATAGTCTCAGTAGTCGAGTACATATCCTAAGGGCTATATCAACATGTAACATAGAGACAATCAGAGTACATGTTAAGATAAAGTACAACCAGATAGCATACTATCATGTCGAGCAAGAAAGTCCTCCCTATATATGTCCAAGCATCCACTACAATATACATCGTATGTACAGTAATGGCCTCTAGGGCATACATATAACTAACAATCTCCCACTTGCACTAGGGCCATCTGTTATGGTATCGCATACCCAACAATTAGCTGCGGTTGAAGTATCTCATACTCAACCATCCCATAAAAGTCTCTACTGGGAAAAAGGCCTTTGTGAGTGGATCCGCGCTGTTGTCCTCTTTGTCTGCTCTCCTAACCTCGATCTCCCTAGAGATCAACCATCTCCATGATTAGGTGATACTGCCTAAGAATTATATCTGGATTTCTGATGGGACGGAAGTTCCTTGGCTAAAGCCACAACTCCATTGTCACACAATGGTAGGAACGAAGTTCATCTTATGAACTTATAAATATCCAGACTGCCTCTTTTGCAGTATCATTGGTAACGATGTATCTTGCCTTTAATCGTCTAGTATGTCACGGTATCTAGCTTGGAACTCTTCCAACATACCGTCCCTCCACTGAGGGTAAAGACAATGCCCTCGACTGACATTCAGTCGTCCTTATCAGCCTGGAACCTTTCCAGTGATTCTCCCCAGGATCGATTGATACCATCTCACTACAACTAGTGAGTGTCCTAACATCCAATTAGATCTATCTCATAGATCCTAAAACCCAGGATTTAGGAGGTATCACCTTGATCCTATATGGAGAATCCTTGTGATAAGCGGAGATTGACCGAGCGTAGCATAGGAAACTCCTTCCCTATCAAGAGTATGTTATCCACGTACTCTACGAGGATCATCATCATACTCTCTACTACCCTTTTGTATATACAAGGTTCATCTACCATTTTGATGAAGTCAAACTCTTTGACTACCACATCAAAACAGATGTTCCAACTCCGCGATGCCTGTTTTATCATATAAAACATCTTGCACACGTTTCCGCTGCTCCCACTGTCTACGAAGCCCTCTGGCTGTGTACTTATAGACGCTATCTTCTAAATCATCATTTAGAAAAGTAGTCATGACACCCAACCACCAGATATCGTAGTCATGGTATGTAGCCGTTGCAAGTAGGATCTGGATGGACTTAAGCATAGATCCTTAGAAAAGGTTTCAACATAATCCATACCTGGTCTATGATGCAAACCTTTAACAAGTCTAGCTTTGAAAGTCTCAACTTTTCCATGTACACCAAGTAATCTTCTCAAGATATACTTGCTCCTGATGGGGATTTAACCCTTCAGATAAGGCAACCAAAGTCCATACTTTGTTGGTGTATAAGGATTCCATCTCAGATCGATAAGCATCCAGCCATTCTTACAGAGTCCCACTCCTGATGGCCAGCTCGAAACTAGTTGGGTCATCATCTCATGATGCAATCCTCGCTCCCACTGTCATAGAGAAACCGAAGTATCTCTCAGGTGGGTGAGGAACCCTACTAGATCGGCGGAGAGGCTGAGGTTCGTTGGAAACTATTGAATCCTTTGGTTCTACCAAATCATCAGCTGCATTTTGTATAGCTGGAACATTTCCAGTTCTACATAACAGACCTTGCCTTGAGCTTGTCCGGATTTTGCTTTTAGACATAGGCCAGACAACCCCAAATCTTAACAAGCTTAAGATATGGGCTCTTCCCTTTCCATAACATATATGAAGTGGTAGGAAACTGATTTGATTTGAACCCTATTCAATAGGTATGCAGCTTCTCAAGCGCATAACATCCAAAAGGAAATAGGAAACTCAGTAGTACTCATCATAGAGCACACCATATCACATAGGGTGCTATTGCTCCGCCCCGATACACCATCGTGCTATGGTGTATACGGAGGAGTAATGCTGAGAGAGAATCTCATTCTCCTTTAGAATAGTCCAGGAATTCCGTGCACAAGTATTCTCCTCCATGATCTCATCAAAGGATATAATACTTATACCCATATTTTGGTTCTCTACTTCTAACTTATATTCTGTGAATATCTCAAAAGGTTCAGACTTGCGTTTCAGCAGGAACATATGTCTGAATCTTGAGAGATCATCAGAGAATGTAATGAAGTACAAAGAACCAGTCTTGGCATGTGTAGACAGGGGACCTTTCATACATCAACTGTAGGGTTCCTAGGCACACAGTAGAGGTCTCACAAGGCATCAACCATGCCATTTTACAAAAAAAATGGTGCCGAGAAACCCTAGTTAACGGATCGTTGCTAGAAATCTAGGCGAAAAGTAAACTAGTTAACACTTAACTACTTGGATATGGAAATTACAACCTTTGTAGATCCGGATATCCACCTCCACGGCTCCACAACGAAGTCTCCTCACTGTCCATGTCGAACCCCGGGCTCTAGCGTCGGCTTCATCGGAGAATAAACGGGCTTGGTCGTCGACGACGATGCCGAAGATGATCTACGTCGAGGCATCGCTAGATCAAGCTCCCACTTCACAAAGTGATGAAACTTGTGAAGGAAAAACACTCTACTACTTGGCAAGAGGTAGAGGATGAAGAAATAGGAGGTGGGTTCTCTTTAGAATTGGATTTCTCACTCTCAAGCTCAAGTTGCTATTGATGGCCTCAAGGTTTCAAACTTGAAGATGAAGAAGAAGATGAGCTAGAAATATGATAAGTCTTTTTAAAATAAAAAGAAAAAGGAATCCTTATCATAATTCTTACTAGGGTTAAGTGTAGAGAATAGACCATGGTTAATGGATGGGTTAGAGTTAAGCATGATGACAAGAAAGGTTAAGAAGTCAAAGCTTCATGAAGCTTCAACTAAAAGACAAAGAAAGCCACCATTATTTTTTAAATCATTTCCAAATAAATAAATGAACAAATAAATAAATGAATATGCAAAACCCTAATCAACACTTAACCATGGTTTTAATTCTTTACACTTAACTAAATAATCAAGTATCATCAAACATGATACAAGTATGTGCACGAAAATATATCACATATACAACTTGCACATCAAGTGAGAAAATCGATATAAAGTGAACCAATACTAGTTAATGCAAAGTAATATATCAAATATATAATTATACATTAAATCATTAAATCAACATTTGATTCAATGATCCGGTCATGTCGCACATCACCGACTAGTATTCAATGTATCGATTTATCGAATCAATGATTCGATAACTAGGTCATATCGAATATAACCAATTGAAACATTTATCGCGAGAATGAAATGCGGTATCACATACACGCATTATTCTCGGTCCTGCATATATCTCATATGCGCTCCTATTTCGTTTCGCTTGAGCCAGGAAACCTCTGTGTAGGACTCTAAAGACTCGTCAATACTCCGGTAGCAGATGATGATCATATCAAGCATCCACAAGCCGCAAGCGGTCTGCTAAACGTAACGGCCACCAGGGTATTGAGCGATCAGAAGATCGACGAGCTAGCCCGCTCACACTCCTGTGAATCCAACCAGTAACACTTACCGTACAGTCCGGTCTGTTCGTCTGATACGTCGCATATCAAGTCTAGGGGTGGTAAACGTCAGACCCCAATAACCGATAAGTCGTGCCGATGTGAGGATCATAACGGGTCGAGAAACTACTGGTAACACTTACCAGCAAATCTCTGATCAGCCCTGGCCAGGGACTTCCCTGTTACTGCCAATCGAGCACAGCGCAACATCAACCCCCAATACCGGGAGAGACGAAACCCCTCCTATCGCTCATTGCCTCCATGTGACTCGGGATTGTACCCAAAGACCACCGTTTTGCACGCCCTCATGGACGTGGTAAGGTGGAGATCAAAGCACAGTGGGAATCACACAAGACTCTATGCCGATCTCGGGTCTACAGACTAACCTGCACAAGTGTCACCTGAGAACTGCCATCTGACGTGAGGTATAATACCATCTGGGAGTTCTCGGCGAGTCCGTCCAGTGTACCCAGTCTCCACTGAGTACCCGTATACCATCTCTGATGTCAAACACCAATGGATATGGGATCATCCATCGCCCATCACATAGGTCGAGAAGCATATACGCTAGTCTACTCTGGTATATCGATGCCCCATCTCGATACACCCACGACTAGGGACCTTGAAGGATGTACTTATGGACTACCATGTCCCCACTAGTATGATCTGCATCATAGTCCAGGTAGTCAAGTACACATCCTAAGGGCTTTACCAACATGTAACTACAAGACAGTATAAAGAGAATAGTGTACATGTTAAGATAAAGAGTAACCAGATAGCATACTATCATATCGAGCAAGAAAGTCATCTCTATATATGTCCAAGCATCCAATATAATATACAACATCTGTACAATACTGGCCTCTAGGGCATACATACAACTAACAATCTCCCACTTGCACTAGGGCCAGCTGCTGTAGTATCGCATACCGAGCATCCCGAAGAGTCTCTCAAACTGTGTCTGGGGAATGGCCTTCGTGAGTGGATCCGCCGTGTTGTTCTTCATGTCAACCCTCCTGACCTCGATCTCCCGGCGATCAACTATCTCCCGAATCAGGTGATACCGCCTCAGAATATGCCTGGACCGCTGATTGGACCTGGGTTCCTTGGCCAAAGCCACCGCTCCATTGTTATCGCAATACAAAGGTATTGGACGCTCAATGGATGGAACCACTCCAAGTTCAGTAATGAACTTCTTGATCCAGACAGCCTCTTTGGCAGCATCGTTGGCAGCGATGTATTCAGCCTCCATCGTCGAGTCTGCCACGGTTTCCTGCTTGGAACTCTTCCAGCTAACCGCCCCTCCGTAAAGGGTAAAGACAAATCCCGACTGCGACTTAGAGTCGTCCTTATCACTCTGGAAGCTCGAATCGGTAAAGGACTCCACTTGGAGCTCTCTGTTACCATACACCAAGAACATATCTCTTGTCCTTCGTAAGTACTTGAGAATGCTCTTCACAGCTGTCCAGTGACTCTCTCCAGGATCAGCTTGATACCTGCTCACTATACTTAGTGAGTATGCTACATCGGGTCTGGTACATAGCATCGCATACATGATAGAGCCTACTGCCGAAGCATAGGGTATCCCTTGCATGCGAGCTCTCTCCAAATCAGTCTTGGGAGACATCTCTTTGGAGAGAGTGACTCCAGAGATCGTGGGCAAGTTCCTACGCATGGACTCTTCCATACTAAACCTCTTTAGTATGGTGTCAATGTACCTGGATTGGGACAATCCCAAAATCCGTTTGGATCTATCTCTATAGATCCTAATTCCCAATATGCAGGAGGCATCACCAAGATCTTTCATTGAGAATCTTTGTGATAAGAAGAGCTTGACCGATTGCAGCATAGGAATGTCATTTCCTATTAAGAGTATGTCGTCCACGTACAATACGAGGAAGACAACCTTACTCTCTGCCACCTTCTTGTAGATACAAGGTTCATCTGGATTTTTGACGAAATCAAACTCTTTAATAACGACGTCAAAGCAGATGTTCCAACTCCGCGATACTTGCTTTATTCCAGAAATGGATTTAAGCAGCTTGCACACCTTCCCGCTGCTCCCACTGTCTACGAAGCCCTCTGGCTGAGTCATGTACACGCACTCTTCTAAATCACCGTTTAGAAAGGCGGTCTTAACATCCATTTGCCAGATTTCATAATCATGATAAGCAGCGATGTCAAGCATGATCCGGATGGATTTAAGCATAGCCACTGGAGAAAAGGTCTCGTCATAGTCCATACCTGGTCTTTGACGAAAACCCTTTTCTACAAGTCTAGCTTTGAAAGTCTCCACTTTCCCATCTACACCAAGTTTCTTCTTGAAGATCCACTTGCTCCCAATGGGTTTTACCCCTTCAGGAGCAACGTCCAAAGTCCATACTTTGTTGGTGTACATGGATTCGATCTCGGACCGCATAGCATCCAGCCATTTCACTGAGTCACCACTCGTGATGGCCTGCTCGAAACTAGTCGGGTCATCATCCTCCATGATGCAATCCTCGCTTCCACCGTCAATGAGAAAACCGTAGTATCTCTCAGGTGGACGAGATGCCCTACTAGATCGGCGGAGAGGCTGGGGTTCGTCGAGTTCTACTGAATCCTCTGGTTCTATCAAGTCTTCTGTTGCAGTTTGTGTTGCTGGAACCTCTTCCAGTCCTACCTCAATGCCACTAATCTGTTTCATAAGAAAACCTTTTTCTAAGAAAGTGGCATGCCGAGAAACAAACACTTTTTGTTCCTCGGGATGGTAGAAGATATATCCCTGTGAATTTTTGGGATATCCTACAAACTTACATAAGACAGATCTTGCCTTGAGTTTGTCCGGATTTTGTCTTTTGACATAGGCTGGACAACCCCATATCTTAACATACTTAAGAGATGGTCTCTTCCCTTTCCATATATCATATGGAGTGGTAGGCACAGATTTGGTAGGAACCATATTCAATAGGTGTATGGCTGTCTCAAGCGCATACCCCCAGAAGGAAATAGGTAACTCAGCTGTACTCATCATTGAACGCACCATATCTAATAGGGTGCGATTCCTTCGTTCCGATACACCGTTGTGCTGTGGTGTATAAGGTGGAGTAAGCTGAGAGAGAATCCCATTCTCTTTTAGATAATCTTGGAACTCATTGCTCAAGTATTCTCCTCCTCGATCAGATCGAAGGATCTTAATACTTTTGCCCGTTTGGTTCTCTACTTCGTGCTTATATTCTCTGAATTTCTTAAAAGCTTCAGACTTGTGTTTCAATAGGAACACATGCCCGTATCTAGAGAGATCGTCAGTGAATGTAATGAAGTAGGAAGAACCGTTCCTGGCAAGGGTAGACATGGGACCGCATACATCACTATGTACCAGTCCTAAGAGTTCAGTAACTCTTTCTCCGTGTCCACTAAACGGAGCTTTGGTCATTTTTCCTTTGAGACATGAATAGAAAGTATCATAAGATGATAATTCGAACGGATTCAAATAACCATCCTTATGTAACTTAGCCAGTCGTGTCGCATTGATATGACCAAGTCTACAATGCCACAAGAAGGATTCGTTCATTTCTGAACTCTTCCTCTTGTGTGTGTTTTGTATATTGAGGACTGTATTTTGATTTAGAATGAATATGCCATTATGTAGCGAGCCTGATGCAATCAACTTTTGATCTAGGAATATGTTCATAACATTTTCCTTTACTACAAAATTATATCCTTCTTTACTCAATAAAGAAACAGATATAATGTTGCACATCATGTTTGGTATATAATAGCAGTCATTCAGAATTATTGTATCACCACTTGGTAATACAAGGTGATATTCGCCAACTGCTTTGGCTGCAACATTTGCACCGTTCCCTACTTGAACGGAATGATCATCTTTTCCCAGTTCTCTACCTTTTCGCAGCCCATGTAACATCTTACATATGTGGGATCCTGATCCGGTATCTAATACCCAGGACGTAGGGTGAACTGAGAAACAGTTCTCAATGACAAACACACCCGAAGATGATGCATCAACATGCATGTTCTCCGTTTGGGCGGTGTGAGAATCCAGATATTCTCCTGTTTCCTGTTCATTCTTATAACACTTATAAGATAGAACGGGTCCAACGTTCCCCTGCACAGTATAACATGTGGGTTCGGTCAATACATCCATATTATTATCTTGATTAAGGCATGAACTGGTCGCTACCTGGAGAGAGAGAAGAAAACACTTTAGCGTATGCTCGTGCAAGATCAGATTGGTTATTTTCTTATCTAATCAGGATGGCTCCCACTGCTTTTTATCAAATCTTCCTCCAAATCCTAAAAGGAAAGATTAGCCGGGATTAATTACACACTACAAGTTCGCTAATCTTTCGGCTAGGCCAGTGTCGGTACTTTGAGGGAGGCCCCCCGTGCTTTCGCACAAACCTAATTAATGTAAACCTCGTTTTCCCAGAGGCGTAACCCCGTTGACACCTTTCTACACACCTACTTGATCAGCTAATTGCAATGTGTAAAAACTCTCCCAGGAGTAACTCTTACTCGCAGTGGGTATCGGGATCCAACTATCTTATAGAAGGTATGCAATCTCATTGCAAATTTCAACACTTGAAATTCCCGATAATATTTTACCCCTAGTGTTCTATGACCTTGACGAATGCCAAACAACCCATAGTCCACTAGTCAAGTTCAACCCGTACATTTCTTGATTGAATTAAATCCACCCGCACGACCCTTGACGAATGCCAAACAACGCCGTACGAATACCCTAATCCAATTTGCATCATATGCATAAGCAGATAAATACTAGTTAGCTACCGTACACTACGCCTTGACGAATGCCAAACTACCGTAGCACGAATACTAAGTAGTACTTATCTGAAATGACGGAGGGCTACGCAGGTTTTCATAAAACCATGAGCGTAATGAACTTGATATCGTTGTAGAATCAAATGAAGTTTTGAAATGGAGCGATTTTGAGGCTTTTCCAATTTTGCTAAAGGAGTCACTCCCGGTGAAGGGATCTCGGTCCTTTCCTCGTCGAATGAGGTGCGGGATATATCATATATATCACTGTGCAAAGCAAAAACTCTTAAAAGCAATCAAAACCAAACCGAGTGTGTAGCATCTGCCAGTTACTGCTAAAGGAGTCACTCCCGGTGAAGGGATCTCAGTCCTTTCCTCATCGAATAAGGTGCAGGGTATATCATATATACCGCTGTGCAAAGCAAGAACTGTAGCTACCTGTTTTATTTTAAAATTCGATTCCACAACATCTTAGGTTTCTTATCTTTCATTAATCACATTAATGAAGTCCCATCATTTAAATACCTAAACATCACAGATAGATATGACGTACACTTATGCCATCCGCATTCTCCTCGATGTCCCCTCTGAAAGGTTCCTAGGCACTCTAGTAAGGTCTCACAAGGCAACGAACATGCCAATTTAAAAAAATTTGGTGCCGAGAAACCCTAGACTACGGATCTTAGACTAGATGTTTAGGCGAAATGATAAAGCTAGTTAACAAATTAACTAAAGGTCGGAAGCTACAACCTTTGTAGATCCGGATTTCCACCTCCTTAGCTCCACGTGGTCATGCCCTCGCTGTCCATCATGAATCCTCGACTCATTCGTCGGCTTCATCGGAATAATGTGCGGAATAGGTCGTCGGCTTTGTGTCAAAGACGATCTACGTCGAGGTTGCACTAGTTCAAGCTCCGACTTCACAAAGTTGTGAAACTTGTGAAGAGAACACCCAAAACAACTTGGCAAGAGGTAGAGGGTGAAGAAATAGGAGATGGGTTCACTTTAGATTTGGAATTCTCTCACTAGAACTCAAGTTGCCATTGGAGTAGCAAGCTTGAAGAAGAAGAAGAAGATGAAGAAGATGATAGAATTGTTATGATAAGTTATTTGTAAAATGAATAATAAATCAATTCTTATCATCTTCTAACCATGGTCAAGTGTAGAGAATAGACCATGGTTAGTGGGAGTGGTTAGGTTTAAGTATGAAGACAAAATGGCATCATTGGTCAAAGCTTCATGAAGCTTCACCATTCTTCATGATAAAATGAAACCAATTTGTTTTCATAAATCCATTTAAATAAATAATAAATGGATAAAATAATAAGTGAATATATCATAAACCCTAACCACTCTCATAACCATGGTTCAATTCTTTTACACAAAGTCAAGTCAACGTGCATCATCAACATGATACATACAAGTGTACACAAAACATATCACATATACAATGTGCACATCAAGTGAGAAAAATCCGTTTGAAGTGAACCAATACTAGTTAATGCAAAGTAATATATCAAATATATAATTATACATTAAATCATTAAATCAACACTAGATTCAATGATCCGGTCATGTCGCACATAACCGACTAGTATTCAATGCATCGATTTATCGAATCAATGATTCGATAACTAGGTCATATCGAATATAACCAATCGAAACATATATCGCGAGAATGGAATACGGTATCACATACACGCATTATTCTCGGTTCTGCACATATCTCATATGCGCTCCTATTTCGTTTCGCTTGAGCCAGGAAACCTCTGTGTAGGACTCTAAAGACTCATCAATACGCCGGTAGCAGATGATGATCATATCAAGCACCCACAAGTCGCAAGCGGTCTGCTAAACGTAACGGCCACTCGGGTATTGAGCGATCAGAAGATCGACGAGCTAGCCCGCTCACACTCCTGCGAATCCGACCAGTAACACTTAACGTACAGTCCGGTCTCTTCGTCTGATATGTCGCATATCAAGTCTAGGGGTGGTAAACGTCAGACCCCAATAACCCGATAAGTCGTGCCGATGTGAGGCTCATAACGGGTCGAGAAACTACTGGTAACACTTACCAGCAAATCTCTGATCAGCCCTGGCCAGGGACTTCCCTGTTACGGCCAATTGAGCACAGCGCAACATCAACCCCCAATACCGGGAGAGAAGAAACCCCTCCTATCGCTCATTGCCTCCATGTGACTCGGGACTGTACCCAAAGACCACCGTTTTGCACGCCCTTATGGACGTGGTAAGGTGGAGATCAAAGCACAGTGGGAATCACACAAGAATCTATGACGATCTCGGGTCTACAGACTAACCTGTACAAGTGTCACCTGAGAACTGCCATCTGACGTGAGGTATAATACCATCTGGGAGTTCTCGGCGAGTCCGTCCAGTGTACCCAGTCTCCACTGAGCACCCGTATACCATCTCTGATGTCAAACACCAATGGATATGGGATCATCCATCGCCCATCACATGGGTCGAGAAGCGTATACGCTAGTCTACTCTGGTATATCGATGCCCCGTCTCGATACACCCACGACTAGGGACCTTGAAGGATGTACTTATAGACTACCATGTCCCCACTAGTATGATCTGCATCATAGTCCAGGTAGTCAAGTACACATCCTAAGGGCTTTACCAACATGTAACTATAAGACAGTATAAAGAGACTAGTGTACATGTTAAGATAAAGAGTAACCAGATAGCATACTATCATATCGAGCAAGAAAGTCATCTCTATATATGTCCAAGCATCCAATATAATATACATCATCTTTACAATACTGGCCTCTAGGGCATATATACAACTAACACCCTCGTGCACCGTTTGGTTAGGTAACTAACGACAGAGCAGGGCAGGGCTAGCGCGGGTGTAAAACGTAAGTAACGTCTATATAATATATCATATATACTATATACTATATCCATCACAGAATCACATCACGGATATCGCAGTAGAAGAAACATATGAAATATTGGATATACTAGGACGTCCGTGTTTTCAATACGAGCCAGTATAAAACACGGATTCCACGGTCGTGATGAATAGCCAATCCCACACCCCTAGACCCCTCCGAGAGCGGCAAGCAACCCTGCCAATTCTAGGGTTAGGAGACCCGGACTCGACTCCTCGAGTTGGTCTCCCACTGGACCCCAGAACCCGGTTACTTGTGCTCCCCTCCTTGGGTCTCTCCTAATGCGGAAAAGAAAATAATATACAAAGGGTGACAACTTCCGCTACCTGGAAGTGCCCCAAATAAAAGAATATTACATACAAGTTTTTACATGAATGAAAATGAAAAACACTCATCTCACATAAAAAACCCCGGCTATTCGAACACGACGATCCAATATAACATATCCAGCAACACATAACATCACATGTCATCAACGTAAGTAAATATGCGCATCCCAATTGTCGTTGACATATAGCAACGAAACCGGCGATATCACATATTACACTTACGGTCACAGAAAAGAAAGTGTAAAACTACAACAATTGGAATCCGCAACTACTTTAGACATCACATGCCTAATCCAATGAATATCTTAGAAATCACATGCCTAATTATTATAAATCCCGCATTTTAGTCTCATTATCGAAAACTCTTTTCAATATCAAATGAAACTAAACCGCTAGATTTATATCATTCATTCAGTTATCACATAACTGTTTGTGAATTCCAATTATTGTATCCCATTCCGGAGAAATAGAATATATTAAACTTTCCGATCGAACATTCGAACACCCAAGTTTTCCCGAAACCGTCCAACACATGAAATGGGTTCAAAGACATTCGTTTCATGCCTCAGTACCAACGGTCCAGCCGTAGAAGGGTCAAGCCAACGCCTCACATGTGGCACGCCGTACTGCCCCAAACCCGAAGGTTCAAAGGGCAGTTCAAGACGGTCACATAATCGAGTTAAGTTTTGTTGTCTTCTAGAGGGACCATCGTGTTACTTGCACTACTCAGAACGTCCTTAAACCACACAATAATCCAACATTTGGATATTTTACGACAGGGGAAAAGTTGGGTATTTATATCCGGTCGAAGTTTTTAACATATTCAAAAAATTATCTGGAAAGCACTTAGACAAAGTTCGATAATCCGATCGAATCGACGATTCCCAATACAACCCCAGAATACTCAACCCTGAAGTCAAATTAAAATTCCCAGAAAACTCAGAATAATAAATCAGGTATTACTGTGCAAAGAAGTGGGGCTGACGTCATCAAGGAGCCGCGGGACCGCCGCAGAAGCCATGCTTCTGCCGCGGTTCCGCCGCAGTTTGTACTGTTCACAGGAAACGTTTTGCACAGTAATTCTTAGATTTTATTGCTGATTTTTTAAAGCATTTTTAATTGACAAAAAACCACAAATTTGAAAAATTTCCAGAGAGCTATTTTGGGGTTGGGTTTTCGGTTCGTCCGGGTTTCAAACTCCGTCTAGACTTCGCCTAAGGCTCTAGCTAGGCTCTGATACTACTGTAGGGTTCCTAGGCACACAGTAGAGGTCTCACAAGGCATCAACCATGCCATTTTACAAAAAAAATGGTGCCGAGAAACCCTAGTTAACGGATCGTTGCTAGAAATCTATGAGAAAACTAAACTAGTTAACACTTAACTACTTGGATATGGAAATTACAACCTTTGTAGATCCGGATATCCACCTCCACGGCTCCGCAATGAAGTCTCCTTGCTGTCCATGTCGAACCCCGGGCTCTAGCGTCGGCTTCATCGGAGAATAAACGGGCTTGGTCGTCGACGATGATGCCGAAGATGATCTACGTCGAGGCATCGCTAGATCAAGCTCCCACTTCACAAAGTGATGAAACTTGTGAAGGAAAAACACTCTACTACTTGGCAAGAGATAGAGGATGAAGAAATAGGAGGTGGGTTCTCTTTAGAATTGGATTTCTCACTCTCAAGCTCAAGTTGCCATTGATGGCCTCAAGGTTTCAAACTTGAAGATGAAGAAGAAGATGAGCTAGAAATATGATAAGTCTTTTTAAAATAAAAAGAAAAAGGAATCCTTATCATAATTCTTACTAGGGTTAAGTGTAGAGAATAGACCATGGTTAATGGATGGGTTAGGGTTAAGCATGATGACAAGAAAGGTTAAGAAGTCAAAGCTTCATGAAGCTTCAACTAAAAGACAAAGAAAGCCACCATTCTTTTTTAAATCATTTCCAAATAAATAAATGAACAAATAAATAAATGAATATGTAAAACCCTAATCAACACTTAACCATGGTTTTAATTCTTTACACTTAACTAAATAATCAAGTATCATCAAACATGATACAAGTATGTGCACGAAAATATATCACATATACAACTTGCACATCAAGTGAGAAAATCCATATAAAGTGAACCAATACTAGTTAATGCAAAGTAATATATCAAATATATATTTATACATTAAATCAACATTTGATTCAATGATCCGGTCATGTCGCACATCACCGACTAGTATTCAATGTATCGATTTATCGAATCAATGATTCGATAACTAGGTCATATCGAATATAACCAATCGAAACATTTATCGCGAGAATGAAATGCGGTATCACATACACGCATTATTCTCGGTCCTGCATATATCTCATATGCGCTCCTATTTCGTTTCGCTTGAGCCAGGAAACCTCTGTGTAGGACTCTAAAGACTCGTCAATACTCCGGTAGCAGATGATGATCATATCAAGCATCCAAAAGCCGCAAGCGGTCTGCTAAACGTAACGGCCACCCGGGTATTGACCAATCAGAAGATCGACGAGCTAGCCCGCTCACACTCCTGTGAATCCAACCAGTAACACTTACCGTACAGTCCGGTCTGTTCGTCTAATACGTCGCATATCAAGTCTAGGGGTGGTAAACGTCAGACCCCAATAACCGATAAGTCGTGCCGATGTGAGGCTCATAACGGGTCGAGAAACTACTGGTAACACTTACCAGCAAATCTCAGATCAGCCCTGGCCAGGGACTTCCCTGTTACGGCCAATCGAGCACAGCGCAACATCAACCCCCAATACCGGGAGAGACGGAACCCCTCCTATCGCTCATTGCCTCCATGTGACTCGGGACTGTACCCAAAGACCACCGTTTTGCACGCCCTCATGGACGTGGTAAGGTGGAGATCAAAGCACAGTGGGAATCACACAAGACTCTATGCCGATCTCGGGTCTACAGACTAACCTGCACAAGTGTCACCTGAGAACTGCCATCTGACGTGAGGTATAATACCATCTGGGAGTTCTCGGCGAGTCCGTCCAGTGTACCTAGTCTCCACTGAGTACCCGTATACCATCTCTGATGTCAAACACCAATGGATATGGGATCATCCATCGCCCATCACATGGGTCGAGAAGCATATACGCTAGTCTACTCTGGTATATCGATGCCCCATCTCGATACACCCATGACTAGGGACCTTGAAGGATGTACTTATGGACTACCATGTCCCCACTAGTATGATCTGCATCATAGTCCAGGTAGTCAAGTACACATCCTATGGGCTTTACCAACATGTAACTACAAGACAGTATAAAGAGACTAGTGTACATGTTAAGATAAAGGGTAACCAGATAGCATACTATCATATCGAGCAAGAAAGTCATCTCTATATATGTCCAAGCATCCAATATAATATACAACATCTGTACAATACTGGCCTCTAGGGCATACATAAAACTAACAATCTCCCACTTGCACTAGGGCCAGCTGCTTTAGTATCGCATACCGAGCATCCCGAAAAGTCTCTCAAACTGTGTCTGGGGAATGGCCTTCGTGAGTGGATCCGCCGTGTTGTTCTTCATGTCAACCCTCCTGACCTCGATCTCCCGGCGATCAACTATCTCCCGAATCAGGTGATACCGCCTCAGAATATGCCTGGACCGCTGATGGGACCTGGGTTCCTTGGCCAAAGCCACCGCTCCATTGTTATCGCAATACAAAGGTATTGGACGCTCAATGGATGGAACCACTCCAAGTTCAGTAATGAACTTCTTGATCCAGACAGCCTCTTTGGCAGCATCGTTGGAAGCGATGTATTCAGCCTCCATCGTCGAGTCTGCCACGGTTTCCTGCTTGGAACTCTTCCAGCTAACCGCCCCTCCGTAAAGGGTAAAGACAAATCCCGACTGCGACTTAGAGTCGTCCTTATCACTCTGGAAGCTCGAATCGGTAAAGGACTCCACTTGGAGCTCTCTGTTACCATACACCAAGAACATATCTCTAGTCCTTCGTTAGTACTTGAGAATGCTCTTCACAGCTGTCCAGTGACTCTCTCCAGGATCAGCTTGATACCTGCTCACTATACTTAGTGAGTATGCTACATCGGGTCTGGTACATAGCATCGCATACATGATAGAGCCTACTGCCGAAGCATAGGGTATCCCTTGCAAGCGAGCTCTCTCCAAATCAGTCTTGGGAGACATCTCTTTGGAGAGAGTGACTCCAGAGATCGTGGGCAAGTTCCCACGCTTGGACTCTTCCATACTAAACCTCTTTAGTATGGTGTCAATGTACCTGGATTGGGACAATCCCAAAATCCGTTTGGATCTATCTCTATAGATCCTAATTCCCAATATGCAGGAGGCATCACCAAGATCTTTCATTGAGAATCTTTGTGATAAGAAGAGCTTGACCGATTCCAGCATAGGAATGTCATTTCCTATTAAGAATATGTCGTCCACGTACAATACGAGGAAGACAACCTTACTCTCTGCCACCTTCTTATAGATACAAGGTTCATCTGGATTTTTGACGAAATCAAACTCTTTAATAACGACGTCAAAGCAGATGTTCCAACTCCGCGATACTTGCTTTAATCCATAAATGGATTTAAGCAGCTTGCACACCTTCCCGCTGCTCCCACTGTCTACGAAGCCCTCTGGCAGAGTCATGTACACGCACTCTTCTAAATCACCGTTTAGAAAGGCGGTCTTAACATCCATTTGTCAGATTTCGTAATCATGATAAGCAGCGATGGCAAGCATGATCCGGATGGATTTAAGCATAGCCACTGGAGAAAAGGTCTCGTCATAGTCCATACCTGGTCTTTGACGAAAACCCTTTGCTACAAGTCTAGCTTTGAAAGTCTCTACTTTCCCATCTACACCAAGTTTCTTCTTGAAGATCCACTTGCTCCCAATGGGTTTTACCCCTTCAGGAGCAACGTCCAAAGTCCATACTTTGTTGGTGTACATGGATTCCATCTCGGACCGCATAGCATCCAGCCATTTCACTGAGTCACCACTCGTGATGGCCTGCTCGAAACTAGTCGGGTCATCATCCTCCATGATGCAATCCTCGCTTCCACCGTCAATGAGAAAACCGTAGTATCTCTCAGGTGGACGAGATACCTGTTAGTGTATATGCCCTAGAGGCCATTACTGTATCATACTAGTTTGTATATTACTTAATGGAAGCTTGGGATATTCACAGTTGTATATACAATCTTGCTCGAAATGGTAGTATGCTACTTGGTTTGTCTCTGCTTTAATATGTGCATGTGTTTCTTTTAGCATATTGCAGGTATACATATTAGTAGAGCCCTTAGGATCTTTGCTTGATTACCAGCGTTGTGATGGCGCTCGCACTCGTGGGAGCTGGGTAATCTATAAGCACATCCTTATACAGGTCCCTGGTCGTTGGACTATCGAGACAGGGCATCGATACTCCGGAGTAGACCAGCGTATGCGCTTCTCATCCCAGTCTGGGAGACGGTCTGTCCCACAGCCGTTAGTACGTCGTACTTGGGATAGTATGCGGGTGCTCGTTAGGTTACGAGTACACTGGACAGGACTCGTCGGGAACTGTTGGTTGGTAATATACCTATCGTCAGTTATCAGTTCCCAGGTGACATGAGTACAGCTTAGTCCGCTGACTTGACACTGTCACTTCGCCTCGAGTGTGTTCCCACTGCACTTTGATTACTACCCTACCACGGCTCAGAGGAGTCGTGCAAACAGGTAGTTTTTGGGTGCAGTCCCGAAGCACTTGGAGGCAGTGACGGTTAGACAGGATTCGTCTCTCCCGGTATTGGGGGTTGACATCGCGCTGTGTCCAGGAGAGCCATTACACGAGTAGTCCCTGGCCAGGGCAAGCGAGATATACTGGTAGGTTTCCAGTGTTATCTCAGGGTGTTCTGGGCTACACTCCGACACGACTTGTACCGCTATTAGGGGACTGACGTTCACCGCCCCCCTAGGCCCGCCATGCGATGTATCAGACGAACAGACCGGACTGTACGGAGATTGTCACATACAGGCTCAGTAGGAGTGCAGATGGGGTTCACCTCGTCAGTCTTCTTATCGACATCTACCTGGGGACCGTTACGTACAGCTAGTGCCGCTTGCGGTCTGTGGTTAAACCCACTGCCAGCGTAGTGTCGAGTCTTTAGAGTCCCACACAGAGAGCTATTCGCCTTTAGGCAAAACGAGTAGAGGTCGCATGGTTTTGCGACAGGGTTCGTTCGCATCCGCGCACTTGTGCACGGTTGCTGTCCGGACAGTTTATACTAGCGGGCTTTGGTTTAAGCCGGATCCTAGTATATGATTTGAGATTGGTTTTTCTCATTGTGTTCGTGTTCCTCGGATCACGAATGCGGGTGCGTATGCACGGTTGCTTGAGATTGAGGGAGAGGACCTTGTTTAGGGTTAATGACTATTGTCATTTTATTAACCCTATTGTTTTTGTGTGTGTTATTGTTAATTAATAATTAGCTTAATTATTGTGCATGGTTGTTATTGTTGACACTTTGACTTTGTTGACTTGTTGACCAAGTTGACAATTTGACCATGATCATTTCATTTGGAAGATGCTCTTTGATTCTTGCAATTTGCATTTATAATGAAATGATAATGGTCACCTCATGATTTACCATGACAATTTTCAAGCTAATTACATAATTAAAATAACTCACACATATTAGTGAGAATGGCTCACTAATATTCATTCTATCATATCTTTTCTCTCTCTTGCTCATCCTCTCCCTCAAGCTCTCTCCCTCTCATGTGTTGAGAAACAAAAAAGCTTGAGAAAAACCTTCACTTGATCTTCTCTACTCACTTCTAGGGTTCAAGTCTTAGCATTTCTTGCACTCTAGTTACTCCTAGCTTGGAGTTGAAGCTAAAGGTGGTGGCTTTCAAGTGGATCTTTCTTTGACGGAAGAAGATTAGCAAGGTGAGGCCCTTCTACCATTCCGACGAGCAAGGAGAGAAGGACTAAAGACCAAAGGTATAACCTTTCCATCACTTAGCTACTTTGTAGTTAGGGTTAGCAAGTTTTAGTTTAGCAAAGATCCTCACAAGCTTGGTCCATGTTGCCTAAGTCATTAAAAATTCGTTTTTTATTATGTTTTCCGCCTCCCCGTAAGTACCGGGGTGGGCAACACGGACTTACAGTGGTATCAGAGCCAGGTTAAACTCAAACTAGCTAGGTAGTGAAGTGTAACGAAGTTTCGAAACCGAAAAATCCAAAAACCGAACTTTGAAAAACCCTAGTTTCTGTTGAAATTTTTTCTGCTCAAAATAGAAAACTTTATATTTGTAAATTCATCTCAGGGTTTTTTAAAAACACACAAGAAAAACGAGACAGAGAATCATCCAAACCGCCGCGCTTCCGCCGCACGAGGTAGGCTCGTGCCGCGGAAGCGCCGCGGTTTGATGACGTCACTGCATCGTTTTTCGTGCAGTGTCTTTCCGTATTGTTTTTGGGATTTTTAAGATATATATTATATGCCCAGATTTTCCAGAACTAAAATTTGCTTTTGTGGGCCTATAAATCCGTATTTTTTCGGAACTTCACTACGCTTTAACTACATCGGTTATATCTGTAATGCTTGCATGTATTGAACGTCGGCTAATCGCTATAAGACGATTAGTCGGGGTTATACATGATCTGTGATTGTTGTTGTTGGTTTGTGGATATGAATGGATTGGATTGTCGCGGGTGAATGGCCGGGGTTGGATGTGAGATGAGCGTTGTTTTTCTTTCATTCATTTGTAACATGTAAATTGATGTAATAATATTCTTTGTATGGCCGCACAACCGGGTCGGGGTTGTAGCCGTTATTGTATTATTCTTTTTACTGTTTTTGCTCCTAGGATAGACCCATGGAGGGGGTGCACAAACTACCGGGTACTCGAAGTGCCGAGTGGCCTACTCACGGTGGTGAGGGAGGTTGCTTCGCTTCGGGTGCTTGGCGGGTAGTTTGCCGCACCCGTAGGGGTCTTGGGTGGGGTATTGGCTATTCACCGCGACCGTGTAATCCGCTTTGCGTTGCAGGCTCGAACGCATTGCGGATTCCTAGTATATCCAATGTATTCATCTGTGATCTGTAATGTCTATCATTGCTGTATATATATATATAAATAACTATTTAGGCGTTGCTTATGTTTTACAGCCGCGCTAGCCCAGCCCCCGCTCTGTCGTTAGTTAAGTAACCTAACGGGTGATGACGGGGCCCCGTGGCGAATGCGAATGGCATAAGCGTACGTCATATTTTGGTTGTTTTCTGCAATGGTAGGATTAAATGATGGGACGCATTAAAAGAACTAATGCAAGAAATAAACCAAGTAAAAGTCGATTGGAACACTTTGAAAACCACTCGGTTCTTTTCAAAACTAAACTTTTAAACGCGGAGCTTGAACCACTCCTTTTAAAAGCTATCTAGTTCCATCGACCATATCAAGTTCACTACGTTCACGGTTTCGCCAAAACCATTCGTAGCCCTCCGTCATTCCACATGAATGGTCAAAAGTATTCAAGCTGTGTATTTTGGCCAAAGTCAAGGCATAGTGATTGGTAGCGTTTGGGCATTCATGTGCAGCATAGATAGATGCGTTGATTTGGGACAGTCGTGCTGCCATTTTGGCCAAAGTCAAGGGTAGGTACGGGTGGGTCCAAATTAACCAGGAGAATGACGGGTAGAACTTGACATGTGACTTATGATATTTTGGCCAAAGTCAAGGTCATAAGAGCATGGGGCAAAAATCCACATCGGGAGTTTCATAAGTACTGAAACTTGCTAGATTTGCATACCATTTGGAGTGTGATGATTCTGGTAGGATTCCTTCGGTTTTATCACGCGATGATATTTGGATCCCGATCCTACTGTGAGTATATGCTACTCCTCGGGAAAACTCTCACTTAACGATCAATGCTATAAACCTAGTAGGTGCCTAGAAAGGTGTTAGCGGGGCTACGCCCACAGGGAAAAGAGGTTACTTAATTAAGGAACTTCGCGAAAGCGTTGGAAAACCTCCCTCGAAGTACCGACACTGGCCTGGCTGAACGGTTAAGCAAGTATTGTACGGTGAGAGTGATCCCGGCTAATCCTTTTCTTTACGGTTTGAGAAGGGATTCGAGAAACAGTGGGAGCCATCCAGTTTAGACAAACTAAAAACCACTCTAAACTTGCAAGAGCATCATGCTAAAGTGTTTCTTTTCTCTCTCCTAATTGCAGCGACCATTCAACATGACCGGACTTAAGTTACTGTTAGATAAAAATAAATTGACAGGGCCAAACTACAAAGATTGGCTCAGGAATGTCAAGATTGCAATCACCTATGACAAGCTGGGGTATCTTCTTACCACCAAAGCTCCCCCTGTCCCTGGTCCAACTTCCAGTATCGCGGATAAGGAAATCCGCAAGACTTGGGAGATTGATAGCGCGAAGGCCAAGTGCCTCCTGCTTGCCTCGATGGACAACGAACATCAGAGGAGGCATGAGAATATGGACATGGAATCCATATTGCTCCATACAAAAGAACTGTATGGAGAGCAATCACGTATCGCGAGATACGAAGCCTCGAAAAAGTTATTTTCGACAAGAATGGCCGTCGGATCATCAGTAGCCGAGCATGTGCTAAAGATGATCGGCTACATTGAGGAGCTCGCTGACCTAGGGATCACATTGGAGAGTGAGCTATATACGGATATAGTTCTCCAGTCCCTTCCTTCCACTTACGCCCAGTTCATACTGAACTTCAACCTACAAGAAAAAGAGGTTGAACTTTCAGAGCTCCTCAACATGCTGAGGAGCGCAGAGGGCACCCTACAGAAAGGTAGGGAGACATCCACTTTGTTTGTAGGAGGATCTTCCTCTTCTAGGTCCAGGGCGAAAGCCAAGGGCAAGAAGAAGAAAGCCCCCGCCAAACCAAGAGGCGGTGTCGGTAAAGTGGATACGAAGGGAAAGGGTAAAGCAACAAAGGTAGCAGGGAAGCTTGTGGATAAGGAGGAATGCTTCTTTTGTCATAAGAAAGGACACTGGAAGAGTGATTGCAGGGCCTGGAAGGCCAGGACACAGGAATTGAAGCAGGTTGCAGCTTCAGCTTCAGGTGTGTATGTTATTGAAAACTGTCTATCAATAAACTCTGCATCCTGGGTATTGGATACCGGATCAGGATCTCATATCTGTAATTCTTTGCAGGCATTGAGAAAGCGTAGAGTTTTGAAGGCAGGTGACATGACCCTCAGAGTTGCGAACGGTGCTAGCATGGATGCAGAGGCCGTGGGGGACTATCACCTGGGATTATCTGATGGACACTTTTTGGTTTTGCGTAGTTGTTATTATGTACCAAATGCAACCTGTAATATCATATCTGTATCTTTATTATCTAAAGAAGGTTATGAATTTGCATTTGTAAGTAATGTAGTGAACATTCACCTTAATCAAGTTTTGATTGGGTCAGGTACATTGAACAACGGTATTTACGTTTTAAACCAACCACAGGTTTTCAATATCCAGAATACACACAAAAGAAAGTCTCCAGAAATTAATAAAACTTTCTTATGGCATTGTAGACTGGGTCACATCAATGAGAGAAGATTGACTAAGTTACATACTGAAGGATATTTGGATCCGTTCGAATATCAATCGTATGCAACTTGTCAATCCTGTCTCAAAGGAAAGATGACAAAGGCTCCGTTTTCTGGACACGGAGAAAGAGCGAGCGAGCTCTTGGGACTCGTACACAGCGACGTGTGCGGTCCAATGTCTACACATGCGCGAAGCGGTTTTTCTTACTTCATTACCTTTACGGATGATTTTTCAAGGTACGGTTATGTTTTCTTAATGAAACATAAATCCGAGGCTTTTGAAAAATTCCAGGAATATAAGAATGAAGTAGAAAAGCAAACCGGCAAAAGTATCAAGATCCTAAGATCGGATCGAGGAGGAGAATACTTAAGTGCCGAATTCCTGAACTACTTAAAAGAGAATGGAATTCTCTCTCAGCTTACTCCTCCATACACTCCGCAACATAATGGTGTATCGGAGAGACGGAACCGGACCCTATTGGATATGGTACGGTCCATGATGAGTAACGCTGAGTTACCGCGATCGTTCTGGGGATATGCGCTAGAATCAGCGGCATACCTTTTGAACCGAGTTCCAACTAAGACTGTGCCTACTACACCATATGAAATGTGGTGTGGGAAGAGACCCCATCTTAATCACATTAAGACATGGGGATGTCCAGCTTTTGTAAAAAAGCAGCATGCGGACAAGCTCGAGGCACGCTCAGTACAGTGCAAGTTTGTGGGATATCCGAAGAACTCCAAGGGATATTACTTCTATTGCGAAGAGGAACAAAAAGTCCTTGTTTCTCGCCATGCCCACTTTCTAGAACATCAGTTCATAGAAAAAGAATTAAGTGGGAGCGCGATAGAACTGGAAGAAATTCCAGAACCACAAACTATTACTGAAAGCTTAGAGGAACCAGAGGGTTCAAAAGAACAGGACATTCCTATGCCACTCCGCAGGAGTAGTAGGCAGTCTCATCCGCCCGAGAGGTACTACGGTTTTCTCATTGACGGGGATAGAGAGGACTGCATCCTAGATTGTGATGAGCCTACTAGCTTCCAGCAAGCCATTCAGAGCGTCGACTCGATAAAATGGCTGGATGCAATGCGGACCGAGATGGAGTCCATGTACACCAACAAAGTATGGACGTTGGACATTGCTCCAGACGGGGTGAAACCCGTAGGATGCAAGTGGATCTTCAAAAGGAAGATTGGTGTAGATGGACAGGTTGAGACCTATAAAGCTAGACTGGTAGCAAAGGGCTTTCGTCAGAGACCTGGTTTGGACTATGACGAAACCTTTTCTCCAGTAGCTATGCTGAAATCCATTCGGATCCTTCTTGCCATCGCTGCTTTCCACGATTATGAGATTTGGCAGATGGACGTAAAGACAGCTTTTCTAAATGGTCATTTAGAGGAGTGTGTCTATATGGACCAGCCAGAGGGTTTCATTCAGGGTGGGAGCAGCGGAAAGGTGTGCAAGTTGCTCAAGTCCATTTATGGACTCAAGCAGGCATCGCGGAGTTGGAACATCTGTTTTGATGAGACGGTCAAAGAATTTGGCTTTATCAAAAATCCAGATGAACCATGCATCTATTGTAGATTTGTAGCGAGAACTGTAGTATTCCTCGTTTTATACGTGGATGACATTCTCCTAATAGGAAATGACATTCCTATGCTACAATCTGTCAAGGGGTTCTTGTCACACAGGTTCTCCATGAAAGACCTGGGTGATGCCTCTTACATTCTGGGTATCCGGATCTACCGTGACAGATCCAAGAGGATATTAGGACTCTCGCAGTCCAGGTACATCGACACCATACTGAAGAGATTCAGTATGGAAGATTCCAAGCGCGGTAATCTACCGGCTTGTCACGGGATCACTCTCTCCAAAGAGATGTCTCCCAAGACTGATTTGGAGAGGGATCGCATGTCTATTATACCCTACGCTTCTGCGGTAGGCTCTATAATGTATGCGATGTTGTGTACCAGACCGGATGTGGCTTATGCACTGAGTGTGGTAAGCAGGTATCAGTCAAACCCAGGGGAGAAACATTGGATAGCAGTAAAGAACATTCTCAAGTACCTGAGAAGGACTAAGGAGATGTTCTTGGTGTATGGCGGAAAAGACCTGCAGATTGAGGCCTTTGCTGACTCCAGCTTCCAGAGTGACAAGGATGATTCCAAGTCCATGTCGGGTTTTGTCTTTACCCTCAATGGAGGGGCGGTGTGTTGGAAGAGCTCCAAACAGGAAACCGTTGCTGACTCGACTATGGAAGCGGAATACATCGCTGCATCTGATGCCGCAAAAGAAGCTGTCTGGATGAGGAAGTTCTTGAAAGAACTTCAGGTGGTTCCGTCCATTGTTGACCCAATACCTCTGTATTGCGACAACAACGGGGCTATAGCTTTAGCGAAGGAACCCAGGTCCCATCAGAAATCCAGACACATCTTAAGGCGGTATCACCTGATCAGGGAGATCGTAGATCGCCAGGAGATCGAGGTCCGGAGAGTTGCATCAGAGGATAACACAGCAGATCCATTCACCAAGGCCTTGCCCCAGACTCAGTTCGAGCGGCTGATCGAGATGATAGGTCTTCGATACGCCAGTACATGGCCTTAGTGCAAGTGGGAGATTGTTAGTGTATATGCGCTAGAGGCCATTACTGTATCATACTAGTTTGTATATTACTTAATGGAAGCTTGGGATATTCACAGTTGTATATACAATCTTGCTCGAAATGGTAGTATGCTACTTGGTTTGTCTCTGCTTTAATATGTGCATGTGTTTCTTTTAGCATATTGCAGGTATACATATTAGTAGAGCCCTTAGGATCTTTGCTTGATTACCAGCGTTGTGATGGCGCTCGCACTCGTGGGAGCTGGGTAATCTATAAGCACATCCTTATACAGGTCCCTGGTCGTTGGACTATCGAGACAGGGCATCGATACTCCGGAGTAGACCAGCGTATGCGCTTCTCATCCCAGTCTGGGAGACGGTCTGTCCCACAGCCGTTAGTACGTCGTACTTGGGATAGTATGCGGGTGCTCGTTAGGTTACGAGTACACTGGACAGGACTCGTCGGGAACTGTTGGTTGGTAATATACCTATCGTCAGTTATCAGTTCCCAGGTGACATGAGTACAGCTTAGTCCGCTGACTTGACACTGTCACTTCGCCTCGAGTGTGTTCCCACTGCACTTTGATTACTACCCTACCACGGCTCAGAGGAGTCGTGCAAACAGGTAGTTTTTGGGTGCAGTCCCGAAGCACTTGGAGGCAGTGACGGTTAGACAGGATTCGTCTCTCCCGGTATTGGGGGTTGACATCGCGCTGTGTCCAGGAGAGCCATTACACGAGTAGTCCCTGGCCAGGGCAAGCGAGATATACTGGTAGGTTTCCAGTGTTATCTCAGGGTGTTCTGGGCTACACTCCGACACGACTTGTACCGCTATTAGGGGACTGACGTTCACCGCCCCCCTAGGCCCGCCATGCGATGTATCAGACGAACAGACCGGACTGTACGGAGATTGTCACATACAGGCTCAGTAGGAGTGCAGATGGGGTTCACCTCGTCAGTCTTCTTATCGACATCTACCTGGGGACCGTTACGTACAGCTAGTGCCGCTTGCGGTCTGTGGTTAAACCCACTGCCAGCGTAGTGTCGAGTCTTTAGAGTCCCACACAGAGAGCTATTCGCCTTTAGGCAAAACGAGTAGAGGTCGCATGGTTTTGCGACAGGGTTCGTTCGCATCCGCGCACTTGTGCACGGTTGCTGTCCGGACAGTTTATACTAGCGGGCTTTGGTTTAAGCCGGATCCTAGTATATGATTTGAGATTGGTTTTTCTCATTGTGTTCGTGTTCCTCGGATCACGAATGCGGGTGCGTATGCACGGTTGCTTGAGATTGAGGGAGAGGACCTTGTTTAGGGTTAATGACTATTGTCATTTTATTAACCCTATTGTTTTTGTGTGTGTTATTGTTAATTAATAATTAGCTTAATTATTGTGCATGGTTGTTATTGTTGACACTTTGACTTTGTTGACTTGTTGACCAAGTTGACAATTTGACCATGATCATTTCATTTGGAAGATGCTCTTTGATTCTTGCAATTTGCATTTATAATGAAATGATAATGGTCACCTCATGATTTACCATGACAATTTTCAAGCTAATTACATAATTAAAATAACTCACACATATTAGTGAGAATGGCTCACTAATATTCATTCTATCATATCTTTTCTCTCTCTTGCTCATCCTCTCCCTCAAGCTCTCTCCCTCTCATGTGTTGAGAAACAAAAAAGCTTGAGAAAAACCTTCACTTGATCTTCTCTACTCACTTCTAGGGTTCAAGTCTTAGCATTTCTTGCACTCTAGTTACTCCTAGCTTGGAGTTGAAGCTAAAGGTGGTGGCTTTCAAGTGGATCTTTCTTTGACGGAAGAAGATTAGCAAGGTGAGGCCCTTCTACCATTCCGACGAGCAAGGAGAGAAGGACTAAAGACCAAAGGTATAACCTTTCCATCACTTAGCTACTTTGTAGTTAGGGTTAGCAAGTTTTAGTTTAGCAAAGATCCTCACAAGCTTGGTCCATGTTGCCTAAGTCATTAAAAATTCGTTTTTTATTATGTTTTCCGCCTCCCCGTAAGTACCGGGGTGGGCAACACGGACTTACAATACCCTACTAGATCGGCGGAGAGGCTGGGGTTCGTCGAGTTCTACTGAATCCTCTGGTTCTATCAAGTCTTCTGTTGCAGTTTGTGTTGCTGGAACCTCTTCCAGTTCTACCTCAATGCCACTAATCTGTTTCATAAGAAAACCTTTTTCTAAGAAAGTGGCATGCCGAGAAACAAACACTTTTTGTTCCTCGGGATGGTAGAAGATATACCCCTGTGAATTTTTGGGATATCCTACAAACTTACATAAGACAGATCTTGCCTCGAGTTTGTCCGGATTTTGTCTTTTGACATAGGCTGGATAACCCCATATCTTAACATACTTAAGAGATGGTCTCTTCCCTTTCCATATCTCATATGGAGTGGTAGGCACTGATTTGGTAGGAACCATATTCAATAGGTGTATGGCTGTCTCAAGCGCATACCCCCAGAAGGAAATAGGTAACTCAGCTGTACTCATCATTGAACGCACCATATCTAATAGGGTGCGATTCCTTCATTCCGATACACCGTTGTGCTGTAGTGTATAAGGTGGAGTAAGCTGAGAGAGAATCCCATTCTCTTTTACATAATCTTGGAACTCATTGCTCAAGTATTCTCCTCCTCGATCAGATCGAAGGATCTTAATACTTTTGCCCGTTTGGTTCTCTAGTTCGTGCTTATATTCTCTGAATTTCTCAAAAGGTTCAGACTTGTGTTTCAATAGGAACACATGCCCGTATATAGAGAGATCGTCAGTGAATGTAATGAAGTAGGAAGAACCGTTCCTGGCAAGGGTAGACATGGGACCGCATACATCACTATGTACCAGTCCTAAGAGTTCAGTAACTCTTTCTCCGTGTCCACTAAACGGAGCTTTGGTCATTTTTCCTTTGAGACATGAATGGAAAGTATCATAAGATGATAATTCGAACGGATTCAAATAACCATCCTTATGTAACTTAGCCAGTCGTGTCGCATTGATATGACCAAGTCTACAATGCCACAAGAAGGATTCGTTCATTTCTGAACTCTTCCTCTTGTGTGTGTTTTGTATATTGAGGACTGTATTTTGATTTAGAATGAATATGCCATTATGTAGCGAGCCTGATGCAATCAACTTTTGATCTAGGAATATGTTCATAACATTTTCCTTTACTACAAAATTATATCCTTCTTTACTCAATAAAAAAACAGATATAATGTTGCACATCATGTTTGGTATATAATAGCACTCATTTAGAATTATTGTATCACCACTTGGTAATACAAGGTGATATTCGCCAACTGCTTTGGCTGCAACATTTGCACCGTTCCCTACTTGAACGGAATGATCACCTTTTCCCAGTTCTCTACCTTTTCGCAGCCCATGTAACATCTTACATATGTGGGATCCTGATCCGGTATCTAATACCCAGGACGTAGGGTGAACTGAGAAACAGTTCTCAATGACAAACACACCCGAAGATGATGCATCAACATGCATGTTCTCCGTTTGGGCGGTGTGAGAATCCAGATATTCTCCTGTTTCCTGTTCATTCTTATAACACTTATAAGATAGAACGGGTCCAACGTTCCCCTGCACAGTATAACATGCGGGTTCGGTCAATACATCCATATTATTATCTTGATTAAGGCATGAACTGGTCGCTACCTGGAGAGAGAGAAGAAAACACTTTAGCGTATGCTCGTGCAAGATCAGATTGGTTATTTTCTTATCTAATCAGGATGGCTCCCACAGCTTTTTATCAAATCTTCCTCCAAATCCTAAAAGGAAAGATTAGCCGGGATTAATTACACACTACAAGTTCGCTAATCTTTCGGCCAGGCCAGTGTCGGTACTTTGAGGGAGGCCCCCCGTGCTTTCGCACAAACTTAATTAATGTAAACCTCGTTTTCCCAGAGTCGTAACCCCGTTGACACCTTTCTAGACACCTACTTGATCAGCTAATTGCAATGTGTAAAAACTCTCCCAGGAGTAACTCTTACTCGCAGTGGGTATCGGGATCCAACTATCTCATAGAAGGTATGCAATCTCATTGCAAATTTCAACACTTGAAATTCCCGATAATATTTTACCCCTAGTGTTCTATGACCTTGACGAATGCCAAACAACCCATAGTCCACTAGTCAAGTTCAACCCGTACATTTCTTGATTGAATTAAACCCACCCGCACGACCCTTGACGAATGCCAAACAACGCCGTACGAATACCCTAATCCAATCTGCATCATATGCATAAGCAGATAAATACTAGTTAGCTACCGTACACTACGCCTTGACGAATGCCAAACTACCGTAGCACGAATACTAAGTAGTACTTATCAGAAATGACGGAGGGCTACGCAGGTTTTCATAAAACCATGAGCGTAATGAACTTGATATCGTTGTAGAATCAAATGAAGTTTTGAAATGGAGCGATTTTGAGGCTTTTCCAATTTTGCTAAAGGAGTCACTCCCGGTGAAGGGATCTCGGTCCTTTCCTCGTCGAATGAGGTGCGGGATATATCATATATATCACTGTGCAAAGCAAAAACTCTTAAAAGCAATCAAAACCAAACCGAGTGTGTAGCATCTGCCAGTTACTGCTAAAGGAGTCACTCCCGGTAAAGGGATCTCGGTCCTTTCCTCATCGAATAAGGTGCAGGGTATATCATATATACCGCTGTGCAAAGCAAGAACTGTAGCTACCTGTTTTATTTTAAAATTCGATTCTACAACATCTTAGGTTTCTTATCTTTCATTAATCACATTAATGAAGTCCCATCATTTAAATACCTAAACATCACAGATAGATATGACGTACACTTATGCCATCCGCATTCGCCTCGATGTCCCCTCTGAAAGGTTCCTAGGCACTCTAGTAAGGTCTCACAAGGCAACGAACATGCCAATTTAAAAAAATTTGGTGCCGAGAAACCCTAGACTACGGATCTTAGACTAGATGTTTAGGCGAAATGATAAAGCTAGTTAACAAATTAACTAAAGGTCGGAAGCTACAACCTTTGTAGATCCGGATTTCCACCTCCTTAGCTCCACGTGGTCATGCCCTCGCTGTCCATCATGGATCCTCGACTCATTCGTCGGCTTCATCGGAATAATGTGCGGAATAGGTCGTCGGCTTTGTGTCAAAGACGATCTACGTCGAGGTTGCGCTAGTTCAAGCTCCGACTTCACAAAGTTGTGAAACTTGTGAAGAGAACACCCAAAACAACTTGGCAAGAGGTAGAGGGTGAAGAAATAGGAGATGGGTTCACTTTAGATTTGGAATTCTCTCACTAGAACTCAAGTTGCCATTGGAGTAGCAAGCTTGAAGAAGAAGAAGAAGATGAAGAAGATGATAGAATTGTTATGATAAGTTATTTGTAAAATGAATAATAAATCAATTCTTATCATCTTCTAACCATGGTCAAGTGTAGAGAATAGACCATGGTTAGTGGGAGTGGTTAGGTTTAAGTATGAAGACAAAATGGCATCATTGGTCAAAGCTTCATGAAGCTTCACCATTCTTCATGATAAAATGAAACCAATTTGTTTTCATAAATCCATTTAAATAAATAATAAATGGATAAAATAATAAGTGAATATATCATAAACCCTAACCACTCTCATAACCATGGTTCAATTCTTTTACACAAAGTCAAGTCAACGTGCATCATCAACATGATACATACAAGTGTACACAAAACATATCACATATACAATGTGCACATCAAGTGAGAAAAATCCGTTTAAAGTGAACCAATACTAGTTAATGCAAAGTAATATATCAAATATATAATTATACATTAAATCATTAAATCAACACTTGATTCAATGATCCGGTCATGTCGCACATAACCGACTAGTATTCAATGCATCGATTTATCGAATCAATGATTCGATAACTAGGTCATATCGAATATAACCAATCGAAACATATATCGCGAGAATGGAATACGGTATCACATACACGCATTATTCTCGGTCCTGCACATATCTCATATGCGCTCCTATTTCGTTTCGCTTGAGCCAGGAAACCTCTGTGTAGGACTCTAAAGACTCGTCAATACGCCGGTAGCAGATGATGATCATATCAAGCACCCACAAGCCGCAAGCGGTCTGCTAAACGTAACGGCCACCCGGGTATTGAGCGATCAGAAGATCGACGAGCTAGCCCACTCACACTCCTGCGAATCCGACCAGTAACACTTAACGTACAGTCCGGTCTCTTCGTCTGATATGTCGCATATCAAGTCTAGGGGTGGTAAACGTCAGACCCCAATAACCCGATAAGTCGTGCCGATGTGAGGCTCATAACGGGTCGAGAAACTACTGGTAACACTTACCAGCAAATCTCTGATCAGCCCTGGCTAGGGACTTCCCTGTTACGGCCAATCGAGCACAGCGCAACATCAACCCCCAATACCGGGAGAGAAGAAACCCCTCCTATCGCTCATTGCCTCCATGTGACTCGGGACTGTACCCAAAGACCACCGTTTTGCACGCCCTTATGGACGTGGTAAGGTGGAGATCAAAGCACAGTGGGAATCACACAAGACTCTATGACGATCTCGGGTCTACAGACTAACCTGTACAAGTGTCACCTGAGAACTGCCATCTGACGTGAGGTATAATACCATCTGGGAGTTCTCGGCGAGTCCGTCCGGTGTACCCAGTCTCCACTGAGCACCCGTATACCATCTCTGATGTCAAACACCAATGGATATGGGATCATCCATCGCCCATCACATGGGTCGAGAAGCGTATACGCTAGTCTACTCTGGTATATCGATGCCCCGTCTCGATACACCCACGACTAGGGACCTTGAATGATGTACTTATAGAATACCATGTCCCCACTAGTATGATCTGCATCATAGTCCTGGTAGTCAAGTACACATCCTAAGGGCTTTACCAACATGTAACTATAAGACAGTATAAAGAGACTAGTGTACATGTTAAGATAAAGAGTAACCAGATAGCATACTATCATATCGAGCAAGAAAGTCATCTCTATATATGTCCAAGCATCCAATATAATATACATCATCTGTACAATACTGGCCTCTAGGGCATACATACAACTAACAATCTCCCACTTGCACTAGGGCCAGCTGCTGTAGTATCACATACCGAGCATCCCGAAGAGTCTCTCAAACTGTATCTGGGGAATGGCCTTCGTGAGTGGATCCGCCGTGTTGTTCTTCGTGTCAACTCTCCTGACCTCGATCTCCCGGCGATCAACTATCTCCCGGATCAGGTGATACCGCCTCAGAATATGCCTGGACCGCTGATGGGACCTGGGTTCCTTGGCCAAAGCCACCGCTCCATTGTTATCGCAATACAAAGGTATTGGACGCTCAATGGATGGAACCACTCCAAGTTCAGTAATGAACTTCTTGATCCAGACAGCCTCTTTGGCAGCATCGTTGGCAGCGATGTATTCAGCCTCCATCGTCGAGTCTGCCACAGTTTCCTGCTTGGAACTCTTCCAGCTAACCGCCCCTCCGTAAAGGGTAAAGACAAAGCCCGACTGCGACTTAGAGTCGTCCTTATCACTCTGGAAGCTCGAATCGGTTAAGGACTCCACTTGGAGTTCTCCGTTACCATACACCAAGAACATATCTCTAGTCCTTCGTAAGTACTTGAGAATGCTCTTCACAGCTGTCCAGTGACTCTCTCCAGGATCAGCTTGATACCTGCTCAGTACACTAAGTGAGTATGCTACATCGGGTCTGTAACAAAACATCGCATACATGATAGAGCCTACTGCCGAAGCATAGGGTATCCCTTGCATGCGAGCTCTTTCCAAATCAGTCTTGGGAGACATCTCTTTGGAGAGAGTGACTCCAGAGATCGTGGGCATGTTTCCACGCTTGGACTCTTCCATACTAAACCTCTTTAGTATGGTGTCAATGTACCTGGATTGGGACAATCCCAAAATCCGTTTGGATCTATCTCTATAGATCCTAATTCCCAATATGCAGGAGGCATCACCAAGATCTTTCATCGAGAATCTTTGTGATAAGAAGAGCTTGACCGATTGCAGCATAGGAATATCATTTCCTATCAAGAGTATGTCGTCCACGTACAATACGAGGAAGACAACCTTACTCTCTGCCACCTTCTTGTAGATACAAGGTTCATCTGGATTTTTGACGAAATCAAACTCTTTGATAACGACGTCAAAGAAGATGTTCCAACTCCGCGATGCTTGCTTTAATCCATAAATGTATTTAAGCAGCTTGCACACCTTCCCGCTGCTCCCACTGTCTACGAAGCCCTCTGGCTGGGTCATGTACACGCACTCTTCTAAATCACCGTTTAGAAAGGCGGTCTTAACATCCATTTACCAGATTTCGTAATCATGATAAGCAGCGATGGCAAGCATGATCCGGATGGATTTAATCATAGCTACTGGAGAAAAGGTCTCGTCATAGTCCACACCTGGTCTTTGACGAAAACCCTTTGCTACAAGTCTAGCTTTGAAAGTCTCCACTTTCCCATCTACACCAAGTTTCTTCTTGAAGATCCACTTGCTCCCAATGGGTTTTACCCCTTCAGGAGCAACTTCCAAAGTCCATAATTTGTTGGTGTACATGGAATCCATCTCAGACCGCATAGCATCCAGCCATTTCACTGAGTCCCCACTCGTGATGGCCTGCTCGAAGCTAGTTGGGTCATCATCCTCCATGATGCAATCCTCGCTCCCACCATCCATGAGAAAACCGTAGTATCTCTCAGGTGGGCGAGGAACCCTACTAGATCGGCGGAGAGGCTGGGGTTCATCGGGGACTACGGAATCCTCTGGTTCAACCAAATCTTCTGTTGTAGTCTGTATTGCTGGAACCTCTTCCAGTTCTGCCTCAATGCCACTTATCTGTTTCATAAGAAAACCCTTTTCTAAGAAAGTGGCATGCCGAGAAACAAACACTTTTTGTTCCTCGGAGTGGTAGAAGATATACCCTTGCGAATGTTTGGGATATCCAACAAACTTACATAGAACAGACCTTGCCTCGAGCTTGTCCGGATTTTGTGTTTTAACATAGGCCGGACAACCCCATATCTGAATAAAATTAAGACATGGTCTCTTGCCATTCCATATCTCATATGGAGTGGTAGGCACTGATTTGGTCGGAACTCTATTCAGTAGGTATGCAGCAGTCTCCAGTGCATATCCCCAGAAGGAGATAGGTAACTCAGCTGTACTCATCATTGAGCGCACCATATCTAATAGGGTGCGATTTCTCCGCTCCGATACACCGTTGTGCTGTGGTGTATATGGAGGAGTTAGCTGAGAGAGAATCCCATTCTCTTTTAGGAAGTCCCGGAATTCATTGCTCAAGTATTCACCTCCTCGATCTGATCGTAGGATTTTAATACTTTTTCCGGTTTGGTTCTCAACTTCTTGTTTATATTCCCTAAATTTCTCAAAAGCTTCTGATTTGTGTTTCATCAGGAACACATACCCGAACCTAGAGAGATCGTCAGTGAATGTAATGAAGTATGAAGAACCATCCCTGGCATGTGTAGACATGGGACCACATACATCACTATGTATAAGTCCCAAGAGTTCGGTAACTCTTTCTCCGTGTCCCGTAAACGGAGTCTTGGTCATCTTTCCTTTGAGACATGACTGGCAAGTGTCATAAGATGAAAATTCAAACGGATTTAAATATCCATCTTTATGCAACTTAGCTAGTCGTGTCGCATTGATGTGACCCAGTCTACAATGCCACAAGAAGGATTCATTGAGTTCAGAACTCTTCCTCTTGTGTGTGCTTGTTATGCTCAGAACTGTTGATTGATTTAGAACATAAATGCCATTGCACAACGTGCCTGATCCAACCAACTTTTGGTTACGGAAAATGTTCATAACATTGTCCTGTAATACAAAATTATATCCCTCTTTACTTAATAAAGAAACCGATATAATGTTGCATATCAGGTTCGGCATGTAATAGCATTCGTTCAGAACCAATGTATTACCAGTTGGTAATACAAGGTGATATTCCCCGACAGTCTTAGCTGCAAAAATTGCACCATTTCCAACTCTAATGTCTTTATCACCTTCTCCAAGTTCTCTACCTTTCCTTAGCCCATGTAACTGATTACATATATGGGATCCTGACCCGGTATCTAATACCCAGGACGTAGAGCAAATGGAGAAACAGTTCTCAGTAACGAACACACCCGAAGAAAATGCATCAATATGTACTTTCTTCATTCGGGTGGCATGGGAATCCCGGCATTCCCCTATATCCTGTTCATTCCTATAACTCTTATAAGAAAGAATGGAACCAACGTTCCCCAGCACAGTATAACATGCGGGTTCGGTCAATACATCAATATTATTATCTTGATTAAGGCATGAACTGGTCGCTACCTGGAGAGAGAGAGAAGAAAACACTTTAGCGTATGCTCGTGCAAGATCAGATTGGTTATTATCTTATCTAATCAGGATGGCTCCCACTGCTTTTTATCAAATCTTCCTCCAAACCTTAAAAGGAAAGACTAGCCGGGATTAATTACACACTACAGGTTCGCCAATCTTTCAGCCAGGCCAGTGTCGGTACTTTGAGGGAGGTCCCCCGTGCTTTCGCACAAACCTAATTAATGTAAACCTCGTTTTCCCAGAGGCGTAACCTCGTTGACACCTTTCTAGACACCTACTTGATCGGCTAATTGCACTGTGTAAAACTCTCCCAGGAGTAACTCTTACTCGCAGTGGGTATCGGGATCCAACTATCTCATAGAAGGTATGCAATCTCATTGCAAATTTCAACACTTGAAATTCCCGATAATATTTTGCCCCTAGCGTCCTATGACCTTGACGGAGGCCAAACAACCCATAGTCCGCTAGTCAAGTTCAACCCGTCATTTCCTGATTGAATTAAACCCACCCGCACGACCCTTGACGGAGGCCAAACAACGCCGTACGAATACCCTAATCCAATCGCATCATATGCTAGCAGATAAGCACTAGTTAGCTACCGTACACTGCGCCTTGACGGAGGCCAAACTACCGCAGCACGAATACTAACTAATACTTATCTGAAATGACGGAGGGCTACGCAGGTTTTTCATAAAAACCATGAGCGTAATGAACTTGATATCGTTGTAGAATCAAATGATGTTTTTAAAATGGATTGATTTTGAGGCTTTTCTAGTTTTGCTAAAGAAGTCACTCCCGGTGAAGGGATCTCGGTCCTTTCCTCGTCGAATGAGGTGCGGGATATATCATATATATCGCTGTGCAAAGCAAAAAACCAAAAGCAGTCAAAAGCAAACCGAGTGTGTAGCATCAGCCAGTCATTGCTAAAGGAGTCACTCCCGGTGAAGGGATCTCGGTCCTTTCCTCATCGAATAAGGTGCAGGGTATATCATATATACCGCTGTGCAAAGCAAGAACTGTAGCTACCTATTTTATTTTAAAATTCGATTCCACAACATCTTAGGTTTCTTATCTTTCATTAATCACATTAATGAAGTCCCATCATTTAAATACCTAAACATCACAGATAGATATAACGTACACTTATGCCATCCGCATTCGCCTCGATGTCCCCTCGTGCACCGTTAGGTTAGGTAACTAACGACAGAGCAGGGCAGGGCTAGCGCGGGTGTAAAACATAAGTAACGTCTTTATAATATATCATATATACTATATACTATATCCATCACAGAGTCACAACACAGATATCGCAGCAGAAAAAACATATGAAATATTGGATATACTAGGACGTCCGTGTTTTCAATACGAGCCAGTATAAAACACGGATTCCACGGTCGTGATGAATAGCCAATCCCACACCCCTAGACCTCTACGAGAGCGGCAAGCAACCCTGCCAATTCTAGGGTTAGGAGACCCGGACTCGACTCCTCGAGCTGGTCTCCCACTGGACCCCAGAACCCGGTTACTTGTGGTCCCCTCCTTGGGTCTATCCTAATGCGGAAAAGTAAATAATATACAAAAGGTGACATCTTCCGCTACCTGGAAGTGCCCCAAATAAAAGAATATTACATACAAGTTTTAACCTGAATGAAAATGAAAAACACTCATCTCACATAAAAACCCCCGGCTATTCGAATACGACGATCCAATATAACATATCCAGCAACACATAACATCACATGTCATCAACGTAAGTAAGTATGCATACCCCAATTGTCGTTGACGTATAGCAACGAAACCGGCGATATGAACATACTACACTTACGGTCACAGAAAAGAAAGTGTAAAACTACAACAATTGGAATCCGCAACTTCTTTAGACATCACATGCCTAACAGATATAAATCCCGCATTTTAGTCTCATTATCGAAAACTCTTTTCAATATCATATAGGACTAAACTGCTAAATTTATAACATTCATTCAGTTATCTCATAACTGTTTGTGAATTCCAATTATTGTATCACATTCCAGATAAACAGAAAATGTTAAACTTTCCGATCGAACAGTCGAATACCCAAGTTTTCCCGATACAGTCCAACACATGAAATAAGTTTAACAACATTCAGTTCATGCCTCAGTACCGACGGCCCAGCCGTAGAAGGGTCAAGCCAACGCCTCACATGTGGCATGCCGTACTGCCCCAAACCCGAAGGTTCAAAGGGCAGTTCAAGACGGTCACATAATCGAGTTAAGGTTTGTTGTCTTCTAGAGGGTCCATCGCGTTACTTGCACTACTTAGAACGTCGTTAAACTACGGAAAAATCCAACACTTGGAAATTTCCCGACAGGGGAAAAGTTGGGTATTTATATCCGGTCGAACTTTTTAACATATTCTAAAATTTATCCGGAAAACCAAATAGACAAAATTTGATAACCCGATCGAAACACCGAATCCTCAAAACAACTGCAGAAAATTCAACTCTTGAATAAATATTAAAAAATTCCAGAAAATCCAGCACCAGAAATAATGAATTACAGTACAAACAGTGAATGATGATGTCAACAAACTGCCGCGGAACCGCTGCAGAAGTTGGGCTTCTGCCGCGGTTCCGCCGCCGTTTAAATGAATCATGGGCCTGAGTTTTTACCGTAATCCTTAGAATTGTTTACTGAATCTTCCAGACATTTTTAATACACAAAAATCCACCTTTTTAAAATCTGGACAGAGAGCATTTTTGTGATCGGGATTCGGGTTCGTTCGGACTTCAAATTCCGTCTGGACTTCGCCTAAGGCTCTAGCTAGGCTCTGATACTAGTGAAAGGTTCCTAGGCACTCTAGTAAGGTCTCACAAGACAACGAACATGCCAATTTAAAAAAATTTGGTGCCGAGAAACCCTAGACTACGGATCTTAGACTATATGTTTAGGCGAAATGATAAAGCTAGTTAACAAATTAACTAAAGGTCGGAAGCTACAACCTTTGTAGATCCGGATTTCCACCTCCTTAGCTCCACGTGGTCATGCCCTCACTGTCCATCATGAATCCTCGACTCATTCGTCGGCTTCATCGGAATAATGTGCGGAATAGGTCGTCGGCTTTGTGTCAAAGACGATCTACGTCGAGGTTGCACTAGTTCAAGCTCCGACTTCACAAAGTTATGAAACTTGTGAAGAGAACACCCAAAACAACTTGGCAAGAGGTAGAGGGTGAAGAAATAGGAGATGGGTTCACTTTAGATTTGGAATTCTCTCACTAGAACTCAAGTTGCCATTGGAGTAGCAAGCTTGAAGAAGAAGAAGAAGATGAAGAAGATGATAGAATTGTTATGATAAGTTATTTGTAAAATGAATAATAAATCAATTCTTATCATCTTCTAACCATGGTCAAGTGTAGAGAATAGACCATGGTTAGTGGGAGTGGTTAGGTTTAAGTATGAAGACAAAATGGCATCATTGGTCAAAGCTTCATGAAGCTTCACCATTCTTCATGATAAAATGAAACCAATTTGTTTTCATAAATCCATTTAAATAAATAATAAATGGATAAAATAATAAGTGAATATATCATAAACCCTAACCACTCTCATAACCATGGTTCAATTCTTTTACACAAAGTCAAGTCAACGTGCATCATCAACATGATACATACAAGTGTACACAAAACATATCACATATACAATGTGCACATCAAGTGAGAAAAATCCGTTTAAAGTGAACCAATACTAGTTAATGCAAAGTAATATATCAAATATATAATTATACATTAAATCATTAAATCAACACTTGATTCAATGATCCGGTCATGTCGCTCATAACCGACTAGTATTCAATGCATCGATTTATCGAATCAATGATTCGATAACTAGGTCATATCGAATATAACCAATCGAAACATATATCGCGAGAATGGAATACGGTATCACATACACGCATTATTCTCGGTCCTGCACATATCTCATATGCGCTCCTATTTCGTTTCGCTTGAGCCAGGAAACCTCTGTGTAGGACTCTAAAGACTCGTCAATACGCCGGTAGCAGATGATGATCATATCAAGCACCCACAAGCCGCAAGCGGTCTGCTAAACGTAACGGCCACCCGGGTATTGAGCGATCAGAAGATCGACGAGCTAGCCCGCTCACACTCCTGCGAATCCGACCAGTAACACTTAACGTACAGTCCGGTCTCTTCGTCTGATATGTCGCATATCAAGTCTAGGGGTAGTAAACGTCAGACCCCAATAACCCGATAAGTCGTGCCGATGTGAGGCTCATAACGGGTCGAGAAACTACTGGTAACACTTACCAGCAAATCTCTGATCAGCCCTGGCCAGGGACTTCCCAGTTACGGCCAATCGAGCACAGCGCAACATCAACCCCCAATACCGGGAGAGAAGAAACCCCTCCTATCGCTCATTGCCTCCATGTGACTCGGGACTGTACCCAAAGACCACCGTTTTGCACGCCCTTATGGACGTGGTAAGGTGGAGATCAAAGCACAGTGGGAATCACACAAGACTCTTTGACGATCTCGGGTTTACAGACTAACCTGTACAAGTGTCACCTGAGAACTGCCATCTGACGTGAGGTATAATACCATCTGGGAGTTCTCGGCGAGTCCGTCCAGTGTACCCAGTCTCCACTGAGCACCCGTATACCATCTCTGATGTCAAACACCAATGGATATGGGATCATCCATCGCCCATCACATGGGTCGAGAAGCGTATACGCTAGTCTACTCTGGTATATCGATGCCCCGTCTCGATACACCCACGACTAGGGACCTTGAAGGATGTACTTATAGACTACCATGTCCCCACTAGTATGATCTGCATCATAGTCCAGGTAGTCAAGTACACATCCTAAGGGCTTTACCAACATGTAACTATAAGACAGTATAAAGAGACTAGTGTACATGTTAAGATAAAGAGTAACCAGATAGCATACTATCATATCGAGCAAGAAAGTCATCTCTATATATGTCCAAGCATCCAATATAATATACATCATCTGTACAATACTGGCCTCTAGGGCATACATACAACTAACACCCTCGTGCACCGTTAGGTTAGGTAACTAACGACAGAGCAGGGCAGGGCTAGCGCGGGTGTAAAACATAAGTAACGTCTATATAATATATCATATATACTATATACTATATCCATCACAGAATCACATCACAGATATCACAGTAGAAGAAACAAATGAAATATTGGATATACTAGGACGTCCGTGTTTTCAATACGAGCCAGTATAAAACACGGATTCCACGGTCGTGATGAATAGCCAATCCCACACCCCTAGACCCCTACGAGAGCGGCAAGGAACCCTGCCAATTCTAGGGTTAGGAGACCCGGACTCGACTCCTCGAGTTGGTCTCCCACTGGACCCCAGAACCCGGTTACTTGTGCTCCCCTCCTTGGGTCTCTCCTAATGCGGAAAAGAAAATAATATACATAGGGTGACAACTTCCGCTACCTGGAAGTGCCCCAAATAAAAGAATATTACATACAAGTTTTTACATGAATGAAAATGAAAAACACTCATCTCACATAAAAAACCCCGGCTATTCGAACACGACGATCCAATATAACATATCCAGCAACACATAACATCACATGTCATCAACGTAAGTAAATATGCGCATCCCAATTGTCGTTGACATATAGCAACGAAACCGGCGATATCACATATTACACTTACGGTCACAGAAAAGAAAGTGTAAAACTACAACAATTGGAATCCGCAACTACTTTAGACATCACATGCCTAATCCAATGAATATCTTAGAAATCACATGCCTAATTATTATAAATCCCGCATTTTAGTCTCATTATCGAAAACTCTTTTCAATATCAAATGAAACTAAACCGCTAGATTTATATCATTCATTCAGTTATCACATAACTGTTTGTGAATTCCAATTATTGTATCCCATTCCGGAGAAATAGAATATATTAAACTTTCCGATCGAACATTCGAACACCCAAATTTTCCCGAAACCGTCCAACACATGAAATGGGTTCAAAGGCATTCGTTTCATGCCTCAGTACCAACGGTCCAGCCGTAGAAGGGTCAAGCCAACGCCTCACATGTGGCACGCCGTACTGCCCCAAACCCGAAGGTTCAAAGGGCAGTTCAAGACGGTCACATAATCGAGTTAAGGTTTGTTGTCTTCTAGAGGGACCATCGTGTTACTTGCACTACTCAGAACGTCCTTAAACCACACAATAATCCAACACTTGGATATTTTACGACAGGGGAAAAGTTGGGTATTTATATCCGGTCGAAGTTTTTAACATATTCAAAAAATTATCCGGAAAGCAATTAGACAAAGTTCGATAATCCGATCGAATCGACGATTCCCAATACAACCCTAGAATACTCAACCCTGGAGTCAAATTAAAATTCCCAGAAAACTCAGAATAATAAATCAGGTATTACTGTGCAAAGAAGTGGGGCTGACGTCATCAAGGAGCCGCGGGACCGCCGCAGAAGCCATGCTTCTGCCGCGGTTCCGCCGCAGTTTGTACTGTTCACAGGAAACGTTTTGCACAGTAATTCTTAGATTTTATTGCTGATTTTTTAAAGCATTTTTAATTGACAAAAAACCACAAATTTGAAAAATTTCCAGAGAGCTATTTTGGGGTTGGGTTTTCGGTTCGTCCGGGTTTCAAACTCCGTCTAGACTTCGCCTAAGGCTCTAGCTAGGCTCTGATACTACTGTAGGGTTCCTAGGCACACAGTAGAGGTCTCACAAGGCATCAACCATGCCATTTTACAAAAAAAATGGTGCCGAGAAACCCTAGTTAACGGATCGTTGCTAGAAATCTAGGCGAAAAGTAAACTAGTTAACACTTAACTACTTGGATATGGAAATTACAACCTTTGTAGATCCGGATATCCACCTCCACGGCTCCGCAACGAAGTCTCCTCGCTGTCCATGTCGAACCCCGGGCTCTAGCGTCGGCTTCATCGGAGAATAAACGGGCTTGGTCGTCGACGACAATGCCGAAGATGATCTACGTCGAGGCATCGCTAGATCAAGCTCCCACTTCACAAAGTGATGAAACTTGTGAAGGAAAAACACTCTACTACTTGGCAAGAGGTAGAGGATGAAGAAATAGGAGCTGGGTTCTCTTTAGAATTGGATTTCTCACTCTCAAGCTCAAGTTGCCATTGATGGCCTCAAGGTTTCAAACTTGAAGATGAAGAAGAAGATGAGCTAGAAATATGATAAGTCTTTTTAAAATAAAAAGAAAAAGGAATCCTTATCATAATTCTTACTAGGGTTAAGTGTAGAGAATAGACCATGGTTAATGGATGGGTTAGGGTTAAGCATGATGACAAGAAAGGTTAAGAAGTCAAAGCTTCATGAAGCTTCAACTAAAAGACAAAGAAAGCCACCATTCATTTTTAAATCATTTCCAAATAAATAAATGAACAAATAAATAAATGAATATGCAAAACCCTAATCAACACTTAACCATGGTTTTAATTCATTACACTTAACTAAATAATCAAGTATCATCAAACATGATACAAGTATGTGCACGAAAATATATCACATATACAACTTGCACATCAAGTGAGAAAATCCATATAAAGTGAACCAATACTAGTTAATACAAAGTAATATATCAAATATATAATTATACATTAAATCATTAAATCAACATTTGATTCAATGATCCGGTCATGTCGCACATCACCAACTAGTATTCAATGTATCGATTTATCGAATCAATGATTCGATAACTAGGTCATATCGAATATAACCAATCGAAACATTATCGTGAGAATGAAATGCGGTATCACATACACGCATTATTCTCGGTCCTGCATATATCTCATATGCGCCCCTATTTCGTTTCGCTTGAGCCAGGAAACCTCTGTGTAGGACTCTTAAGACTCGTCAATACTCCGGTAGCAGATGATGATCATATCCAGCATCCACAAGCCGCAAGCGGTCTGCTAAACGTAACGGCCACCCGGGTATTGAGCGATCAGAAGATCGACGAGCTAGCCCGCTCACACTCCTGTGAATCCAACCAATAACACTTACCGTACAGTCCGGTCTGTTCGTCTGATACGTCGCATATCAAGTCTAGGGGTGGTAAACGTCAGACCCCAATAACCGATAAGTCGTGTCGATGTGAGGCTCATAACGGGTCGAGAAACTACTGGTAACACTTACCAGCAAATCTTTGATCATCCCTGGCCAGGGACTTCCCTGTTACGGCCAATCGAGCACAGCGCAACATCAACCCCCAATACCGGGAGAGACGAAACCCCTCCTATCGCTCATTGCCTCCATGTGACTCGGGACTGTACCCAAAGACCACCGTTTTGCACGCCCTCATGGACGTGGTAAGGTGGAGATCAAAGCACAGTGGGAATCACACAAGACTCTATGACGATCTCGGGTCTACAGACTAACCTGCACAAGTGTCACCTGAGAACTGCCATCTGACGTGAGGTATAATACCATCTGGGAGTTCTCAGCGAGTCCGTCCAGTGTACCCAGTCTCCACTGAGCACCCGTATACCATCTCTGATGTCAAACACCAATGGATATGGGATCATCCATCGCCCATCACATGGGTCGAGAAGCATATACGCTAGTCTACTCTGGTATATCGATGCCCCGTCTCGATATACCCACGACTAGGGACCTTGAAGGATGTACTTATGGACTACCATGTCCCCACTAGTATGATCTGCATCATAGTCCAGGTAGTCAAGTACACATCCTAAGGGCTTTACCAACATATAACTACAAGACAGTATAAAGAGACTAGTGTACATGTTAAGATAAAGAGTAACCAGATAGCATACTATCATATCGAGCAAGAAAGTCATCTCTATATATGTCCAAGCATCCAATATAATATACAACATCTGTACAATACTGGCCTCTAGGGCATACATACAACTAACATCAACATGTATCAATCCCAAGAGTTCACTAACTCTTTCTCTGTTTCCAACAAACAGAGCTGTGGTCATCTTATCTTTGTGACATGACCAGCAAGTTTCACAAGATGTAAATTCAAACTTATTTAAATATGCATCTAAATGTAACTTTAGCCAGTCGGGTCGCATTGATATGACCTAGTCTACAATGCCTCAAGAAGGATTTGTTCATTTCTGAACTCTTTCTCTTGTGTGTGTTCTGTATACTAAGAACTGTAGTTTGATTTAGAACGTCAATGCTTTTAGATAACGTGCCTGAACCGATCAACTCTTGATATAGGAAATGTTCAAAACATTATCCAACAATACAAAATTATATCCTTTCTTTACTAATAAAGAGACTGATATGATTTTGTATATCAGGTTCGGTATCTAATAACATTCATTCAGAATCAATGTATTCTAGTAATACAGGGTGACAGTGACCAACAGACTTGGCTGCAACACTTGCACCGTTTTCTGTCTCATGAAACTTATCACCCGTTCTCAGTTCTTTACCTATCTGTAGCCCATGTAACAGATTACACATACGGGATCCTGATCCGGTATCACATACCCAGGACGTAAAGGATACTGAGAAACAATTCTGTGTAATGAACACACCCGAAGATGATGCATCAACATGCACTATCTTCGTTTAGGCGGCACGGTAAATCTGGTATTCCCCAATTTTCTTGCTCTGTCTTATAACAATTATAAGTTGGAGCGGGACCAACGTTCCCCAGCTCAGTATAACAAGCGGGTTCGGTCAATATATCCGTTTTATTATCTTGATTAAGGCGTGATATGGTCGCTACTTGGAGAGATAGAGAAGAAAACACTCAGCGTATGCTCTTACAAGATTAGATTGGTTATCTAATATATCTAATCAGGATGTCTCCCACTGTTTTAATCAAATCTTCTTTCAAACCTTAAAAGGAAAGACTAGCCGGGATTAATTACACGCTACAAGTTCGCCAATCTTTCAGCCACGCCAGTGTCGGTACTTTGAGGGAGGTCCCCCGTGCTTTCATACGAACCTAATTAAAGTAAACCTCGTTTTCCCAGAGGCGTAACCCCGTTAACACCTTTCTAGACACCTACTTGATCGGCTAATTGTACTGTGTAAAACTCCCCCAGGAGTAACTCTTACTCGCAGCGGGTATCGGGATCCAACTATCTTATAGAAGGTATGCAATCTCATTGCAAATTTCAACACTTGAAATTCCCAATAATATTTTGCCCCTAGCGTCCCATAACCTTGACGCAGGCCAACAAACCACAGTGCGCTAGTCAAGTTCAATCCGTCATTTCTTGATTGAATTAAACCCACCCGCACGACCCTTGACGCAGGCCAACAAAGTCACACGACTACCCTAACTCAATCTGCATCATATGCATAAGCAGATAAATACTAGTTAGCTACCGCACACTACGCCTTGACGCAGGCCAACAAACGTAGCACGAATACTAACTACTACTTATCTGAAATGACGGAGGGCTACGACAGGTTTTTCAGAAAACCCTTTGCGTAATGAACTTGATATCGTTGTAGAATCGAGTGATTTTAAATGGAGTGTTTTTGAGGCTTTTCTAGTTTTTCTAAAGGGGTCACTCCCGGTGAAGGGATTTTCGGCCCTTTCCTCATCGAATAAGGTGCTGGATGTTCTATAAGGAACACCGCTATGCAAAGCAAGAACTATAGAAGCAATCAAAAGACAAACCGAGTTTGTAGCATCTGCCAGTTATTGCTAAAGGAGTCACTCCCGGTGAAGGGATCTCGGTCCTTTCCTTATCGAATAAGGTGCTGGATGTTCTACAAGGAACACCGCTATGCAAAGCAACAACTAGAGCTACCAGTTTTTATAAACAAGTTTCTACAACATCTTAGGTTTCTTTTATTTCATTAATCTCATTAATGAAGTCCCATTTTATTATGCTTCACAAGAATCTCTTTTGAAACGAAATCTGCAATATAACATATATCTCATATATATAAAATATAAACATTCGTCTCAGGCAGTAATATAATCTCATCACAGAACATTGCAGCAGAAGAACATATATGAAATATTGGATATACTAGGACGTCCGTGTTTTCAATACGAGCCAGTATAAAACACGGATTCCACGGTCGCGATGAATAGCCAAACCCACATCCCTAGACCCCTACGAGAGCGGCAAGTAACACTGTCAATTCTAGGGTTAGGAGACCCGGTCTCGACTCCTCGAGATGGTCTCCCACTGGACCCTAGAATCCGGTTACTTGTGCTCCCCGCCTTGGGTCTACCTAATGCGGAAAAGTAAATAATATACAACGGTGACATCTTCCGCTACCTGGAAGTGCCCCAATAAAAGAATATTACATACAAATGAATTTTACATGAATGAAAAAGAAAAACTCTCATCTCACATAAAACCCCCGGCTATTCAAAACGCGACGATCCAATATAACATATCACAGCAACACATAATATCTCATATCATCAACTTAAGCAAGTATGCGTATCCCGATTGTCGTTGATGTATAGCAACGAAGCCGGCGATACACCACATACTACGCTTACGGTCACAGAAAAGAAAGTGTAAAACTACAACAGTTCGAATCCGCAACCTCCTTAGACATCGCATGCCTAACCAAATGAATTCTTTAGACATCGCATGCCTAACATTTATAAACCCCGCATTTTAGTCTCATTATCGAAAACTCTTTTCCATGTTAAGTCGGGCAATTCAACAGGATTCCCGACGTCCTGATCGAATGCTCGTCGCAAACTTTAGTAGACGGCCACACCCCTGGATGCCGTCGACGAAGTGCACTAAGGCGGAACACCGCTGCCGCGAGCACCCGAACGGATGATTTCGGCTACGGGGTTCTCCTACAGTCACTTGGTCTGGGCTATGGGGCGTAGCTGTCTATTAAGTTTACCCGGCGAGTATCCGCGTACAATACGTGATTGCGACGGACTTTTGATCACATCAAAATTCCGTGGCAACCGATCATCTGAGACTAAACTGCTATGTTTATAATATTCAAATTAGTTATCTCATAACTACCTGTGGATTCCAATTATTTTATCACATTCCAGATAAATAGAAAAAGTTAAACTTTCCGATCGAATCATCAAGCACCCAAGATTTCCCCAATATATCTCAACACTTGAAATCAGTTTAAAAACATCCATTACATGCCACAGTACCAATGGTCCAGACGTAGAAGGGTCAAGCCAACGCCTCACATGTGGCACGCCGTACTGCCCCAAACCCTAAGGTTCAAAGGGCAGTTCAAGACGGTCACATAATCGAGTTAAGGTTTGTTGTCTTCTAGAGGGTCCACCGAGTTACTTGCACGACTTAGAACATTCTTAAACACGAGAAACAATCCAACTTTTGAAAAAGTATCCGACAGGAGAAAAAGTGAGTTATTGATATCCGTTCGAACTTTTTAACAGTTTCTATAAACTTATCTGGAAAGCCACATAGACAAAATCTAATACTCCGATCGAAACATCGAATCCCCAAAACAACCCCAGAAAACTCAACTGTAGAATAAATAATAAAAATTCCCAGAGAATTCAGCACTGAATAAAAGAAGTTACTGTGCAAACTTGAGTTGGTGACGTCATCATACTGCCGCGGAACCGCCGCAGAAGCCATGCTTCTGCCGCGGTTCCGCCGTACTTTGGAGGAATTGGGTGATCGTGTTTCACAGTAATTCTTAGAAAGTCCTGCTGAATTTTCTGCATATTTTTAATTTTGAAAAAGACCAGATTTCAGAAAATTTCTAGAGAGCATTTTGGAGTCGGGGTTTCGGGTTCGATCGGACTTTAAACTTCGTCTAGACTTCGCCTAAAGCTCTAGCTTGGCTCTGATACCACTGTAGGGTTGCTAGGCACGCGCACAAGGGTCTACGAGGCATCAACCATGCCCGATTTAAAATTTAGCCGTGCCGAACAACCCGAATACGGAACTTTAAACTAGAGATTAGGCGAAAACAAGCATGCTAAACGCTTTAACACTAAGTGAGAGGGATTACAACCTTTGTAGATCCGGTCCTTCACTTCATATGCTTCGTGTTGTGGTCCCTTCGCTGCGATCATCGGGATCCGGACTCTCGAGAGGTTCCACGAAGAGAAAGACGCAACCTTTGCTTCCGATCTTCGATACTAAGATGATCTACCTTGAAGTTTCTTTAACACAAGCTAACACTCATGAAATGATGTGAACACCCTCATCTAAATGGCAAGGGAAGATGAGGATGATGAAATAGGATTTTTGCTCTCTTTATTTATCTTTTTCTCATATTTATCCATCACTAAAATCAAAGCAAGAAACCATTTCAAGCAAAGAAGAAGAAGGAAGAAGATGAACAATCTTGGAATCCTTTTGTGATGAATAGGAAAAGAATAATATGATGAAATTATGCAGCCATGGTCAAGTAAACCTTTGTAGAGAATTAACTAGGGTTAGGGTTTGGGTTGGGTTAAAGCATGAGTCACTTGAAAATATCTTTATCATGACAAAATGAAAAGCTTCTAGAATCTACTAGAAGTCATTAACCCAAATCAAACCCTAATCTTGATTAATCTTTACAAAACATGTTGCATTATTTATCATATCATGTTACAATATTATATATCACATATATAATATTTATTGTAACAAAATAAAATAATACATTTAATATATATCGCATATATATCAATGTATTACCCGAGTGAGAAAAATAATCTTTTAGTGAGCTAATATTAGTTAATGTAATTTAATATATCATATATATTATTATACATTAAATTATCTAATCAACACTTGATCCGACAATCCGGCTATATCGCATATAACCGACTAATATTTATCCGTACCGATTCATCGAATCAACACTTGATCCGATGACCCGGCTGATATCAAATATCGCGAGAATATAATACGGTATCACATATCGCATTATCCTCGGTCCCGCACATATCACATATGTGCTCCTACCCGTTTTGCCTGAGCCAAGAAACCTCTGTGTAGGACTCTGAAGAATCGTCAATACGCCGGCAGTAGGTGATGATCATATCAAACACCCACAAGCTGCAAGCGGTCAGCTAAACGTAACAGCTACCCAGGTATTGAGCGCTCAGAAGATCAACAAGCAAGCCTGTACATTCTCCTGCGAATCCAAACAGTAACACTCCCGTACAGTCCGGTCTCGTCGTCTGATATGTTGCATATCTCGCCTAGGGGTGGTAAACGTCAGACCCCAGTAGCTCGATAAGTCATGTCGATATGAGGTCTATAACAGTTCGAGAAACTACTGATAACACTTACCAGTAAATCTCAGCAACCCTGGCCAGAGATTTCCGGTTATAGCCAATCGAAGACAGCACAACATCAACTCCCTATACCAGGAGAGATGAATCCCCTCCTATCGCTCATTGCCTCCATGTGATTCGGGACTGTACCCAAAAGCCATCTTTTTACACGCCCTCTTGGACGTGGTATGATGGAAATCAAAACACAGTGGGAATCACACAAGACTCTATGACGATCTCGGGTTAACAGACTACTTTGTACCAGGGTCACCGGAGAACTGCCATCTGACGTATGGTATAATACCATCTGGGAGTTCTCGGCGAGTCCGTCCAGTGTACCAAGTCTCTACTGAGCACCCGTACACCATCCTTGATGTCAAACACCGATGGATATGGGATCATCCATCGCCCATCATATGGGTCAAGATGCATATTCGCTAGTCTACTCTGGTGCATTGATGCCCTGTCTCGATACACCCTCGACTAGGAACAGTTATAGGATGTACTCGTCGACTACCGTAGCCCCACTAGTATGATCTCATCATAGTCTCAGTAGTCGAGTACATATCCTAAGGGCTTTATCAACATGTAACATAGAGACAATCAGAGTACATGTTAATATAAAGTACAACCAGATAGCATACTATCATGTCGAGCAAGAAAGTCCTCCCTATATATGTCCAAGCATCCACTACAATATACATCGTATGTACAGTAATGGCCTCTAGGGCATACATATAACTAACAATGCCAGGGATCTAAGCCCTCACCAAGAGGCACCAGGCATCAACCCTGCTCGGCCCATCCTTAGCAGGCCTCCTACGGCCCCTCCCATGCTAAGGATAGAAGCCTCATCCCGAGGCAGCCGAGCGGCTACCCTGCTCGGCTATCCCTGTACGGTTAGCTTAGCACCTTAGCAAGGTTTAGGAAGGCATCATACATGCCATATTGATATTTTTGGGGTGCTAAATAAATCCTAACCAAGATCTTAACTAGAGAATTAGGCAAACAAGCATGTTAAACACTTTAACATCTAAGAGTTAGGGATTACAACCTTTGTAGTCTGTCCCTTCGCTTCATAAGCTCCGTGTTGAGGTCCTTTCGCTGCGATCATCAAGTACCCGGACTCTAGAGAGGCTCCATGAAGAGAAAGATGCAAGCTTGCTTCCGATTTTCAACAACTAAGATGATCTATCTTGAAGAAACTCAAATCCAAGCTCTTGCTTTATTAATCAAGTATTAGCAAAGCAAACACCCTAATCTAAGTAGCTAGAATATATGAGGATGATGAAGTAGGAATTTAGCTCTCTTTTGTTTTCAATTTCTCACTCATTATCATCACATGTTAAAAAGCTAGAAAGCTTTTTTAAAGAGGAAGAAGAAGAACAATTTCATTTGTGATGAATAATGAAAACTTGTGTGTGGTTAGAATTGCAACTATGGGTTAAGAATGAAGACTTAACCCTTGTAGAGAACTAACTATGTTAAAGGGTTTGGGTTGGGTTAAGAAATATCTACACAAAATATCATAGTCAAAGTCAAAGCTTCAAGAAGCTTCTTGAAAGCTTCATGCAAGCTTAACCCTAACCCAAACCCTAACCATATTTAAACTCCACAAAACATGTTGCATTTGTAACCATAACATATTACAATATTATATATCACATATACAATATTTATTGTAACAAAATAAAATAATACAATTAATATATTTCACATATATATATCAATATATTATCCAAGTGAGAAAAAGAATCTTTAAGTGAGCTAATATTAGTTAATGCAATATATATCAAATATATAATTATACATTAAATTATCGAATCAACACTTGATCCGATAATCCGGCTATTTCACAAATAACAGACTAATATAATCTGTATCAGTTCATCGAATCAATACTTGATCCGATGTCCCGGCTATATCACATATAGGCGGCCGATATCACATATCGCTAGAATCTAATACGGTATCATATACACGTATTGTTCTCGATCCCGCACATATCACATATGTGCTCCTACTCCATTTTGCCTGAGCCAGGAAACCTCTGTGTATGACTCTAAAGAATCGTCAATACGCCGGCAGTAGGTGTTGAACATATCAAACACCCATATAAGCTGCAAGCGGTCAGCTAAACGTAACAGCCATCCAGGTATTGAGCGATCAGAAGATCAACAAGCAAGCTTGTACATTCTCCTGCGAATCCAATCAGTAACACTCCCGTACAGTCCGGTCTCTCTATCTGATATGTCGCATATCTCGCCTAGGGGTGGTAAACGTCAGACCCCAGTAGCTTGATAAGTCGTGACGATATGAGGTCCATAACAGTTTGAGAAACTACTGATAACACTTACCAGTAAATCTCAGCAACCCTTGCCAGGGATTTCCAGTTATAGCCAGTCGAACACAGCGCAACATCAACTCCCTATACCGGGAGAGACGAAACCCCTCCTATCGCTCATTGCCTACATGTGATTCGGGACTGTACCCAAAAGCCACCATTTTGCACGCCCTCTTGGACGTGGTATGCTGGAAATGAAAGCACAGTGGGAATCACACAAGACTCTATGACGATCTCGGGTCTACAGACTAACCTGTACCAGTGTCACCAGAGAACTGCCATCTGACGTGAGGTATAATACCATCTGGGAGTTCTCGGCGAGTCCGTCCAGTGTACCCTGTCTCCACTGAGCACCCGTATACCTTTTCTGATATGAAACACCAATGGATATGGGATCATCCATCTCCCATCATATGTCTCAAGAAGCGCATACGCTAGTCTACTCTGGAGTATCGATGCCCTGTCTCGGTACTCCCACGACTAGGAACATTTGAAGGATGTACTTAGCGACTACACTGTCCCCACTACTATGATCTGCATCATAGTCCTGGTAGTCAAGTACTCATCCTAAGGGCTTTATAAATATGTAACATAGAGATAATCAGAGCACATGTTAAGATAAAGAGCAACCAGATAGCATACTATCATGTCGAGCAATAAAGTCCTCCCTATATATGTCCAAGCATCCACTACAATATACATCGTATGTACAGTAATGGCCTCTAGGGCATACATATCACTAACAATCTCCCACCTGCACTAGGGCCATCTTTTGTGGTATCGCATACCCAACAATCAGCTGTGGTTGAATTATCTCAGACTCAACCATCCCATAAAAGTCTCTTCTGGGAAATAGGCCTTTGTGAGTGGATCCACGTTGTTGTCCTTTGTGTCTACTCTCCTATCCTCGATCTCCCTGGAGATCAACCATCTCCATGATCAGGTGATACTGCCTAAGAATATGTCTGGATCTCTGATGGGATGGGGGTTCCTAGGCCTAAGCCACAACTCCATTGTCACACAATGGTAGGAACGAAATTCATCTCATGAACTCATATATATCCAGACTGCCTCTTTGGTAGGACCCTTGGTAACGATGTATCTTGCCTTTAATCGTCTAGTAAATCACGGTATCTAGCTTGGAACTCTTCCAACATACCGTCCCTCCACTGAGGGTAAAGACAATGCCTGCGACTGACATTCAGTCGTCCTTATCACCCTGGAACCTTTCCAGTGATTCTCCCCAGGATCGATTGATACCATCTCACTACAACTAGTGAGAATCCTAACATCCAATTATATCTATCTCATAGATCCATATCCCAGGATTTAGGAGGTACCACCTTGATCCTATATGGAGAATCTTTGTGATAAGAGGAGATTGACCGAGCGTAGCATAGGATACTCCTTTTCTATCAAGAGTATATCATCCACGTACTATACGAGGATCACCACCATACTCACTACTACCTTTTTGTATATACTCGGTTCATCTACCATTTTGATGAAGTCAAACTCTTTGACTACCACATCAAAATAGACGTTCCAACTCCGCGATGCCTGATTTATTACATAAAAAATCTTGCACACGTTTCCGCTGCTTCCACTGTCTACGAAGCCCTCTGGCTGTGTACTTATAGACGCTCTCTTCCAAATCAATATTTAGAAAAGCAGTCATGACACCCAACCGCCAGATATCGTAGTCATGGTATGTAGCAGTGGCAAGTAGGATTTGGATGGACTTAAGCATAGCTTTGAAAGTCTCAACTTTTCCATGTACACCAAGTAATCTTCTCAAGATATACTTGCTCATGATGGGGATTTAACCCTTCAGATAAAGCAACCAAAGTCCATACTTTGTTGGTGTATAAGGATTCCATCTCAAATCTCTAAGCATCCAGCCATTCTCACAGAGTCCCCACTCCTGATGGCCAGCTCGAAACTAGTTGGTTCCTCATCTCATGATGCAATCCTCGCTCCCACTGTCATAGAGAAACCGAAGTATCTCTCAGGTGGATGAGGAACCCTACCAGATCGGCGGAGAGGCTGAGATTCATTGGAAACTATTGAATCCTCCGGTTCTACCAAATCATCAGCTGCAGTTTGTTTTAGCTGGAACTACTTCCAGTTCTACCTTATGACCACTGATTTCTTCACAAGAAATTCCCCTTCCCAAAGGTGGCATGCTGAGAAAACAAAACATCTTTTGTTTCTCAGTTTGGTAGAAGATATTCCCTTGCGAATGCTTAGGATATCCAACAAACTTCCACAGAACTGACCTTGTCTCGAGCTTGTCCGGATTTTGCTTTTGACATAGGCCGGACAACCCAAAATCTTAACTTCCTTAAGAGATGGGCTCTTCCCATACCATATCACATATGGAGTGGTAGGCATCTGATTTGGTTGGGCAACTTCTCAAGTGCATAGCCCCAAAAGAAAATAGACAACTTAGTAGTACTCATCATAGAGCACACCATATCATATAGGGTGCGATTGCTCCGCCCCGATACACCGACGTGCTGTGGTATATACGGAGGAGCAATGCTGAGAGAGAATCTCATTCTCCTTTAGAATAGTTCAGGAATTCCGTGCTCAAGTATTCTCCTCCTTGATCTCATCAAAGGACATAATACTTTTACCCGTTTTTGGTTCTCTACTTCTAACTTATATTCTGTGAATATCTCAAAAGCTTCGGACTTGTGTTTCAACAGGAACATATGTCTGAATCTTAAGAGATCATCAGTGAATGTAATGAAGTACAAAGAACCGGTTCTGGCATATGCAGACAGGGGACTCTCATACATCAGCATGTATCGATCCCAAGAGTTCAGTAACTCTTTCTCTGTTTCCAATAAATGGAGTTATGGTCATCTTATCTTTGTGGCATGACCGACAAGTTTCACAAGATGTAAATTCAAACTGATTTAAATATGCATCTTTATGTAACTTTAGCTAGTCAGGTCGCATTGATATGACCTATTCTACAATGCCTCAAGAAGGATTCGTTCATTTCTGAACTCTTCCCCTTGTTTGTGTTCTGTATGTTAAGAACTGTGGTTTGATTTAGAACGTCTATGCTTTTAGATAACGTGCCTGAACAGATCAACTCTTGATATAGGAAATGTACAAAACATTATCCAACAATACAAAATTATATCCTTCTTTACTAATAAAGAGACTGATATGATGTTGTATATCAGGTTCGGTATCTAATAACATTTGTTCAGAATCAATGTATTCTGGTATTACAGGGTGATAACTGCCAACAGACTTGGCTGCAACACTCGCATCATTTCCAACTCTTGAAACTTATCACCCGTTCTCAGTTCTCTACCTATCTGTAGCCTATGTAACAAATTACATTTGCGGGATCCTAATCCGGTATCGCATACCCAGGACGTAAAGGATACTGAGAAATAGTTCTCAGTAATGAACACACCCGAAGAAGATGCATTAGCATACACTTTCTTCGTTTGGGCGGCACGGGAATTCTGGTAATCCCCTATTTCCTGCTCGGTCTTATAACATTTATAAGTTGGAGCGGGACCAATGTTCCCTAGCTCAGAATAATAAGCGGGTTCGGTCAATACATCCGTATTATTATCTTGATTAAGGCATGACATGGTCGCTACCTGGTGAGAGAGAGAAGAAAACACTCAGCGTATGCTCTTGCAAGAATAGATTGGTTATTAATATATCTAATCAGGATGTCTCCCACTGTTTTAGTCAAATCTTCCTTCAAACCCTAAAAGGAAAGACTAACCTGGATTAATTACACTCTACAAGTTCGCCAATCTTTCAGCCAGGCCGGTGCCGGTACTTTGAGGGAGGTTCCTCGTGCTTTCGCACGGACCTAATTAAAATAAACCTCGTTTTCCCATAGGCATAACCCCGTTGACACCTTTCTAGACACCTACTTGATCGGCTCATTGTAATGTGTAAAACTCTCCCAGGAGTAACTCTTACTCGCAGCGGGTATCGGGATCCAACTATCTCATAGAAGGTATGCAATCTCATTGCAAATTTCAACTCTTAAAATTCCCAATAATATTTTGCCCCGAGAGATCTTTGATCTTGACAAGGTCAATAAACCATAGACCGCAAGTCAAGTTCAACCCATCATTTCCCGATTGAATTAAACCCACCCGTATAACCCTTAACAAGGTCAACAAAGTCACCCGACTACCCTAACTCAATCGCATCATATGCTATTGCAGATAAGCATAAATAGCTACCGCACACTACGCCTTGACAAGATCAACAAACTCAGCACGAATACTATGAAGTACTTATCTGAAATGACGGAGGGCTACGTCAGGTTTTTAAGAAAACCCTTTGCATAATGAACTTGATATCGTTGTAGAATCAAATGATTTAAATGGAGTGTTTTTGAGGCCTTTGCTAGTTTTGCTAAAGAGGTCACTCCCGGTGAAGGGATCTCGGCTCTTTTCTTATCGAATAAGGTGCAGGATATTTCACAAATACCACTATGCAAAGCAAAAACTAGAAAAGCAATCAAAAGACAAAACTGAGGGCTGTAGCATCTGCCAGTTATTGCTAAAGAGGTCACTCCCGGTGAAGGGATCTCGGCTCTTTCCTTATCGAATAAGGTGCTGGATGTTCTACAAGGAACACCGCTATGCAAAGCAAGAACTAGAGCTACCTGTTTTTGAAAATTCGATTCCACAACATCTTTAGGTTTCTTTTATTTTATTAATCTCATTAATGAAGTCCCATTTTATTACGCTTCACAAGCATCACATTTGAAACGAAATCAACAATATATAATATATATTTCATATATATAATATAAACATTCGTCTCAGGCAGTAATATGATCTCATCACAGAACATTGCAGCAGAAGAACATATATGAAATATTAGATATACTAGAATTTCCGTGTTTTATATCAAGCCAGTATAAAACACGGATTCCACGGTCGCGATGAATATCCAATCCCACACCCCTAGACCTCTACGAGAGCGACAAGCAACACTGCCAATTCTAGGGTTAAGAGACCCGGTCTCGACTCCTCGAGATGGTCTCCCACTTGACCATAGAACCCGGTTACTTGTGCTCCCCGCCTTGGGTCTATCCTAATGCGGAAAAGTAAATAATATACAATGGTGACATCATCCTCAACCCGGAAGTGCCCCAATAAAAGAATATTACAATCAATGAATTTTACATGAATGAAAAAGAAAAACTCTCATCTCACATAAAACCCCCGGCTATTCAAAACACGACGATCCAATATAACATATCACAGCAACACATAATATCTCATATCATCAACGTAAGCAAGTATGCGTATCCCGATTGTCGTTGATGTATAGCAACGAAACCGGCGATACACCATATATTACACTTACGGTCGCAGAAAAGAAAGTGTAAAACTACAACAGTTGGAATCCGCAACCTCCTTAGACATCGCATGCCTAACCAAATGAATTCCTTAGACATCGCATGCCTAACAATTATAAACCCCGCATTTTAGTCTCAATATCGAAAACACTTTTCAATATCTAGTCGTGCAATTCAACAAGATTCCCAACAACATGATCGAATGCTCTTTGAAAACTTTAGTAGACGGCCGCACCCCCGATGCCGTCGACAAAGTGCACTAAGGCGGAACACCGCTGCCGCGAGCACCCGAACGGATGCTTTTGGCGACGGGGTTCTCCTACAGTTACTTGGTCGGGGCTATGGGGCGTGGCTGTCTATTAAGTTTACCCTGCGAGTATCCGTGTACACTACATGATTGCAACGGACTTTTGATCGCATCAAAATCCCGTGGCAACCGATCAACTGAGACCAAAGTGCTAGATTTATGACATTCAAATTAGTTATCTCATAACTACTTTTGGATTCCAAATTTTGTATTACATTCCAGATAAATAGACAATATTAAACTTTCAGATCGAATAAACAAACACCCAAGATTTCCTTTTAGTTCTCAACACTTGAAATTAGTTTAAAAGCATCCATCACATGCCACAGTACCAATGGTCCAGCCGTAGAAGGGTCAAACCAACGCCTCACATGTGGCAACGCCGTACTGCCACAAACCCTAAGGTTTAGAGGCGGTTCTGACGGTCACATAATCGAGTTAAGGTTACGTTCTTCTAGAGGGTCCACTGCGTTACTTGCACGACTGTGAATGTTCTTTAACTAAGGAAAAAATCCAACACTTGGAAAATTTCTGGCAGGGGAAAAAGTGAGTTATTGATATCCGTTCGAACCTTTTAACACGTTCAAAATTACCCGGAAAAACTTAAACGAAGTTAAACTTTCCGATCGAATCAACGAGTTCCCAATATTTCCAAGAAAGCTCAACACTTGAGTAGAATTAAAAATTCCCAGAAGCATGAAAAAGTACCCAAGAATAAACCCCTGAAGTATTAGCCCCTAACTCCTAAAGATGGTCGCGGAACCGCCTCCAAACGCATGGTTTGGCCGCGGTTCCGCGGTCTCTTGAGGGAGTTAGGGCTTCGTACTTCACAGTAATTTTTAGAATTCCCTGCATGATTTTCTGAGTATTTTTAATATGAAAAATTTCAACTTTTGAAAAAATTTCCAGAGAAGGGGTTTGTATCGGGGTTTCGGGGTTCGATCGGACTTCAAATTTCGTCCAGACAACGCCTATAGCTCTAGCTTGGCTTTGATACCACTGTAAGGTTAGCTTAGCACCTTAGCAAGGTTTAGGAAGGCATCATACATTATATATTGAAATTTTTGGGGTGCTAAACAAATCCTAACCAAGATCTTAACTAGAGAATTAGGCAAACAAGCATGTTAAACACTTTAACATCTAAGAGTTAGGGATTACAACCTTTGTAGTCCGTTCCTTCGCTTCATAAGCTCCGTGTTGAGGTCCCTTTGCTGCGATCATCAAGTACCCGGACTCTAGAGAGGCACCATGAAGAGAAAGATGCAAGCTTGCTTCCGATCTTCAACAACTAAGATGATCTACCTTGAAGAAACTCAAACCCAAGCTCTTGATTCACTAATCAAGTATTAGCAAAGCAAACACCCTAATCTAAGTAGCTAGAATAGATGAGGATGATGAAGTAAGAATTTAGCTCTCTTTTGTTTTCAATTTCTCACTCATTATCATCACATGTTAAAAAGCTAGAAAGTTTTTTTCAGGAGGAAGAAGAAAAACAATTTCATTTGTGATGAATAATGAAAACTTGTGTGTGGTTAGAATTGCAACCATGGGTTAAGAATGAAGACTTAGCCCTTGTAGAGAACTAACTATGGTAAAGGGTTTGGGTTGGGTTAAGAAATATCTACAAAAAAATATCATAGTCAAAGTCAAAGCTTCAAGAAGCTTCTTGAAAGGTTCATGCAAGCTTAACCCTAATCCAAACCCTAACTACATTTAAACTCCACAAAATATGTTGCATTTATAACCATTACATTTTACAATATTATATATCACATATACAATATTTATTGTAACAAAATAAAATAATAAAATTAACATATATCATATATATATCAATGTATTATCCAAGTGAGAAAAAGAATCTTTAAGTGAGCTAATATTAGTTAATGTAATAATATCAAATATATAATTATACATTAAATTATCGAATCAACACTTGATCCGATAATCCGGTTATTTCACAAATAACCGACTAATATAATCTGTATCAGTTCATCGAATCAACACTTGATCCGATGACCCGGCTATATCACATATACCCGGCCGATATCACATATCGCGAGAATCTAATACGGTATCACATACACGTATTGTTCTCGGTCCCGCACATATCACATATGTGCTCCTACTCCGTTTTGCCTGAGCCAGGAAACCTCTGTGTAGGACTCTAAAGAATCGTCAATACGCCGGCAGTAGGTGATGATCATATCAAACACCCACAAGCTGTAAGCGGTCAGCTAAACGTAACAGCCACCCAGGTATTGAGCGATCAGAAGATCAACAAGCAAGCCTGTACATTCTCCTGCGAATCCAATCAGTTGCACTCCCATACAGTCCGGTCTCTTCGTCTGATATGTCGGATATCTCGCCTAAGGGTGGTAAACGTCATACCCTAGTAGCTTGATAAGTCGTGTCGATATGAGGTCCATAATAGTTTGAGAAACTTCTGATAACACTTACCAGTAAATCTCAGCAACCCTGGATAGGGATTTCCAGTTATAGACAATCGAACACAACGCAACATCAACTCCCTATACCGGGAGAGACGAAACCCCTCCTATCGCTCATTGCCTACATGTGATTCGGGACTGTACCCAAAAGCCACCATTTTGCACGCCCTCTTGGACGTGGTATGATGGAAATGAAAGCACAGTGGGAATCACACAAGACTCTATGACGATCTCGGGTCTACAGACTAACTTGTATCAGTGTCACCAGAGAACTGCCATCTGACGTGAGGTATAATACCATCTGGGAGTTCTCGGCAAGTCCTTCCAGTGTACCCAGTCTCCACTGAGCACCCGTATACCTTCTCTGATGTCAAACACCAATGGATATGGGATCATCCATCACCCATCATATGGGTCAAGAAACGCATATGCTAGTCTACTCTGGAGTATCGATGCCCTGTCTCAGTACTCCCACGACTGGGAACATTTGAAGGATGTACTTAGCGACTACACTGTCCCCACTAGTATGATCTACATCATAGTCCTGGTAGTCAAGTACTCATCCTAAGGGCTTTATCAACATGTAACATAGAGACAATCAGAGCACATGTTAAGATAAAGAGCAACCAGATAGCATACTATCATGTCGAGCAAGAAAGTCCTCCCTATATATGTCCAAGCATCCATTACAATATACATCGTATGTACAGTAATGGCCTCTAGGGCATACATATCACTAACATACCCTGGCTGGTAGTTCACTACCCCATGACGCCAGGGATCTAAGCCCTCGCCAAGAGGCAACCGAGCAGCTTCACTGCTCGTTCCATCTTTTGCAGACCTCTTACGGCCCTTCCGCCCTAAGGATGGAAGCCCTCACCAAGAGGAAACCGGGCTCGCCCTTGCTCGGCTATCCCTGGCTGGTAGTTCCCTACCCCACATCGCCAGAGATCTAAGCCCTCGCCAAGAGACAACTGAGCAGCTTTACTGCTTGGTCCACACTTAGCAGGCCTCTTACGGTCCTTCCCGCGCTAAGGATCGAAGTCCTCACCAAGAGGCAATCGAGCAGCTACCCTGCTCGGTTATGCTGGCTGGTCGTTCACTACCCCCACGAAGCTAGATACCTAAGCCCTCGCCAAGAGTCAACCAAGCAGCTTCACTACTTGATCCATTCTTAGAGGATAACCCCGACGCATCTTCACTACGCGACCCCCACATCGACTTCGGGGCCACGAAGATACCGACCTCACACCGGTCTTTGCACACTTAGCCAATTGGAAAAATAGTTAAATTCAACACGACGTGCGGTCGCCAAATGAAATTCTCTAAGCTCAGCACCGTGCAAACAGAGATTTAACAACAAGCAAAAGGAAAAACTACACCGAACACCGCAAAAATACTTCAGTCAAAAGTGTTTACAAAGGTATTATTGCCTCCCCCCCGGCCTTACAAAAATGCCCGGAGGCTCACAAGATTCCCGAAGCAATAAAAAAATATATGTATATAAGAAGACGAGGGGTTTCAGGCCTCAGGTCCCGGGGAAACCTTAAGGAGCACTATGTCCACCACGACCGGGGCTGCGTCTTGAGGATCGGCGCCCATCGCAGGAATCTCGGTGCCGCCCCCACCGGGGGCCTCCTCCCCGGCAGCGCTTCCAGGGGCATCCCCCTGGCGTCATCCCCGCGAGGATACTCATCCCGGAACTCTTCATCAGGGAACTCCGGCATCCGAGCCTTGACGGCGTCGAGGGCATTATGCCAGATGAGGGTAGAGGCTACGGCTAGGTCGGTGTAAAAATGGTCCGACTTCTTATAGTTCTCCACCGCCTTCGTCGCCCTGAGCTCGGCTCGCTTCATCCCCTCTATCGCCGCTTCCATCTCCTTCCGGAGGGAGCTCGCCGACTTCTTCAGGGTGCCGACGAGCACCTTGGAGTCCTGAAGCTTGGCATCAGTGGCCCGGGCGGCCTCACGGTGCCTGGCAACCTCCTGCTTCCCGGCCGCCACCTCGTCCTCGAGGGCGGCGACCCTCGCCATCGCCTCCTCCAGCTCCAACTTTGAGCTCTCCTCCAGTGAGGAGAACTCGCCCGCGGCCCGCATCGCCGGGGCAATTTCCTCGTCCTCCATTTGGACGACGAGTGCGACGTGCTGGAGGACCTGAAAAAATCATAAGGGGGCCAAAAAGGAAAGGGAGGCCCCAATCTCATGAATAAATAAGATGCCGGATGAAAACCTAAGTGGGGCGCAAGCACTAACCTGCACGGCCTCTTGGGCAATGGCCGCTATTTGTGCCCTGAGAGTCCCCCGAGGGATTTTGCCCCGGGCCGACCTCTCCATTTCTGTCAGCAGGCTGTCAGCAACGGAGTGCCCCAATGGCATCACAAAGCGGAGATCCCCCTCGTCCACCAAGATTGGGGAGGCTGGGGTGCGCGGAACTGTCCGGTGAAACCTCTTGAGGGACGATGCGGATATCCAGTCTCTATCTCCGAAGCCCGAGCCTCTTGTTACCGAACCCGCTTTCGGCTCGGCGCCTGGCTGGACTCCGGGGCACGGGCCGCACTCGATCGCCTAGGTGGAGTGGCTGCCGGGGGAACCGGGGCCTGTAGGGTTACTAGGCACTCTAATGAGGTTCTACAAAGCATGAACCATGCCGTATTAAAATTTTAGCCGTGCCAAATAACCCTAAACAAGATCGTTTGCTAGAAAATTAGGGTTTCACATGCAAGTAAATCACATTTACACTAAGTGAATACGAAATACAACCTTTGTAGATCGGTCCTTCACTTCTAAAGCTCCTTGATGTAGTCCCTTCGCTGCGATCATCCAACTCCCGGACTCTTGGACTGCTCCATGAGAAAAGGCAATGGTATTGCCTGAAGTCTTCGAGGCCGAAGATGATCTACGTCGAGGGAATACGAACTCAAGCTTCTACTTTACTAACCAAAGAATTAGTGAAGCAAACACCCTAAACTAAAGTGCTAGTCTAGTAGAGGATGATGAGATAGGAAATGGGTACATTTTAGAATTTCTTTTCTCACTTTGTATCTCTCTCTTTTACAAACCCTAGAAAGAAAAATGAAGGAGGAAGAAGATGAGCTCAAATGAGAATGAAACTTATCAAGAGAGAGAATGAGCTAACCATGGTGAGTGAGTATCATATACTAACTCATGTAGAGCCTTTACCATGGGTAATCATAGTGGTTAGGTTAACTAATATCTTAAGTAAAACAAAATAAGTGGACTAAGTCAAATGCAAAGATAAGCTTCATGAAGCTTCATGCATTTGTGCTCATTATCCATTTGTTTTAGAATTACATTAAATATAAAAACCTAACAAATATAATTAGTATGGTATAAGTCTTATACACCCATGTAATGTGTATCAACAACCATGATACAAATAGTAAATACAAATAAATATATATATCACATATATATATATCAAGTTATGCACAAGTGAGAAAAAATCAATGCTTAAGTGAACCAATGTTAGTTAATGTAAATTAGTATATCACATATACAATTATACACTAAATTATTAAATCAACACTTGACTTAATAATCCGGTTATATCACATATAACAGACTAACATCCAATGTATCGTCTTATCGAATCAACCCTTAATTCGATAACTTGGTTATATCGCATATAACCGATCGACACAAACATCGCGAGAATAGAATACGGTATCACATACATATTATTCTCGGTCCCGTACATATCACATATGCGCTCCTATTTCGTTTTTCCTGAGCCAGTACAACCTCTATGAAGGACTCTAAAGACTCTTCAATACGCCGGCAATAGGTGATGATCATATCGAGCACCCACAAGCCGTCAACGGTACTAGCTGGACGTAACGGCTACCCTGGTATTGAGCGATCAGAAGATCAACATGCAAGCCTGCTCCAACTCCTGTAAAAGCCTGACAGTGACACTACCGTACAGTCCGGTCTCCTCGTCTGATATGTCGCATATCAAGTCTAGGGGTGGTAAACGTCAGACCACAATAACCGATAAGTCATGCCGATATGAGGCTCATAACGGGTCGAGAAACTACTGGTAACACTTACCAGTAAATCTCTAAACCAGCCCTGGCCAAGGACTTCCCTGTTATGGCCAATCGAGCATAGCGCAACATCAACCCCCAATACCGGGAGAGACAAAACCCCTCCTATCGCTCATTGCCTCCATGTGACTCGGGACTGTACCCAAAAACCACCGTTTTGCACGCCCTCTTGGACGTGGTAAGGTGGAAATCAAAGCACAGTGGGAATCACACAAGACTCTATGACGATCTCGGGTCTACAGACTAACCTATTCCAGTGTTACCAGAGAACTGCCATCTGACGTAAGGTATAATACCATATGGGAGTTCTCTGCGAGTCCGTCCATTGTACCCAGTCTCCACTGAGCACCCGTATATCATCTCTGATGTCAAACACCAATGCATATGGGATCATCCATCGCCCATCTGTATGGGTCGAGAAGGCATACGCTAGTCTACTCTGGTATATCGATGCCCCGTCTCGATACACCCACGACTAGGGACCTTGAAGGATGTACTTATGGACTACTATGTCCCCACTAGTATGATCCGCATCATAGTCCAGGTAGTCAAGTACACATCCTAAGGGCTTTACCAACATGTAACAGAGAGACAATCAGTGTACACGTTAAGGCAAAGAGTAACCAGATAACATATTATCATGTCGAGTAAGAAAGTCCTCCCTATATATGTCCAAGCATCCATTACAATATACATCTCATGTATAGTAATGGCCTCTAGGGCATACATATAACTAACAATCTCCCACTTGCACTAGGGCCATCTGATAATAGTGGTTGAAGTATCTCATACTCAACCATCCCTGAATAGTCTCTCTCTGGGAAAAAGCCTTTGTGAGTGGATCCGCCGTGTTGTCCTCTGAGTCTACTCTCCTGACCTCGATCCCCTGGAGATCAACCATCTCCATGATCAGGTGACACTGCCTTAGAATATGTCTGGATCACTGATGGGAAGGGCGTTCTTTGGCATAAGCCACAACTCCATTGTCACATAATGGTAGGAACGAAGTTCATCTCATGAACTAATATACACCCAGACTTCCTCTTTGGTAGCATCTTTGGTAGCGATGTATCTAGCCTTTATCGTCTAGTATGCCACAGTATATAGCTTGGAACTCTTTCAACATACCGTCCCTTTACTGAGGGTAAATACAAAGCCAGTGACTGACTTTCAGTCATCCTTATCACCCTGGAACACTTCCAGTGATTCCCCCCAGGATCGATTGATACCATCTCACTACAACTAGTGAGAATCCTAACATCCAATTACATCTATCTCATAGATCAAAACTCAGGATTTAGGAGGCATCACCTTGATTCTATGTGGAGAATCATTGTGATAAGCGGAGATTGATCGAGCGTAGCATAGGAAACTCCTTCCCCATCTAGAGTATGTCATCCACGTACTCTACGAGGATCACTACCATACTCCCTACTACCTTTTTGTATATACAAGGTTCATCTACCATTTTGATGATGTCAAACTCTTTGACTAATACATCAAAACAGACGTTCTAACTCCGCGATGCCTGCTTTATCACATAAAACATCTTGCACACGTTTCCGCTGCTTCCACTGTCTACGAAAGCCTCTGACTGTGTACTTATAGACTCTCACATCTAAAACCTCATTTAAAAAAGCAGTCATGACACCCAACTGCCAGATATCGTAGTCATGGTATGTAGCCGTGGCAAGTAGGATCTGGATGGACATAAGCATAGATACTTAGAAAAGGTTTCATCATAATCCATACCTGGTCAATGATGCAAACCTTTAACAAGTCTAGCTTTGAAAGTCTCAACTTTTCCATGTACACCAAGTAATCTTCTCAAGATATACTTGCTCCTGATGGGAATTTAACCCTTCAGATATAGCAACCAAAGTCTATACTTTGTTGGTGTATAAGGATTCCATCTCAGATCGTTAAGCATCCAGCCATTCTTACAGAGTCCTACTCCTGATGGCCAGCTGGAAACTAGTTAGGTCATCATCTCATGATGCAATCCTCGCTCCCACTGTCATAGAGAAACCAAAGTATCTCTCATGTGGGTGAGAAACCCTACTAGATTGGCGGAGAGGCTGAGGTTCGTTGGTTACTATTGAATCCTTTGGTTCTACCAAATCATCAGTTGCAGTTTGTATAGCTGGAACTCTTTCCAGTTCTACCTCATGACCACTAATTTCTTCACAAGAAATTTCATTTAACAAAGGTGGCATGCTGAGAAACAAAACATCTTTTGTTCCTCGGTTTGGTAGAAGATTTTCCCTTGCGAATGCTTGGGATATCCAACAAACTTCTACAGAACTGACTTTGCCTCGAGCTTGTCCGGATTTCTCTTTTAGACATAGGCCGGACAACCCCAAATCTTAACAAACTTAAGATATGGGCTCTTCTCTTTCCATATCTCATAGGAAGTGGTAGGCAACTGATTTGATCGGAACCCTATTCAATAGGTATGCAACTTCATAAGTGCATAACTCCTTAAAGGAAATAGGTAACTCAGTAGTACTCATCATAGAGCACACCTTATCACATAGGGTGCTGATTGCTCTGCCCCGATACACCGACGTGCTGTGGTGTATGCGGAGGAATAATGCTGAGAGAGAATCTCATTCTCCTTTAGAATAATCCTGGAATTCCGTGCTCAAGTATTCTCCTCCTTGATCACATCAAAGGACATAATACTTTTACCCGTTTTGATTCTCTACTTCTAACTTATATTCTTTGAATATCTCAAAAAGTTCGGACTTGTGTTTCAACAGGAACATATGTCTGAATCTTGAGAGATTATCAGAGAATGTAATGACGTACAAAGGACCGGTCTTGATATGTATAGACAGGGGACCTTCATACATCAGTATGTATCATCCCAAGAGTTCACTAACTCTTTCTCTGTTTCTAATAAACGGAGCTATGGTCATCTTATCTCTGTGACATGACCAGCAAGTTTCACAAGATGTAAACTCAAACTAATTTAAATATGCATCTATATGTAATTAGCTAGTCGGGTCACATTGATATGACCTAGTTTACAATACCTCAAGAAGTATTCGTTCATTTTTGAACTCTTCCACTTGTGTGTGTTGTGTATACCAAGAACTGTAGTTTGATTTAGAACGTTAATGCTTTTAGATAACGTGCCTGAACTGATCAACTCTTGATATGGGAAATGTTCAAAACATTATCCAACAATACAAAATTATATCCTTCTTTACGAATAAAGAGACTGATATGATGTTGTATATCAGGTTCGGTATCTAATAACATTCGTTCTGAATCAATGTATTCTGGTAATACAGGGTGATAGTGACCAACAGACTTGGCTGCAACACTTGCACCGTTTTCTATCTCATGAAACTTATCACCCGTTCTCAATTCTCTACTTATCTGTAGCCCATGTAACAGATTACATATGCGGGATCCTGATTCGGTATCACATACCCAGGACGTAAAGGATACTGAGAAACCGTTCTCTGTAATGAACACACTCGAAGATGATGCATCAGCATGCACTTTCTTCGTTTGGGCGGCATGGGAATTCTGGTAATCTCCAATTTCCTGCTCTGTCTTATAACAATTATAAGTTGGAGCGGGACCAACGTTCTCCAGCGCAGTATAACAAGCGGGTTCGGTCAATTTATCCGTATTATTATCTTGATTAAGGCGTTAGATGGTCGCTACCTGGAGAGAGAGAGAAGAAAACACTTTGCGTGCGCTCTTGCAAGATCAGATTGGTTATTATTTTATCTAATCAGGATGGCTCCCACTGTTTTTATCAAATCTTCCTTCAAACCCTAAAAGGAAAGACTAGCCGGGATTAATTACATCCTACAACTTCGCCAATCTTTCAGCCAGGCCAGTGTCGGTACTTTGAGGGAGGTTCCCCGTGCTTTCACACGGACCTAATTAAAGTAAATCTCGTTTTCCCAGAGGCGTAACCCCGTTGACACCTTTCTAGACACCTACTTGATCGGCTAATTGTAATGTGTAAAACTCTCCCAAGAGTAACAATTACTCGCAGTGGGTATCGGGATCCAACTATCTCATAGAAGGTATGCAATCTCATTGCAAATTTCAACACTTGAAATTCTCGATAATTTTGCCCCAAACAATCTATGACCTTGACAAGGTCAACAAACCATAGACAGTAAGTCAAGTTCAACCCGTCATTTTTTGATTGAATTAAACCCACACGCACGACCCTTGACAAGGTCAACAAGGCCGTACGCCTACCCTAAAACAATCTGCATCATATGCATAAACAGATAAATACTGGTCAGCTACCGCACACTACGCCTTGACAAGGTCAACAAACGAAGCACGAATACTAAGCAGGACTTATCTGAAATGACGGAGGGCTACGACAGGTTTTTTTGAAAACCTATTGCGTGATGAACTTGATATCATTGTAGAATCAAATGATTTTAAAATGGAGTGTTTTTGAGGTTTTTACTAGTTTCGCTAAAAAGGTCACTCCCGGTGAAGGGATCTCGGCTCTTTCCTCGTCGAATGAGGTGCAGGACATATCATATATATCACCGTGCAAAGCAAGAACTAGAAAAGCAATCAAAAGACAAAACCGAGAGGTGTAGCATCTGCCAGTCATTGCTAAAGGGGTCACTCCCGGTGAAGGGATCTCGGCCCTTTCCTTATCGAATAAGGTGCATGATGTTCTACAAGGAACACCGCGATGCAAAGCAAGAACTGTAGCTACCTGTTTTTAAAAATTCGATTCCACAACATCTTTTAGGTTTCTTTTCTTTTATTAATCATATTAATGAAGTCCCATCATTTAAATCACCAAAACATCACAGATAAATACGACGTACACTTATGCCATCCGCATTCGCCTCAATGTCCCCTCGTGCATCGTTGGGTTAGGTAACTAACGGCAGAGCAGGGCAGGGCTAGCGCGGGTGTAAAATATAAGTAACGTCTATATAATATATCATATATACTATATACAGTATTTATCACAGCACATCAAATGATCACATCACAGATATCGCAGCAGAAGAAACATATGAAACATTGGATATACTAGGACGTCCGTGTTTTATTTTGATCCACTATAAAACACGGATTCCACGGTCGCGATGAATAGCCAAACCCATACCCCTAGACCCTTACGAGAGCGGCAAGCAACCCTACCAATTCTAGAGTTTGGAGACCCGGACTCGACTCCTCGAGTTGGTCTCCCACTGGACCCTAGAACCCGGTTACTTGTGCTCTCCTCCTTGGGTCTATCCTAGTGCGGAAAAGTAAATAATATACAAAAGGTGACATCAACCTCATCCCGGAAGTGCCCCAATAAAAGAATATTACATACATTTAATTTTACATGAATGAAAATAAAAACTCTCATCTCATATAAAACCCCCGGCTATTCAAAACGCGACGATCCAATATAACATATCCAGTAACACATAACATCACATGTCATCAACGTAAGTACATATGCGCATCCCAATTGTCGTTGACATATAGCAACGAATCCAGCGATATCACATATTACACTTACGGTCACAGAAAAGAAAGTGTAAAACTACAACAGTTGGAATCCGCAACCTCCTTAGACATCGCATGCCTAACATTTATAAACCCCGCATTTTAGTCTCTATATCGAAAACACTTTTCAATATCAAGTCGGGCAATTCAACAAGATTCCCGATATTCTGATCGAATGCTCGTCGCAAACTTTAATAGACGGCCGCACCCCCGAGTCGTCGATGAAGTGCACTAAGGCGGAACACCGCTGCCGCGAGCACCCGAACGGATGCTTTTGGCGACGGGGTTCTCCTACAGTCACTTGGTCGGGGCTATGGGGCATGGCTGTCTATTAAGTTTACCCGGCGAGTATCCGCGTACGCTACGTGATTGCGACGGACTTTTGATCGCATCAAAATTCTGTGGCAACCGATCATTTGAGACTAAAGTGCTATGTTTATAACATTCAAATTAGTTATCTCATAACCACTTGTGGATTCCAAATATTGTATCAAATTCCAGATAAATAGAAAATGTTAAACTTTCCGATCGAATGATCAAACACCCAAATTTTCCCAAATAGTTCTCAACACTTGAGGGGAGTTTAAAAACATCCATCACATGCCACAGTACCAATGGTCCAGCCGTAGAAGGGTCAAGCCAACGCCTCACATGTGGCACGCCGTACTGCCCCAAACCCTAAGGTTCAAAAGGCTGTTCAAGACGGTCACATAATCGAGTTAAGGTTTGTTGTCTTCTAGAGGGTCCATCACGTAACTTGAACGATCTAGACGTTCTTAAACAAACGGAAAAATCCAACACTTGGAAATTTTCCGGGTCGGGAAAAAGTGAGTTATTGATATCCGTCCGAACTTTTTAATACTTTCTAAATATCCGAAAAACACAAAGAAATTAAATTTTCCGATCGAATCTACGAATACAAAATAAACCCCAGAACACTCAACACTTGAGTCAGATAAAAATACCCAAAAAATATCAGTAAATTAAATAGGAACTTTACTGCGCAAAACGACAAGGGTGACGTCACCTTATGGCCGCGGAACCGCCGCACGAGCCATGCTCGTGCCGCGGTTCCACGGCGCTTTGGGCGCCAAACATTGTCGTTTTGCACAGTTTTCCTTATAATTGCCTGCTGATTTTTTAAAGCATTTTTAATTCAGAAAAATCCCAGATTTCAAAAATTTTCCAGAGAGTTACTATGTCATGTCGGGGTTTGATTGGAGTTTTAACATCGTAAACACATCGCCTAATGCTCTAGCTAAGCTTTGATACAACTGTAGGGTTACTAGGCACTCTAATGAGGTTCTACAAAGCATGAACCATGCCGGATTAAAATTTTAGCCGTGCCAAATAACCCTAAACAAGATCGTTTGCTAGAAAATTAGGGTTTCACATGCAAGTAAATCACATTTACACTAAGTGAATACGAAATACAACCTTTGTAGATCGGTCCTTCACTTCTAAAGCTCCTTGATGTAGTCCCTTCGCTGCGATCATCCAACTCCCGGACTCTTGGACGGCTCCATGAGAAAAGGTAATGGTCTTGCCTGAAGTCTTCGAGGCCGAAGATGATCTACGTCGAGGGAATACGAACTCAAGCTTCTACTTTAGTAACCAAAGAATTAGTGAAGCAAACACCCTAAACTAAAGTGCTAGTCTAGTAGAGGATGGTGAGATAGAAAATGGGTACACTTTAGAATTTCTTTTCTCACTTTGTATCTCTCTCTTTTACAAACCCTAGAAAGAAAAATGAAGGAGGAAGAAGATGAGCTCAAATGAGAATGAAACTTATCATGAGAGAGAATGAGCTAACCATGGTGAGTGAGTATCATATACTAACTCATGTAGAGACTTTACCATGGGTAATCATAGTGGTTAGGTTAACTAATATCTTAAGTAAAACAAAACAAGTGGACTAAGTCAAATGCAAAGATAAGCTTCATGAAGCTTCATGCATTTGTGCTCATTATCCATATGTTTTAGAATTACTTTAAATATAAAAACCTAACAAATATAATTAGTATGGTATAAGTCTTATACACCCATGTAATGTGTATCAACAACCATGATACAAATAGTAAACACAAATAAATATATATATCACATATATATATCAAGTTATGCACAAGTGAGAAAAAATCAATGCTTAAGTGAACCAATATTAGTTAATGTAAATTAGTATATCACATATACAATTATACACTAAATTATTAAATCAACACTTGACTTAATAATCCGGTTATATCACATATAACCGACTAACATCCAATGTATCGTCTTATCGAATCAACCCTTAATTCGATAACTTGGTTATATCGCATATAACCGATCGACAAAAACATCGCGAGAATAGAATACGGTATCACATACATATTATTCTCGGTCCCGTACATATCACATATGCGCTCCTATTTCGTTTTTCCTGAGCCAGTACAACCTCTATGTAGGACTCTAAAGACTCTTCAATACGCCGGCAATAGGTGATGATCATATCAAGCACCCACAAGCCGTCAGCGGTACTAGCTGGACGTAACGGCTACCCTGCTATTGAGTGATCAGAAGATCAACACGCAAGCCTGCTCCAACTCCTGTAAAAGCCTGACAGTGACACTATCGTACAGTCTGGTCTCCTCGTCTAATATGTCGCATATCAAGTCTAGGGGTGGTAAACATCAGACCCCAATAGCCGATAAGTCATGCCGATATGAGGCTTATAACGGGTCGAGAAACTACTGGTAATACTTACCAGTAAATCTCTAAACCAGCCCTGGCCAAGGACTTCCCTGTTATGGCCAATCGAGCATAGCGCAACATCAACCCCCAATACCGGGAGAGACGAAACCCCTCCTATCGCTCATTGCCTCCATGTGACTCGGGACTGTACCCAAAAACCACCGTTTTGCAAGCCCTCTTGGACGTGGTAAGGTGGAAATCAAAGCACAGTAAGAATCACACAAGACTCTATGACGATCTCGGGTCTACAGACTAACCTGTACCAGTGTCACCAGAGAACTGCCATCTGACGTAAGGTATAATACCATCTGGGAGTTCTCGGCGAGTCCGTCCAGTGTACCCAGTCTCTACTGAGCACCCGTATATCATCTCTGATGTCAAACACCAATGGATATGGGATCATCCATCGCCCATCTGTATGGGTCGAGAAGGCATACGCTAGTCTACTCTGGTATATCGATGCCCCGTCTCGATACACCCACGACTAGGGACCTTGAAGGATGTACTTATAAACTACCATGTCCCCACTAGTATGATCCGCATCATAGTCAAGGTAGTCAAGTACACATCCTAAGGGCTTTACCAACATGTAACAGAGAGACAATCAGTGTACTCGTTAAGGCAAGGAGTAACCAGATAGTATACTATCATGTCGAGCAAGAAAGTCCTCCCTATATATGTCCAAGCAACCACTACAATATACATCTCATGTATAGTAATGGCCTCTAGGGAAAACATATAACTAACAGGGCCGACGTCGGACGGGAGGAGATGACACCTCCAGCCCTCGATCCCTTCTTCTGCTCATGCATGGCCGCTTAGAATTTGCTCACGTCCATTGGTTTTGCACAAGACTGTTGCGCCACGGCAGCGCCCCGGCCGTCTATCCGAGGCCAAATTGCGGAATCAAAATTTTCTTATCTTTTAAACTGGCGCTACCGCGGACAATATACCCGGATCGTAACCATTAACCTAATACTAGCAAACAAGAGATGGGAGGAGAAGTATACCGAGTGATCCGAGTCCTCCGGTCTTCTCGTCATCGTCCCGATCTCTCGCGGAAAGTCTAGTCTCCATATCGTCGCCTCCTCGCCGGAAGGGCACCACATCGCCTGCGTCTTTTACGGGCTCCCGCCTCAATACCGAGGCAACTCGGGCGCGAAGCGGGCGAGTCGACGCGTCCAAGATTTGCTGTAGAATGTGTTGTAGATCATGCTAGTCTCATTTGGGGTTTGTAGTTGCCTTGATGGAGGAATGGGGTTAGGAAAAATGGTGCTTTCATTTTTCCAAAACAAGAAGAAGAAGGAGATGAAGAATTCCTCACATAACAAAGATGAACTCTCTCATTCTTTTCTTTCTCTCAAGTGAAGCTTTCTTTTCATCTAGTGAGAAGAATATGGTGGAGGAATGAGAATACCAACCATAACAAGAAGGGAGGTGAGTGTAGGATAAAGAGAATGGTGACTATATCCAAACCTCATCATAACAATCTCACATCATCTTTCAACTCATATCTAATCTTAATAAAGCATGAAAAGATGAAGAAAAAGAATGGTATCTAAAGATGCTATCATAATAAATACATATGCAAGAAACCCCCCTCCTCAAATGTGATTTGGAAAACTGCAAATTACCCCCTCCATCAGAAAAGTCCGGCCGGGAAAGAACAAAGGAAAACCGGCCGGAACGGAATGCAAACTGGCAACTCCAGAAAACTGGTCCCGTAATAAATTCCAGGAAAACCCCTATACTGTGCATACACACCCGCATCTGTATTCCGTCCGGATACAAATGCAATGAGACAAAATCTACACTGTACTAAACTAGGACCGGCTTAAACCAAAGCCGGCTAGTAATATCCGTCCGATCTTGATCCATCCAATACCGCACGTATCAGATCGAACCCTGCCATATAACTATACGGCCACTAGTACAAAACTGTCCGATCCTGATCCGTGCAATACCGCACGTATCTGATCGGACCCTACCATATCTCCATATGGCCTCTACAGCGTTTCGCCCGTAAGCTTGAGTAACTGTAAGTGTGGTGGACTCTAAAGACTCGTCAATACTATGGCTGTGGATTTAACCACTAGCACGTCAGAGGTATTAGCCAATACGTGACGGGCCACCAGCTATTGACCAAAAGGGACGTCGATGAGCGAACTCATCCTGACACCCTACTGAGCCTGTCAGTGACAATATCCGTACAGTCCGGTCCGTTCGTCTATGAGTATCGTATGTCGGGCCTAGGGGTTTGGTAAAAGTCAGACCCCCAAAAGCGGTACAAGTCGTGTCGGAGTGTAGCCCAGAACACCCTGAGATCCTACTGGAATACCTACCAGTAAATCCCCTGCTTCGGCCAAGGGCTTTGTGTAATGGCTCTCCTAGACACAGCGCAACCTCACCCCCAATACCGGGAGAGACGAACCCCTGCAGATCCGCTCACTGCCTCCATGTGGCTCGGGACTGTACCCAACTAAAACTTGTTTGCACGACTCCTTTGAGCCGTGGTAGGGTAGTAATCAAAGCACAGTGGGAACTCACACGAGACAAATGACGATCTCAGGTCGATGAACTAACCTGTACACATGTCACCAGGGAACTACCATCTGACGTCTGGTATAAGACCAACTAGCAGGTTCCCGGCGAGTCCTGTCCGGTGTACTCATAACCCAATGAGCACCTGTATACATCTTAGGTGAACCAACTGACACCAGTGGCTTGTGAGACCGGCCACCGCCCCTCGTCGGGGTCTTGACTGTATACACTAGTCTACTAATGGAGTATCGATGCCCTGTCTCGAAACTCCTACGACTAGGGACCTTTTAAGGATGTGCTTATAGACTACCAGCTCCCACGTATATGATCGCCATCATACTGCTGGTAGTCAAGCAAGAATCCTAGGGGCTCTATCAACGTGTAATAGCGACATGTCAGGTCACCTAAAGCAGTACACGATGATAAAGATAAACCAGATAGCATACTATCATCTCGAGTAAGACTGTCCTACCGGGATAGGTCCTCCCTCAATCATTGCAATCACGTGCCTGTGATCCAATAATTGACTCTGAGGGCACTATCTCCAACAATCTCCCACTTGCACTCAAGGCTAATTATTGCGATGCCGCATACTCACAGCCCGTGTGATACCAAACACCCAACTCCTCTACTAGTCAGTCTCACAAAGCTCGTTTGCGAAACTATTGCGTTCGAGGAATAGCCTCAGTGAGTGGATCCGCTGTGATGTTTCTTTCTATGTCTCTCTATATCTCAAGTTCGCGGAGAAAGCCATCTCCCGAAATGAGCAATACCTGTCTTAGAATGTCTGGATGTCTGATGGGACCTAGCTCATAAATGAACTCCAAATCCAAACTTCTTAGACTGTATCTTCAACTGAACTTAATCAGTATCCTGCGCCATGCCACCCTCAGTATTTCCTTGGACCACCTGTCCAAAATACTGCCCCTCGTCAGAGGGAAAAACTATAACTCTGACAACCTCCTTGTCGTCCATGTCACCTTGGAAGCCTGGAATGATAACCGTCTCCTAAAGGAGGCAGCCGTTATCATATCCCTAGAACATTCACTTATGATCTAAAAACGCTTCCGACTGTTTCTCCAGTATTGGATCAATGTCAACTTATTGCATCTAGTGCAAGAACAACATCTGGTGTGGTACTTGACATCTCATGATTGACTCAATTGCCTGAGCAAGTGATCTGCCAATCATGCACATCCCTCTCCCCTTTAGTCTGTAAGACACCTTTAGAGAGGGTGACTCCATCACCTGCAGGTACACTACCGTGCCAGGAGTCGTCCATTCTAAATATTCTTAGAATGCTGTCAAGGTACCCTGATTGGGAAACCACCCAAATCTTGATCTAAAAACATAGATCTAGTAACCAGTATGTCTTATATAATGTCCAAGTCCCTTGTGGAGAAACCACTGTGTGACGACCAAAGTATAACCGATCGTAGTATAGGAGTTTCTTTTCCTACTCTGTGTATGTCATCCAAATACCAGGATATCACACCCTACTACCTTCTCAACAGATCCATCCCCTATTCTGATGATGTCAATCCTATGACTGTCACATCAGAAATAGATGATCTATCTCCGCTACATCTGCTTTAGTCTATAAATAGACATAAGCCTGATGTCCACCAATGCTTCCGCTGCTCCCACTGACTACGACAACCCTCTGCCAGAGTCATATAGACGTGCACTTCTAAAACTAGTTTAGAACGACGCTATACTCATCCTCCTGCCGGGTCTCGCAGCCTGGAACAACAACAATGGCAAGTGTGGGTAAACAAGAACTTCCCTGTCACCGTCCTTGAGGCTACCGGAGTACCTCTCGGGTGCCAGAAGTTACCCACCTTATCTGCGGAGTGGCCAAATGGAATGTCAAAACAGATTGAATCTTTAGGTTCCTTATCAAATCTTCAGTAATCGTTTGCGGTTCTGGAATCACTTCCAGTTCTACCATACTCCCACTACTGTATTTGAAAAATCCATTTTTAATAAAACTGTGGCGAGTCTAGAACAATATCTCTATTGATCTTCCAGATGGTAGAAAGTCAACCCTCGTCATAGCCTAGGTCAACCCGCAAACAGCCATTACAGAAACGTGCCTTGAGTTGTCCAGTGTCTGGTTTTAAGCATAAGCCGAACAACTCCCCGTACCTTAACATCGTTAAGATATGAACTGTTCTATATCCAATATAGAACCAGAGGCACTGATTCAATTTAACCAGATTCAAATCATGCAGCTGTCTCCAGTGCATGTCAACTAAATGGAGAGAGGCCGATCAGCGTTACTCAACTTAGGAATGCTTCCAATTATGAGTAACCTGAAAGAGAAGCAATTTCTCTTTAATCATTACTATCAACTGAACACAATACACAAGTATCTACATCTTCGATCACTTTGAAGAATCCCGATACTTGCTACACCTAGTTCTCTACTCTATTCAAATACCTATAACTCCTCAAAACTTAGACCATGTGTTCCTATGAAACACATGTCTAAGAACTAGAGAAGTTAAAAGTAAACAGAATATAGTATGAGGACCAACCCCTCTGTCGTAATGGACACTGGACAACATACAATACTCTGTATAAGTCCGCTGAGTCTAACAACTCTTTCACTGTGCGTCGTAGGTTGAAAACTATACTTATGGTTAAGAAAAATTACACCGCTGTTTAATGCTCCTTACCTAACCATCCACTGATATAGGTAAATGTCATCGACATAATATCAAAAGGTATATCTCACTCTATGAAAATAGACGTACAAATATATCAATTTGAAATTGGTGCACAATAGCGGATATTCAAAACCAAATATTTGCCGACCGGCAAACAGCCCAGATGATCTCCTCAAATATCACCGATTACAACGAATCCCGATATAATGAGGATGATCACCCTATTCCCAATAATTTACTCCCACTCATCATCTGTAAAACCATACAGATGTGAGAATCAAACCTGGTAAATACATACCCTGGAGTAAGTATCCAATCGGGAAATCAGTTTTCTTTTAACAGTACACAGCTGAACTGAAACATTGAAATGTTTCGATGGGGTATCCTGGTATTCCTAGTAATGCCTCTACCATTATCCAGATTCACAACTATAACCGTATAATTCTTTGCCACCTCTCCAAATCCCTTTATATGTCTTTAGTCATTACCTTCTGCACACCCCTTAGGCCAAATGGTTTTCTTCCTTCCCTACCGTTCGGCACCAGCCTATGGTTTGGAAGAAGACTATCCAATAAGCATAAAAGGTGTACTGTCCTAATCCTAGGAGCACTCGCAAAGCGAGAGAAGGTGAAGATAAAAGACAACCGAATAAACCTTATTCCTATTTCTCCTGAACCAGAATCCATCCCCGAACTGGAACAAGTTCCTTTCGAGTTCGTATATAACCATACGATGGAGTATCCAAATAAACTGTGGATCTTCGTAGTGATACGGAGTGTCCTGGAGAGATACAAAGGTGATTTAGGATTGGTGAAGAAATACTTGGTTCGGTCGTGAATAGCAGTCGCAATTTACTTTGCCCTCCTACTAATCCCTTGCTTTGTCTTAACTTAATACCTTCTGCACACCATCGTTATGCTAATTGGTTTTCTTCATTCCCTACTGGTCGGCACCAGCCTAAGGTTTGGAAGAAGACTATCCAATTTGCGTAATAGGTGTACTATCTCCTAAACCAAGGAGTACTCGCAACCTGAGAGAAGGTAAAAGGAAAAGACAACTGAATAATCCTATCCGTTTTCTCCAGAACCGGAAACCATCCTCGAATTCCTTCGAGTTCGTATATAACCATACGATGGTTTTGTCCAATGGAAGTGGACGTTCGTAATAATACGGGGTGTCCCGGAGAAAAGGGTAAAAGCAGGAGTGGCAACGAGGTCTGCAACTCTGACAATCCAAAAGCCAGTGTTAAGAAGGTTCGGTCAACATGGTCACTGAGTCATAGTCTTAGGGTCGGGTCAATGGTCGCTGCCAAAGAGAGAGAGAAAAGAAACACTCAGCGTGCACTCTAACCTAGATCAGAATGGTTATCACTTTGTCTAATCTGGAAACCTCCCACTGTACCTCAAATTCTCCTCCAAACCTGAAAGAAGAATTAGTCGGGGTCACCCGAGGAGTAAACTAACTCATCAGTGGGAATCGGGATCCAACTATCATCGCATGATAACTTGACGGAATCCACTCAAGTCACCACACTCCAGAAGGTATGCGCATGCCTGGCAAGTTTCAGTTCTTTTGAAACTCCCGATGTGTGTTTTTACCCCTAGGACCCAAGTGACCTTGACTGAGCCAACATATCAAAGGGTCCTAGTCAAGTTCAACCCGTCATTATCTTGATTGCATTAGACCCACCCGCACGAATCATTGACTGAGCCAAAATGACCGCACGACTGTCCTAACCAATCACATATCCATGCAACAGAAAAGCACTACATAGCTACCGAACACTACGCCTCGGCTAAGCACGACATACGCAGCACGAATACTAAGTAATACTAATATGAAATGACGGAGGGCTACGACTGGTTTTTGGCGAAAAACCTTTAACGTAATGAACTTGATATTGTTGAAGGAACTGCATAGCCTTTTATAAAAATATAGTGACGAAAACCTTTGCTAAAGAGGTCACTCCCGGTGAAGGGATCTCGGCTCTTTCCCCGTAGAATGAGGTGCAGGATATTCCAACTGAATACCACGATGCAAAGCAAAAGTAATTGGCTATAGTGAAGTTAATGCCCTGACGCAAACTTCTGTCCAAGGGGTCACTCCCGGTGAAGGGATCTCGGCCCTTGCCTCGTCGACTGAGGAGCAGGATATTCCAAATGAATACCACGATGCAAAACAAAAGTGAACGTCCTTGCAATAACAGCTTTTTGAAAAATGTTCCAACAACATCAGAATATGTTTGTTTATCTTGCATTGATCCGAATCAACGCAGTCCCATCAATTGATCACACCAATAAAGAACGAAAATAATGATGTACGTATATGCCATCCGCATTCGCCACTGGGTCCCGTCATCACCCGTTAGGTTACTTAACTAACGACAGAGCGGGGACTGGACTAGCGCGGATGAAAAACATATACAACATCTACTAATATATATACCAATATATTATTTTCGCTCAAGGTGTGATAAAATGCAACATCACAGAAATGTACAGCATCACAGAACAATACAGATATCTGGGATCCCCGGGTTTCACAGAGCCGCTGCTGAAACCCGACGTTCCCCTGGTCGTGCGGATAGCCTGTGCAATGAAATCCTAGACCACTACGGGCGCGGCAAGTCACCCGCCAAAACCTGAAGCGAGGCAGCCCCCTTCAGCACCGTGAATGGACCACCCAGCACTTCATGGAATCCGGTAACTTGGGCACCCCTCCTGGGTCAACCTGTACCCCCTACGAGTGCGGCGAATAGCCCACCAATCCTAGAGTGAAGCCCCCTCCGTCTCATTGCCATGAGATGTGGGCCCGTTGCCCTCTAGAACCCGGCTATCCGTGCACCCCTCCGCGGGGTAATCCTAGTACAGAAAGTAAAATATACATACAACGGGTACATCGACCGCAACCAGGTCGTGCCCCAAAAGAATAATACAAACAGGCAGTGACGGCAGTCCACATGTCGGACGCTCTCCCTGCAATATCAAATGTACATAATACAACAAAACTGTACTAGCATTGCATCCAGGCTATCCCCCACGACCGATCCGCAACAATACAGCATAAACATAGAACATCAACGTGAAAGTCACGTTCGCAAATCCGTCTAACCGGGCTATAGCAGTTAGACGGGATTTACCGATCAAGTGACATTCACGGTCACAGATATAATGTAAATACTGTGAAATAATGTGTTTAAATATATCCGATCGATCAAACAATTAACAAGTGGGCCCCCAAGTAATACTGTAGCAGTCACAGAAGATCTGGGCCCAAATTTAATATCCCAAAACCCCCAAAATCAGTCCACAAGGCCACTGTAAAAATTGGACAAAGTGACGTCATTAAAGTGCGGCGGAACCGCGGCCCAAGGGGGGTTTGGCCGCGGTTCCGCGCTTCACTAATCGACTGACTGTGTCGAATTTTCACAGAAGTCTTAGAATATCTTGTACATCAGTTTTCTACAACCTGAAAAAATTTTTGAGCAAGAAAAAATTCAACAGAAAACTGATGCATGCAAAAACGCGGTTTTTGGAATTTTGGTCGATCGGAAATGCAAAACACATTAGAAAAAGCTAGGTAAGGTTAATGGCGTGGCTTTGATACCATGTTGCGCCACGGCAGCGCCCCGGCCGTCTATCCGAGGCCAAATTGCGGAATCAAAATTTTCTTATCTTTTAAACTGGCGCTACCGCAGACAATATACCCGGATCGTAACCATTAACCTAATACTAGCAAACAAGAGATGGGAGGAGAAGTATACCGAGTGATCCGAGTCCTCCGGTCTTCTCGTCATCGTCCCGATCTCTCGCGGAAAGTCTAGTCTCCATATCGTCGCCTCCTCGCCGGAAGGGCACCACATCGCCTGCGTCTTTTACGGGCTCCCGCCTCAATACCGAGGCAACTCGGGAGCGAAGCGGGCGAGTCGACGCATCCAAGATTTGCTGTAGAATGTGTTGTAGATCATGCTAGTCTCATTTGGGGTTTGTAGTTGCCTTGATGGAGGAATGGGGTTAGGAAAAATGGTGCTTTCATTTTTCCAAAACAAGAAGAAGAAGGAGATGAAGAATTCCTCACATAACAAAGATGAACTCTCTCATTCTTTTCTTTCTCTCAAGTGAAGCTTTCTTTTCATCTAGTGAGAAGAATATGGTGGAGGAATGAGAATACCAACCATAACAAGAAGGGAGGTGAGTGTAGGATAAAGAGAATGGTGACTATATCCAAACCTCATCATAACAATCTCACATCATCTTTCAACTCATATCTAATCTTAATAAAGAATGAAAAGATGAAGGAAAAGAATGGTATCCAAAGATGCTATCATAATAAATACATATGCAAGAAACCCCCCTCCTCAAATGTGATTTGCAAAACTGCAAATTACCCCCTCCATCAGAAAAGTCCGGCCGGGAAAGAACAAAGGAAAACCGGCCGGAACGGAATGCAAACTGGCAACTCCAGAAAACTGGTCCCGTAATAAATTACAGGAAAACCCCTATACTGTGCATACACACCCGCATCTGTATTCCGTCCGGATACAAATGCAATGAGACAAAATCTACACTGTACTAAACTAGGACCGGCTTAAACCAAAGCCGGCTAGTAATATCCGTCCGATCCTGATCCGTGCAATACCGCACGTATCAGATCGAACCCTGCCATATAACTATACGGCCACTAGTACAAAACTGTCCGATCCTGATCCGTGCAATACTGCACGTATCTGATCGGACCCTGCCATATCTCCATATGGCCTCTACAGCGTTTCGCCCGTAAGCTTGAGTAACTGTAAGTGTGGTGGACTCTAAAGACTCATCAATACTATGGCTGTGGATTTAACCACTAGCACGTCAGAGGTATTAGCCAATACGTGACGGGCCACCAGCTATTGACCAAAAGGGACGTCGATGAGCGAACTCATCCTGACACCCTACTGAGCCTGTCAGTGACAATATCCGTACAGTCCGGTCCGTTCGTCTATGAGCATCGCATGTCGGGCCTAGGGGGTTGGTAAAAGTCAGACCCCCAAAAGCGGTACAAGTCGTGTTGGAGTGTAGCCCAGAACACCCTGAGATCCTACTGGAATACCTACCAGTAAATCCCCTGCCTCGGCCGAGGGCTTTGTGTAATGGCTCTCCTAGACACAGCGCGACCTCACCCCCAATACCGGGAGAGACGAACCCCTGCAGATCCGCTCACTGCCTCCATGTGGCTCGGGACTGTACCCAACTAAAACCTGTTTGCACGACTCCTTTGAGCCGTGGTAGGGTAGTAATCAAAGCACAGTGGGAACCCACACGAGACAAATGACGATCTCAGGTCGATGAACTAACCTGTACACATGTCACCAGGGAACTGCCATCTGACGTCTGGTATAAGACCAACTAGCAGGTTCCCGGCGAGTCCTGTCCGGTGTACTCATAACCCAATGAGCACCTCTATACATCTTAGGTGAACCAACTGACACCAGTGGCTTGTGAGACCGGCCACCACCCCTCGTCGGGGTCTCGACTGTATACACTAGTCTACTAATGGAGTATCGATGCCCTGTCTCGAAACTCCTACGACTAGGGACCTTTTAAGGATGTGCTTATAGACTACCAGCTCCCACGTATATGATCACCATCATACTGCTGGTAGTCAAGCAAGAATCCTAAGGGCTCTATCAACGTGTAATAGCGACATGTCAGGTCACCTAAAGTAGTACATGATGATAAAGATAAACCAGATAGCATACTATCATCTCGAGTAAGACTGTCCTACCGGGATAGGTCCTCCCTCAATCATTGCAATCACGTGCCTGTGATCCAATAATTGACTTTGAGGGCACTATCTCCAACAAAGACAAGGTACGATGGAGTCAGCAATGCAAGTGAAAATGAAAATAAACACAAATCTAAACAGATCGCCTGTAAACTCCCAACTTACCCGCGAACTGGACGGGGCTGAGCCCAGCCCAACTAAGGGCTTGCTCAGAAAGCGGCACATCAGCCCGGGGAATGGGCTCCCACTCCGCTACTTTCACCGCGTCGGGATCGTTCTACTGACTCTCCCGTCGGCAACTATCCCTAGACCACTGGGTGGGTACGGGCCAGTCTTCACCCTCAGGCGGCTCGACAAAGAAAAACTTCTTCATCCAATCATGGATGGTAGAAGGGACCAAGATGACCCCCGACCCGGCAACACTTCCCCGTTGTTTCCTAAAGGAGATGTATACCCACCTTGGCTCGCCCGCGTGAGTTCCAGGGTTACTTTTGTAACAGAGAGAAGAGGCAAGGGTGCTCAGCCTAAAAGGGATCATGTGCAACTTCAAACGGACCAGGAACCCAAGGAGAAACCTCCATGAGTTCGACACTAGCTGACCCGGGGCTAACCCGAAATGATTCAGCGCTCTAACAACCTCGGGAGAGAAGGGCACGCGCATTCCGGCCTAAAATGCTTCTAGGTACAGGGCAATCTCCTTACCCCGTACCTGGTCTGCCCTCTCCCCTTCCTCGGCCAAACGTAGCGTATAGCCAGAAAGAATGTGGAAATGAGCCCGAGCGGTGGCGAGCTCATCCTCATACCTTACCGTGGATGACACACCAGGGGCATCCGCGACCTCCGCTCTGGGAACCGCCCCTATCGTGTGACCCTAGGAAGAGAATCTGACCCTAACTTCTCGGGAGGACTCCGACTCAGTGGAAGAAGAAGCAGAAGAAGAAGAAGAAGAAGAATCTACGGGAGGCTCCCTACACTCTACCCGATCTATTTCTACAGACTCTTCACAGGAAGACATCTAACCTGATGGATAGAATGAGTCCTCGGAAGAGAAAACGCAGAGATCCGACCTAAAAAGGAGAGCGCCGAGCTAACGAGACTCTGGACGAGAAAATTCTGAAGAGATATGGGCCCTGATGGGGACCCCACCTCTTTTTATAGCTGCCGGCATACACATCCAACGGCGACAGTCATCTCCCGCCGAAACGACTCATTGTATTCGACAGCCACCACCGCTCCACCTGTCGCACGCGCATTGATCGCACCCCATCGGACGCCGGAAATCTGTGGCCCGTCGCGTCAGCCAACCAGCACCAGACATGTGGGCTGTCGCTTCGGTGAACATACGCACGATCTGGCGCATCCTCTTTAATGCAAGATCTGGCTCCCGATCCGCTGACGCCATCAAGAAATTACAGCTGGTTGCCCGGGAATGCACGCTTATGATATCTACGAAAAGGAGCTCACCTCAGGTGACCCGACAGACCACTCTCGACCCGACCCGTGAGCTGGTCGGGACGAGAGTGGGGGGCTAATGATGATGCTCGATATCGGTGATCTCCCAGATCGTGACACGTGGCAGCTGACGTGTTCTGAAGCTTGCAAGAAAGGACCAGGAACGGTACATCGGAAGAATACCCCGGGTCTGCGACCCATGGACGTAGCCGACCTTCTGCGACCGTCCACACTACTCCTGTGCCTTCCTTACAAACAATCGTTGGCTCACCTCTGAGCCCCCTGCACTATTGGCATCCTCGGCCCTCTCAGCTCGTCTCCGGGCCACCGCAGAACCAAGATACCTCGGCCCCCCGCTCGTTCCCGAGCCACCCGCCGAGCTCATCTTCCTCGGTCCTATCGACCGACCAGCAGCACCAGTCGCAGGAAGCTCCGCCACGGCTCCGCGAATCTCGCCATGCACGAGATATCCGTCGCCCACGATCCTGCGTTTCACGCCATCACGATTCCTTAGTAACGAGCCTGTCTCGTCATTAATGCGGGATCCCGCCTATCACGCGGGCGTGACGCCGGGGGGCGTAACGGCCGGCGTGATTCTTGTGCCGCCTGCCATTGGCTGCTGGGTATATAAACCCCTCTTTCATGCGACTCAAGTAAGTCATTTTTTTCCTCACTAGGCCGTTACTCTGCTCAAATATCAGGTCTAACTTGATCGTCGGAGAGTCCTCGGTGGCTCAACCACCCCGGGACTTCCTTGCAGGTAGCTCGGCCACAACAACCTCAAACCCATTGAGATCCACACGCTTTAGGAGGCAACCTCCAACTCATTCTCAGCCGTCCATCGTCGCTTGCAACAGATCTACGGAAGGTAACATCTTGACGAGATCCGACATCCGTCAACCAGTATTATGAAAAAGGAGTATTTTCTTTTATATCTCTTAAACCGACAAGTTTTTGTCAAGTTGGGATCTCTAATTAATTCTAATGTTGGTTTAACCAAACATCATGATATTTTTAACTCATTGTTTGTATGACTTATTATATCCTTCAGGTTCACTCATCTTCTTCTTTTTTTTTCCTGGTCGAAAAAATCTTCTAATTTCTTATCATCCCAAAATCTTTTGTTTCTCTACTTCAAGTGTTCTAATTCAATCATAGTTTGGACTTGCTTGATACGGCGTATTAGATCCAAGGAACCTATCTTGCGTTGTTCGATGCTCAGGGACTAAATATGAAAATCTCTCTAATTCAGGGTACATGTATGAAAACACCACAATATTAATTAATTAAATGGATATAATATAAGGGATTTTCGCACGTTATTGGAATGGTCCACATATAATGTTTCTAGATGGCGTGATATTTAATTTGATCAGTAATCAGGGGCTACATCGGAAGTTGACTGATATATATAGTGGGTTGTGATGTGTGAATACAAGGGTCCCCGCGTTTGACTCAGGCCGCACTAATACAATTTATAAATAAAAATTTGGACAGGTTTTATTAAAAATGGTACATATATATCTTATCTAATATGATTCTGAAGTTGACCTTTGAATGGCATGTGATTCATCCATATCTTAGCACATCTATATACATCTTCTGATGTTGCATTTGTAATTTAAAATCTTAAATTTTGTAATTTTAGGTTGCTTAGTTTCACTATGCTATAAATTATCAGTGTTTTGGCACGATGCGTTAAACATTATCAAAGCTGATATGATATGGGAAATAAAGAGATTTGTTGCTTGTGTTAAAAGTCATTAAGAATTTATAATCTCAACTAAACCCACATGCATTGTATGTGCAAAAGGTCGATAATGTGGACCTGATGGAGGTTGGAATCTCTTTCAGATGTTGTCCTCCGTTGATTTTGCTGTCAGCGGGACCGGACGGTTGAGATTCGGTATGAGCATTGAGTGTGTGGGTCTCAATGGGTTGTCGGTTGTTGCTGACATCAAGCTACCTACAAGGGAAGTCCTGGGGTGGGAAACCACCGTAGGATCCTCCGAAGATCAAGCAAGTACTGAAGAGTAATTAGGCAGAGTAGTGATGTCTTGGGAATGAGTTCGTCGTACCTGAGTCATCTGGAGAATGGGTTTATATAGGGGTCGCATTGGAGCGAGCCGATGCGAGATTCTCGCCTTCTGTTACGCCCTTGCGTCACGTTCGCGTTGATGGCTAGATATGCCTATTAATGGCGAGATACGCTAGCGTGGGATGCGGGACGTGGAGTGGCGGAGATCTTGTCGTGGCAAAATACACGGAGCAGTTATGGGGACGATTGGGCTCTGTGCTCCCGGTTGGACAGGGAAGCTGAGGAAGCTCAGCTCGGTGACTGCCCGGAGTCGAATGATGAGGCCAAGAAAGCTCAGCTCGGTGACTGCTCGGAGACGAGCGATGAGGCTGAGAAAACTTGGCTGTAGGATGGCTCGGAGGCGAGCTATTGGCTGGTTGCCAGGCGACTAGGGAATGTACTCATGGGAGGCCCCCTAAAGGTCGGATGATACCTCGGAGATGAGGTGCCGAGGAATGTCCCCTATGCATCGTACTTCATTTTCATAGCCTCTAGGAATCTAGCATGCTTACGAGCATGGCACGTCACCTGCTACGTGTCGTAATCTGGGGAATTCCCATTTACGATCAACATCATTAGCCCCCTAATCTCGTTCCGACCTATTCATCGATCGGGTCGAGAGCTGTCTGCTCGGTCTTCAATGTTCAGCTTGGAGCTGAGGATTCTTTGTAGGGGTTGTTTGGGAACGACGTGGTGCTTAGATGCTGTGCCTCTTCGATTCCTGAGTCCACATGGCTGTTCACAAAGCGCCTTAATTTCTGTGCGTATTCTCGATGACGTCAGCGGATCGGCGAAATGGTGGCGCCATATATAGGACGTCGCTTCGCTTGCTCAAGCCGTTGATCTTCGAGCTGTTGGATATATGTATGCTCTAGAGGCCATTATTTAATAGTGGATGTATCGGTATGTGTATATGTATATTCAGAGGGCATTTTTGCTCGACATGATAGTATGCTATCTTGTTGATCTTTATCTTGATATGTTCACTTGATCATGCATATTTCTTATTTGGTACGTGTTGATAATGCCCTTAGGATGTTTGCTTGACTACTGGGATTATGATGCAGATCATATTAGTGGGATATATGTAGTTTATAAGAATATTCTTAAAATGTTCCTAGTCGTGGGTGTATTGAGACGGGGCATCGATATTCCAGAGTAGACTAGCGTAAACGTTTCTTGACCTATATGATGGGCGATGGATGATCTCATATCCATTGGTGTTTGACATCAAAGATTGTATACGGGTGCTCAGTGGAGACTGGGTACACTGAACGGACTCGCCGAGAACTCCTATACGGTATTATATCTATAGTTGGATAGCAGTTCTCAGGTGACACTAGTACTAGTTAGTCTGTGGACCCGAGATCGTCATAGAGTCTTGTGTGTGCTCCCACTGTACTTTGATTTCCACCCTACTACGGCTCTACTGAGTTGTGCAAACAGGTGTCTTATGGTTACAGTCCCGAGGCACATGGAGACTGATTGATGTAAATTCTCGATTGTGTAAATCAAATCAAATAGTCTCCGGCAACGTAGCCATTTGATTGAACGGTAAACTTCGGATGTTTCGTATCGAATCAAAAATTTAAATTGACCGCAATCAAACTACGGTGTCAGCTGTAGCTAATGAATGAGTGCGGATCGTCCACAGGGATCTCGAGATTCGTTTGTATTTTAATGTGTTTGAAATGAAATGTTAAGCAACAATAAAAGAAAACAAGATTCAAGAATGATTTGTATTCGTGTGTCACTATTCTCTACTAAAGAATCAAGAAACTATAAACAATCAAGAATCGGGTTTCAATGGTATTTTCCAAACAACAATCAAGAATAATAGAGAGGCTCGTAGGAATCGATCGGATCTTTAGATGTGTTGTAGTCTACAAGATTTCATATTCTTGTCCTTCGAAGAATTGATACTAGATCGATGATCATCAACAAGAGTTAGGGTTTTCTCGTGAAACTAGGGTTTCATCTTATCCCTTGTTCTGTTGTCGATATCATTCACATTCTAGCCTCTAACAATTTCAAGAAACGATCCTAACTCCCTCATTTTGAACTATGTCAATCAAGATAGCATCGAAACAAAATGGGTTGTCGGTTCTTGAATTTGCTAGGGTTTACAAACTCGTGGGATTCAAGAATCGATTACAAATTTGCTACATCATCATACTAAAGATCGTTTCGACTCCTTAACGAGCGGAGTTTTATTCACACATCACCACATAGACAATATTCAAGAATAGTAAAGATAACATGATGCGGAATTTAAAGAAAACAAGATAGAAGAAAATATCACCTTTTATTTAATCAACAATTTCAATACATTCTTTCAAGATCTATAAGAAGAAGAAAATCGATCGTTGACTCGGCTTCGCTCGTCTCCGTGGATCGTGGATCTACTTTGATCTCTTGCCCGATGGAAGATCGGCTCGGCTCATAAAAGGGTTGAAGGAATCTTGCTTGGCTTGCACTCAAGATCTTGAATTGTGGTTGGATTTAGGGTTAGGGTTTCCTACAAGCTTTCTCACTAAACTTGAGGAAGAGGAAGATGAAGAAAGAGAGAATGGCTAAAATCTAAGATGTTGAATCTTTTCCTAGATGCCAAGATGTAACATCCTCTCAATAAATGAGTCTAGGGTCCTATTTATAGAACTTTCACAACCCTAGATTTAGATTTGAATTGGACTTTCCCTCCCAAAGTTTATTGACAAGTTTGTTGGGCTTTACCTTAGGGTTTAAGCAAGGGTTTAGGAAAGTTCTAGAAGTATTAGGCTAGTTTGGGTGTTTGCTGATCTGGTGGAAGTATCTGGAATCTTCTGGAAGTTTGTGTGCATTTATGAGCTGTGGGCACTGAAACAGGAGTTTTGGTGAAATTTGAGGAGCTGAATCCCTGGATCCGCCGCGCAACCGCCGCATGAGGTGGGCATTGGCCGCCCTTCCGCCGCATATTGATGAGGTTGGGATCTGAGCTTTCTTCTGTTGCTTGGTACTGCTGTTTGGGCTTTTCTCTGATGTTTAGAATTTCAGTTTCCCTTCTGTGTTGATACCAGATTTGAGTTCAATGAGTTTACGAGCAATTGTAATGGTCGAGCGATGTAATGATCGAGCAAGCATCTCTTTTCCTGCATAGACTTCGAAACAGGGGTTGCAAGATATGGAAAATATGCTATGTAATGTAATGCAGTTAATTTCCCTAGGAATGCCGGTTTTAAGGTCGAATACATGTAATTTGATATTTTGCGACCGATTAGCTAATATGTGAATTATGAATACCGTATACTTCTATATGTATGCAGATGATAAGGAAATTGCCGGTTAAAATATGCAATATTTTCGACTGATCAGAGACAATGAGCGATATGAGGGGTTTCGTCTTTCCCGGTATTGGGGGTTGATATTGCGCTATGCTCGATTGGCTATTATAGGAAGTCCCTGGCCAGGGCTGGTGAGATTAACTGGTAAGTGTTATCAGTAGTTTCTCGATCCGTTATAGGCCATATACGGGCATGACTTATTGAGTTATTGGGGTCGACGATACCATCCCTAGACTCAATATGCAGCATATATGACGAAGAGACCAGACAGTACGGTAAGTGTTGCCGGTTGGCTCAACGGGAGTTTTGACAGGTTTGCTTGTTTTTCTTTTGTTCGCTCAATACCTGGGAACCATTACGAACAGCTAGTGCCGCTGACGGTTTGTGAGTATGTGATATGATCACTATCTACTGCCAGCGTATTGACGAGTCATACAGTCCTACAGAGGGGTTTCTTAGCTCAGGCGAAACGTTGTGTGGTGCATATGGGGATATGTGCGGGAGCTTGATTAAATGCACGTATATGATACCGTATTTAATCTGGCGTTTTCTATTGGTCGGGTCGTATGTGATATGACCGGATTATTAAATCATGTATTGATTTAATATCAATGACCATTAGCTCATTTATTAAACCCTTGTCTTTTATATGTATGCATGAATGTATATATGTATATATTGATATGAATGCACACATGCATGCATACATGTGTCATGGTTGATGGTAAATTGGAGATGGCTATGCAAGACTCACATGGAAACTATTTATGTATATTTTATTATTGAGAAAAAGAAAATGGGAAATGATTCATGCTTGTTTTCTTTTGGCTTCTACACACTTCTTTAGTTGACTAGTCATAACGATGGTTTCATTTCTTATTATCTCTTAACTCACATAAACAATATCTAGATATTTTGTAGCCATGGTTATAAGTGAGTGTGACCCTCTCATATATTCTATTATTCTCATTATTATTGAGATAACTTTCACATGAGCTCAAGCTAAGCCATTCTCCTCCTACTTCCTCCTCCAAGCTCTCTATCTCTTAAAAAGTGAGTGAAGAAAAATAAAAGGAAAGGTTTTTAAGTGAGATTACAACCCGCGTCACTAATCTATATTAGTCTAGCCCACTAGTATAGGTTGTTTGCTTCACTTCCACTTAGGTCAAATGAAGCTTGGAGCTTGTGCCAAGGGACTCTGTGGTGGATCGTCATGGACTTCGAAGGACTCAAGCGAACCCGTCCAAACTACAAGTTGATCCAAGGAGTCAAGGAGGAGAGGTCTACAAAAGGTTGTATTTCTCCCCTCTTAGTGTGAGACACTTGCTAGTTTGTGAAACTTGCTTTTTTTACCCTAATACTCTAGTTCGATTCTAGGTTAGGTTTGGTTAGCTCCCTAAAAATTTTACTCTAGCATGTTTGATGCTTGTCAAAACCTTGTAAGGGTGCTAAGCAAACCCAGCAGTGGTATCAGAGCCAAGCTAGAAAATTAGACGATGTTAGTAGAATTACGAAACCGAAACAACTCCGAAACCTCGAAACAAAATCCCTAGTTTCTGTCGATTTTTTTAAGTTCTCTGAAATTTTTTTAAACAGGTGTGTAGATTGTTACATATGATCTAATATGAACACCAGAGAAAAACGAGACAAAACCGCTGGATTTTGATCGGCCAAACTCACAGAAAAACCGGCCCCACCGGTTTTGATATTAGGTTTTGGCTTTATTTTCCTCTGGTGTTCCAGCCTCTGGGGTTTGTTGTTTTAGGTATTGATTGTTTTTGCTAAAAATTGCATGTGATGATATCTTTCTGTAGTGGAAATTCGGAGCGTTTCGTAGTCGTGTTCTAACATCGTTTCGGGTAACCTAGACGACCTTAAAAAGTTCGAACGAATATCAAACACCACCTCAAGAATGCTCTCTGGAAAATTTTCAAAAGTTGGAATTTTTGGGTTTGAAAATGTTTAGAAAATTGTCCAGGATATTGTGTGGATCCCTAAGAAAAATGAACCCCTAACTCGACCTAACGACCGCGGAACCGAGGCCGAAAGGTGCTTTTGGTGGCGGTTCCGCGGCGCCGTTCGTGAGGCTTGGGACGTGCTTTCTTATGCTGGTCTGTATGTGCTTGTGAAACTGTCTGGAAATTTTTGAATCTAACTCAAGTGTTGAGTCCTCTGAGAATTTTGGGTGGTTGATCGATCTATCGAAAATTTTAACATCGCCTAGTTTTTATGAATGTGATACAATATTTGGAATCTACACTAATTAGTTTTGTGAAAATTGATTAGTTATTTGTAAATTTTACATTTCGGTCTCGTTAAGGGTCGAGAATCTTGTTGAATTACCCGATTTCTTTTGAAAATGTGTTTTCATAGATGAGACCCAAATGTAAGATTTACAATGTTAGGCATGAAATCCGAAATATTAGATAGTCCCGGTTTATGATGTCTAAGGATATGTCAATTCTAAATGTTTTAGTTTGACATTTCTTTTTTGCGACCATAAGTGTAGTATGTGGTGTATCGCCGGCTTTGTTGCTATACGTCAACGACAATTGGGATACGCATACTTGCGTACATTGATGACATGTGATGTTATGTGTTGCTGTGATATGATGTATGGGATCGTCGTGATTTAATGGCCGGGGTTTTTATGTGAGATGAGAGTTTTTCTTTTCATTCATGTAAAATTCATTGTATGTAATATTATTTTATTGGGGCACTTCCGGGTTGAGGATGATGTCACCATTGATGTATATTATTTACTTTTCCGCATTAGGATAGACCCAAGGTGGGGAGCACAAGTGACCGGGTTCTAGAGTCTAGTGGGAGGCCATCTCGAGAAGTCGAGACCGGGTCTCCTAACTTTAGAATAAGTAGGGTCACTTGCCGCTCTCATAGAGGTCTAGGGGTGTGGGCTTGACTATTCATCACGACCGTGGAATGCGTATTTTCTATTGTTGGCTGAATACAAAATACATACCTCCTAGTATATCCTATATTTTCATATATGTGCTTCTGCTGCTGATATTCTGTGATGTGATCATTTTATATGTTGAGACGAATTGTATATATTATATATATGATATATAATAAACGTTGCTTATATTTTACATCCGCGCTAGTCTTACCTCCGCTCTACCGTTAGTTAAGTAACCTAACGGCGCATGACGGGACCCCGTGGCGAATGCGGATGACATAGGCGTACGTTCTATTTTCGTTTCTTTTCTGTGATGGCTTAAGCACTTAAATGATGGGACTACATTAATGAGATTAGTGTAAAGAAAAGGAAACCTAAAAGATGTTGCAGAATCAAATTTTAAACTCACTCGGCCTTTTTATGAAAAAGCAAGTTTCAAGATTGCGGAGCTTAAGCCACTCCTTTTGAAAACTATTTGATTCTACAAAGATATCAAGTTCAATGCGTTAAATGTTTTCTTAAAAACCATCCGCAATTCTGCGTCATTTTAGGAAGCAGATGACTTAGAATTCATGCTACATATGTTGATCTTAGTCAAGGCATAGTGTACGGTAGCTAAGTGATGTCTTCCTACACAACATATGATGCGATTAGTTAGGACATTCATGTGATTATGTTGATCATAGTCAAGGGTCATGTGAGTAGGTCTAATTAGTCATGAAATGATGGGTAGAACTTGACTAGTGCTTATGATATATTGACCATAGCCATGGTCATAAGAACTAGGGGTAAAAACCATATCGGGAGTTTCAAGAGTTGAAATTTGCAATGAGATTGCATACCTTCTATATGATAGTTGGATCCCGATCCCACTGTGAGTAAAAGTTACTCCCAGGAGAGTTTTGCACTTTACAATTAGCTAACCTATTAAGTGTCTAGAAAGTTGTCAATGGGGTTATGCCTCTGGGAAAACGAGGTTTACTTTAATTAGATCCGTACGAAAGTACGGGGATCCTCCCTCAATGTACCAACACTGGCCTGGCTGAACGGTTAGTGAAATTGTAGAATGTAATTAATCTTGGCTAATTTTATTTTTAAGGTTTGAAGGAAAATTTGATAAAAGCAGTAGGACACATTGATTAGATAAGATAATAACCAATCTAATCTTTGCAAGAGCTTTCGCTGAGTGTATTCTTTTCTCTCTCTTAATGGCAGATACCCATGACTGGACTTAAGCTTCTGTTAGAGAAAAATAAACTGACTGGACCCAACTATAAAGACTGGCTGAGGAACATAAACATTGCCCTTATATATGATAAGGTATCATATGTTCTCACTGCCTCAGCTCCTCCCAGCCCAGGCCCTGAATCTTCTGTTGCGGATTGGGAGATCCGCAAAACATGGGATATTGACTATGCCACTGCCAAATGTCCCACGCTTGCCTCGATGAACAATACACATCAAAAGATGGACGTTCAATCCATCTTTTTCCATACAGAGGAGTTGTATGGGGACCAATCTCGTACCTTACGATATGAGGCGTCTTGAAAGTTGTTTCAGATACGGATAGCTCCTGGCACACCGGTAGTGTTAGTGTATATGCCCTAGGGGCCATTATTGTATCATTCTAGCTTGTATATTACTTAATGGAAGCTTTGGATATTCATAGTTATATTAACAGTCTTGCTAAATATGGTAGTATGCTACTTGGTTTATATCTATCTTAATATGTGTGTACGTATTGATAGAGCCCTTAGGATCTTGCTTGACTACCAGCGTTGTGATGGCAGTCACACTAGTGGGGGCTGGGTGGTTTATAAGCACATCCTTTTTTAGGTCCCTAGTCGTAGGATTATCGAGACATGGCATCGATACTCCGGAGTAGACTAGTGTGTACGCTTCTCATCCCAGTTGGGGAGATGGTCTGTCCCACAGCCATCAGTACGTCGTACTGGAGATAGTATACAGGTGCTCGCTGGGTTACGGTACACCGGACAGGAGTCGCAGGGAACTGTTGGTTGGTATTATACCCATCGTCAGTTAACAGTTCCCAGGTGACATGAGTACATCATAGTCCGCAGACTTGACACTGCTGCTTCGCATCGAGTGTATTCCTACCGTTCTTAGATTGCTACTCGACCACGGCTCAAAGGAGTCATGCAAAAAGGTAGCAGTTGGGTGCAGTCCCGAAGACCTTGGAGGCAGTGGCGGTTAGACAGGATTCGTCTCTCCCGGTATTGGGAGTTGATATCGCGCTGTGTCTGGAGAGCCATTACACAAAGTCCCTGGCCAGGAAAAGCGAGATTTACTGGTAGGTTTTCCAGTAGTTCCTCAAGGTGTAATGGGCTTCGCTCCGACACGACTTATACCGCTTTTAGGGGACTGACGCTTGCCGCCCCATAGGCCGGATATACGATAGTCCTAGATGAACAGACCAGACTGTATGGAGATTGTCACATCAGGCTCAGTAGGAGTTCGGATGGGTTTCCTCATCGGCCTTCTTATCGATATCTACCTGGGGACCGTTACGTACAGCTAGTGCCACTTGCGGTCTGTGGTTAAACCCACTGCCAGCGTAGTAGTCGAGACTTTAGAGTCCCACACAGAGAGTTTTCCTGCTTCGGGCGAAACGATATAGAGGTCGTATTGTTTTACGACAGGGTTCGGACACGCACGTGCATTTATGCACGTACGATATTTGGACAGTTTTTTCTAGCGACCTTTGGTTTAAGCCAGATTCTAGTATCGGATTATTGGATTTATACAGTCAAAAGTATTTCTGTGTTTTCACGGATAGGAGGGGCGTTCTCGTAAATTGTCGAGAAGCTTCTAGAAGGATGATGACATGGAGGCTAAGGTTGCATTTGCATTTATTGGATTAATGAGTCATGGTGTGACTCATCCATGGAGTTAATGATGCATTTATGATTTAAATGACTCATGAGATGAATCTCTATGTGAGTTAATGAAGCATGATGACATATTATTATTTGTTATTCATTTAATAATATAATATGCTTCATATATTCACAATGATTTCATTATTCCAAAAAGGATTCTCACTCTCACCTTCTCTCTCCTCAAGCTCTCTCTCTTCAAACCCTAACCCTAACCTCTCATGTGTTGAGATAAAGGGTTAGCAAGACTTATTGATCCCTAATCCCACTTTATATCCCCTAGGTTGCTTTGATTAACTCTTTTAGTAACCTAGTTATCTCAAGTTAGAGGTCAAGCTTGGAGTAGTAGCTCTCGGGTGGATCTTCTATCACAAAGAGGAGTCCGACGAGGAGGTGGTCATCGAGAATAAGAAGGACTTGGTTTATTAGGTATAATCTTCTTTCATAGTAGCTAATCCCTCCTATGATGTTGTTATTTAAGGTTTGACAAAGATCCGTAAGTTAGTCGATATTTGTTTTAAACAAAATAATTGTTTTACCTATTCCGCCTCCCCGCAACTCGTGGGGTGTCTAACGTCGACTTACAGTGGTATCAGAGCCTCGCTAAACCATAACTAACTTGTTAGCAAAGTCGTTAGAAATTCGATCGCAAAACGAACCGGAAAAAACTTCATTTTCACATAGTTTCTGTCAATTTTAAAACGGGGTCTAAAAATTTTTCAGGGACCCTTAAAATTACATACAGGAAAATATAAGAATACTGGAGATATTTGGGTTCCTGACTCGGCCATACAGCCGCGGAACCGCGGCCGATCCAAGCGATCCGCCGCGGATCCGCGGCCGAGTTGAAGCCGAGTCACCCCAAAATTCCCCAGTAACTCTTCTGTGTTAATTTTGGTATTTCTGGGATATTTTGTTTCTGCTCAAGTCTCAGGTGTACAGAGAAGTTTTTGGAGTAGAATCATTTGCGTTTGCTTGATCGAAATTCTAAGATGTTTGGCTAATTTGATTATATCTGTGATTTGTATAATGTGTTCGTAAAACTCCCCTAACTGCTAGTATGTCGGTTAGTAGGGGATTGCACATTTCTGTAATGGTTAGTGTTTGTGGACTTGTTGGATTGTCGTGAATGGATAGCCAGGAATGTGAGATGAGTGTTTCTTTCATTCAAATGTAATTTGTAAATTGTTGTAATATTATTTTGCGGGGCACATCCAGGTTGCGGTTGTAGCCACCGTTGTATTATTTCATTTACTGATTTTTGCTCGTAGGATAGACCCAAGGTGGGGTGCACAAACTACCGGGTACTTTGAAGTGTTTAGTGGCCTACTCACGTTGTTGAAGGAGACCGCTTCACTTCGGGTACTTGGTGGGTAGTTTGCCGTACCCTTAGGGGTCTAGGGTGGGGTTTTGGCTATTCATCACGACCGTGTAATCCGTTTTTCATTGTAGGCTCAAAAGGAATGCAGATTCGTAGAAAATCCAATATGTTCATCTGTGATCTGAAATGCCTATTATTGCGTCTGACGAATGTACAATATCTATATATGATAGCTATTTAGACGTCACTTATGTTTTACACCCGCGCTAGCCCAGCCCCCGCTCTGTCGTTAGTTAAGTAACCTAACGGGTGATGACGGGACCCAGTGGTGAATGCGGATGGCATAAGAGGACGTTGTATTTTCATTGTTTTCTGCAATGATAGGTTAATTAATGGGACACATTATATTAATGCAAAGAAAATAAACCAAAGTTGAATCGTTGGAACAGTTTAAAAGAAACCACTCGGTTATTTTAAAACAGAGGATATTTTTTTAATTGCGGAGCTGTAACCACTCCTTTTAAAAGCTATCAGGTTCCTTCGATCATATCAAGTTCACTACGTTTACGGTTTCGCCAAAACCATTTGTAGCCCTCCATCATTTCATTTGGGTATTCAGTAGTATTCAAGCTATGTATTTTGACCTAACGCCAAGGCATAGTGTTTGGTAGCTGCTGGGTATTCATTTGTTGCATAGATAGATGAGTTAGTTTGGGACAGTCGTATTATCATTGGCCAACGTCAGGGGTATGTACGGATGGGTTCAAATTAACAAGATAATGATGGGTAGAACTTGACATGTGACTTATGACATTTTGACCCAACGCCAAGGTCATAAGAGCATGGGGTAGAAATTTATATCGGGAATTTCTAAAGAAACTGAAATTTGCAAAGAGATGCATACCATTTGGAATTTGATGAATGTTGGTAGGATTCCTTCAGCATTATCATACGATCATATTTGGATCCCGATCCTACTGTGAGTATTCGCTACTCATCATGAGATTCGTCACTTAACGATCAATGCTATAAACCAAGTAGGTGCCGAGAAAGGTGTCAGCGGAGCTACGCCCCCAGAGAAAAGAGATTATTTAATTAAGGAACTTCGCGAAAGCGTTGGAAAACCTCCCTCGAAGTACCGACACCGGCCTGGCTGAACGGTTAAGCAAGTATTGTACGGTGAGAATAGTCCTGGCTAGTTCTTCCTTTTTGGTTTGAGGAGGGATTTGAGAAACAGCGGGAGCCATCCTGTTCAGATAAACTAAAAACAACTCTAAACTTGCAAGAGCATCATGCTAAAGTGTTCCCTCTCTCTCTCATTGCAGCGACCCAAAACATGACAGACCTTAAGTTACTATTAGAGAAAAATATACTGACAGGGCCAAACTATAAAGATTGGCTGCGGAATGTCAAAATGGCTTTAACTTATGACAAATTGGGGTATGTCCTTACTGCTAAGGCACCTGCTGTCCCTGGTCCAAAATCCAGTCTTGCGGATAAGAAAATCCACAAGACCTGGGAGTTAGATTGCGCGAAGGCCAAATGCATCGTGCTTGCCTCTATGAATAATGAACATCAGAAGAGGCACGAGGATATGGATATTGAATCCATATTTATCCATACAAAAGATCTGTATGGAGAGCAATCTCGTATAGCAAGATACGAGACCTCGAAGAACTTGTTTCAGTCGAGCTTGACCGTCGGATCATCTGTAGGAGAACATGTCCGAAAGATGATTGGCTATATAGAAGAGCTCGCGGACCTCGGGATGACTTTGGAGAACGAGCTCTATACAGACTTGATTCTCCATTCCCTTCCTTCCACCTACGCCCAGTTTATTCTGAATTTCAACATTCAAAGGAAAGAAGTTGAACTTCCAGAACTTCTTAACATGTTGAGGAGTGCAGAGGGCACCTTGCAGAAGGCAAGGGAAACACCCGCTATGTTTGTTCGCGGTACTTCTTTTTCCGGGTCCATGGCTAGGGCCTAAGGAAGGAAGAATAAGACCGCTTCCAAACCTAGAGGAGGTGTTAGTAAGGTGGGAGTCAAGGGAAAGAAAAAGATTGCAGTTCCAGTAGTGGCAAAGGACGAGTGCTTCCACTGTCGTAGGAAAGGGCACTGGAAAAAGGATTGCAAAGCTTGGAATGCCAAGAACCAGGAACTGAAGCAAGCTGTGACTTCGACTTCAGGTGTGTTTGTAATTGAAAATTGTCTGTCAATCAACTCTACTTCCTGGGTATTGGATACCGGATCAGGATCTCATATATGCAATTCATTGTAGGCACTGAGAAACCGTAGAGTGCTGAAGGTTGGTGATATGACCCACCAGGTTGCTAACGGTGCTAGTGTGGGTGCTGTGTTCGTAGGGGATTATCACCTTGGATTGACGAGTGGACATATTTTGGTTTTGCATAACTGTTTTTGTGTACCCAGTTTAACATGTAATATCATATCGGTTTCGTTATTATCAAAAGAAGGTTATGATTTCACGTTTGTAAGCGATGTTGTTAACATCTACCTTAATCATGGTTTGATTGGGTCTGGTACACTAGATAACGGTATATATGTCTTAAACCATTACAGATTTTCAATGTCTAGAATACACTAAAAAGAAAGTCTCCAGATTTAAATAAGGCTTTCTTATGGCATTGTAGACTAGGTCACATCAATGAGACAAGGTTAACTAAGTTACATAGAGAAGGATATTTGGATTCGTTCGAATATCAAACTTATGCCACTTGTCAATCATGTCTCAAAGGAAAGATGACAAAGACTCCATTCACTGGACATGGAGTAAGAGCGAGCGAGCTCTTAGGACTCATACACAGCGATGTATGTGGTCCAATGTCTACACATGCAAGAGGTGGTTTTTCCTATTTCATTACTTTTACGGATGATTACTCTAAGTACGGATTCGTTTTCTTAATGAAACATAAATCCGAGGCTTTTGAGAAATTACAAGAATATAAGAATGAAGTAGAAAACCAAACCGGCAAAAGTATCAAGACACTGAGATCTGATCGAGGTGGTGAATACTTAAGTGCCGAGTTCCTAGGTTACCTAAAAGAGAAAGGAATTCTCTCTTAGCTTACTCCTCCATACACTCCACAGCATAACGGTGTATCGGAGAGACGGAATCGAACCCTATTGGATATGGTATGTTCCATGATTAGTAATGCTGAGTTACTGCGATCTTTCTGGGGTTATGCGCTAGAATCAGCGGCATATCTTTTGAACAGGGCTCCTACCAAGACTGTGCCTACCACACCATATCAGATATGGAGCGGAAAGAAACCCTATCTTCAGTATCTGAAGATATGGGGATGTCCAGCTTTTGTTAAAAAGTAGCATGCGGACAAACTCGAGGCACGATCAGTACTGTGTAAGTTTGTGGGATATCCAAAGAACTCCAGGGGATATTTTTTCTATCACGCAGAGGAACAAAAGGTTTTTGTTTCTCGTAATGCCCATTTTCTAGAACATCAGTTTTTAGAAAAGGAAACAAGTGGGAGCACAATAGAACTAGAAGAAATTCCAGAACCACAAACTACTACTGAAAGTTTGGTAGAACCAGTAGTTCAAGAAGAACAGGACATTCCCGCACCCCTCCGCAAGAGTAGAGGGCCATCTCATCCGCCTGAGAGATACTACGGTTTTCTCATAGATGGGGATATAGAGGATTGCGTTATTGATGATGATGAACCTACTAGCTTCCAGCAGGCCATCCAGAGCGGCGACTCGGTATGATGGCTGGATGCAATGCGGACCGAGATGGAGTCCATGTGCACCAAAAAAGTATGGACTTTAGACTTTGCTCCAGATGGGGTAAAACCCATAGGATGCAAATGGATCTTCAAGAAAAAGATTGGTGTAGATGGACAGGTGGAAACCTATAAGGCTAGACTTGTTGCAAAGGGTTTTCATCAAAGACCTGGTTTGGACTATGACGAAACTTTTTCTCTAGTGGCTATGCTCAAATCCATTCGGATCCTTCTTGCCATTGCTGCCTTCCATGATTATGAGATCTGGTAGATGGACGTAAAGACGACTTTTCTAAATGGTAATTTAGAAGAGTGCGTCTATATGGATCAGCCAGAGGGCTTCAATCAGAGTGGGAGCAGCGGGAAAGTGTGCAAGTTGCTTAAGTCCATTTATGGACTAAAGCAGGCATCGCGGAGTTGGAACATCTGTTTTGATGAAACAGTCAAAGAATATGACTTTATCAAAAATCTAGATGAACCATGTATATATAGTAAATTTGTAGCACGAACTGTCGTATTCCTCGTCTTGTACGTGGATGACATTCTATTAATAGGAAATGATATTCCTATGCTACAATCTGTCAAAGGATTCTTGTCACACAAGTTCTCTAAGAAAGACCTGGGTGATGCCTCTTACATTCTGCAGATCCGGATCTATCGTGATAGATCCAAGAGAATGTTGGGACTTTCGCAGTCCAGGTATATCAACACTATACTGAAAAGATTCAGTATGGAAGATTCTGAGCGCGGTAATCTACCGGCTTGTCACGGAATCACCCTCTCCAAAGAGATGTCTCCCAAGACTGATTTGGAAAGGGATCGCATGTCTATTATACCCTACGCTTCTGCGGTAGGCTCTATAATGTATGCGATGTTGTGCACCAGACCAGATGTAGCTTACGCACTGAGCGTGGTAAGCCGGTATCAGTCAGACCCAGGGGAGAAGCACTGGATAGCAGTAAAGAACATTCTCAAGTACCTGAGAAGAACTAAGGAGATGTTCTTAGTTTACGGCGGAAAAGACCTCAAGCTTGAGGCCTTTGCTGATTCCGGTTTCCAGAGTGACAAGGATGACTCCAAGTCCATGTCAGGTTATGTATTTACCCTCAATGGAGGGGCGATGTGCTGGAAGAGTTCCAAGCAGGACACCGTTGCAGACTCGATGATGGAAGCGGAGTATATTGCTACTTGCGATGCCGCAAAAGAAGCGGTCTGGATGAAGAAGTTCCTAATAGAACTTCAGGTGGTTCCTACCATTGTTGATCCAATACCGCTGTATTGCGACAACAACGGAGCTATAGCTTTAGCAAAAGAACCCAGGTCCCATCAGAAGTCCAGACACATCTTAAGGCGGTATCACCTGATCAGGGAGATCATAGATCGCCGGGAGATCGAGGTCCGGAGAGTTTCTACAGAGGAGAACACTGTTGATCCATTCACAAAGGCCTTACCTCAGATTCAGTTCGAGAGGCTACTCGAGATGATCGGTCTTCGATATGCCAGTACATGGCCCTAGTGCAAGTGGGAGATTGTTAGTGTATATGCCCTAGGGGCCATTATTGTATGATACTAGCTTGTATATTACTAAATAGAAGCTTGGGATATTCACAGTTATATTAACAGTCTTGCTAAACATGGTAGTAAGCTACTTGGTTTATATCTTTCTTAATATGTGTGTACGTATTGATAGAGCCCTTAGGATCTTGCTTGACTACCAGCGTTGTGATGGCAGTCACACTAGTGGGGGCTGGGTGGTCAACAAGCACATCCTTTTTCAGGTCCCTAGTCGTAGGATTATCGAGACAGGGTATCGATACTCCGGAGTAGACTAGTGTGTACGCTTCTCATCCCAGTTGGGGAGATGGTCTGTCCCATAGCCATCAGTATGTCGTACTGGAGATAGTTTACAGGTGCTCGTTGGGTTATGGGTACACCGGATAGGACTCGCAGGGAACTGTTGGTTAGTATTATACCCGTCGTCAGTTAACAGTTCCAAGGTGACATGAGTATAGCATAGTCCGCAGACTTGACACTGCTGCTTTGCCTCGAGTGTGTTCCTACTGTTCTTAGATTGCTACCCTACCACGGCTCAAAGGAGTCGTGCAAACAGGTAGCAGTTGGGTGCAGTCTCGAAGCACTTGGAGGCAGTGGCGGTTAGACAGGATTCGTCTCTCCCGGTATTGGGAGTTGATATCGCGCTGTGTCTGGAGAGCCATTACTCAAAGTCCCTGGCCAGGGCAAGCGAGATTTACTGGTAGGTTTTCCAGTAGTTTCTCAAGGTGTAATGGGCTTCGCTCCGACACGACTTATACGGCTTTTAGGGGACTGGCGCTTGTCGCCCTCCTAGGCCTGATATGCGATAGTCCTAAACGAACAGACCGAACTGTATGGAGATTGTCACATCAGGCTCAGTAGGAGTTCAGATGGGTTTCCTCATCGACCTTCATATCGACATCTACCTGGGGACCGTTACGTACAGCTAGTGCCGCTTGCGGTCTGTGGTTAAACCCACTGCCAGCGTAGTAGTCGAGTCTTTAGAGTCCCACACAGAGAGTTTTTCTGCTTCGGGTAAAACGATATAGAGGTCGTATGGTTTTACGACAGGGTTCGGACACGCACGTGCATTTATGCACGTACGATGTTTGGACAGTTTTTACTAGGGGGCTTTGGTTTAAGCCAGATTCTAGTATCGGATTATTGGATTTATACAGTCTAAAGTATTTCCGTTTTTTCACGGATAGGAGGGGCGTTCTCGTAAATTGTCGAGAAGCTTCTAGAAGGATGATGACATGGAGACTAAGGTGGCATTTGCATTTATTGGATTAATGAGTCATGGTGTGATTCATCCATGGAGTGAATGATGCATTTATAATTTAAATGACTCATGAGATGAATCACTATGTGAGTTAATGAAGCATGATGACATATTATTATTTGTTATTCATTTAGTAATATGATATGCTTCATATATTCACAATGATTTCATTATTCCAAAAAGGATTCTCACTCTCACCTTCTCTCTCCTCAAGCTCTCTCTCTTCAAACCCTAACCCTAACCTCTCATGTGTTGAGATCAAGGGTTATCAAGACTTATTGATCTCTAATCCCACTCTATATCCCCTAGGTTGCTTTGATTAGCACTTTTAGTAACCTAGTTACCTCAAGTTAGAGGTCAAGCTTGGAGTAGTAGCTCTCGGGTGGATCTTCTATCATAAAGAGGAGGCCGACGAGGAGGTGGTCCTCGAGAACAAGAAGGACTTGGTTTATTAGGTATAATCTTCTTTCATAGTAGCTAATCCTTCCTATGATGTTGTTAGTTAAGGTTTGGCAAAGATCCGTAAGTTAGTCGGTGTTTGTTTTAAACAAAATGATTGTTTTACCTATTCCGCCTCCCCGCAACTCGTGGGGTGTCTAACGTCGACTTACAAGTAGGTGATCATGTTTTGAAGATGATAGCTCTTATTGAAGAGCTTGAGGGCCTCGGATGGGCAATGGAGAATGGACAATATGTTGATATTATTCTACAGCGTCTTCCCCTGCCTTTGCTCTATTCATAGTAAACTTCAACATGCACAACATGGAGAAGTCACTACCCGAACTTCTCAATATGTTGAGAAGTACGGAGAGCACGCTCAAGGCAAAGCCTCCCTCTCTGATTGTTGGGCAATCTTCCTCTTCCGTCTCAAAAGCTAAGGCCAAGGGAAGGAATAAGAAGAAACCCACCAAACCGAGAGGTGGATTCAAAAAGGCACAAGGAAGAGACAAATCCAAGGCTGAGAAGTCAGTAAAAGGAGAATGTTTTTACTGCAAGAAGTCTGGACATTGGAAGAGAAATTGTATTGAGTATGTTGCTGATCTCAAGAAAAAGAAGCATGGTGATGCTTCCACTTTAGGTTTGTTTGTGACTGAAAACTGTTTTTCTATAAACACTGCTTCCTGGGTATTGGATACCGGTTTGGGTTCTCACATCTGCAATTGTGTGCAGGGACTGAGAAATAACAGAGTTTTGAAGATCGGTGATCACACTCTCCAAGTTGGAAATGGTTCCAATGTATATACAGTATCAGTGGGAGAGTATCACCTGGGGTTTCCATCGGGTTGTATATTGGTTTTGAACCCATGTTATTATGTACCTAGTATGCTTTGTAATATAATATCTGTTTCTTTGTTAGACAATGAAAGATATTATTTTGTGTTTCAGAATAATGTTATGAACATTAACCTGAATTAAGAGTTGATTGGGTATGGTACACTTAATAACGGGATATACGTCGTAAATCAACACACAGTTTTCAACATACAACACACAAATAAAAGAAAATTTTCAGATATAAATGAAGTTTTTCTTTGGCATTGTAGACTTGGTCATATTAACGAAACAAGACTAAACAAGCTTCATAAAGATGGATATTTAAATCCTTTTGAATATAAATCTTATGCGACTTGTTAGTCTTGTATCAAAGGTAAAATGACCAAAACTCCGTTTACTGGATACGGAGAAAGAGCTACAGAAGTCTTGGGCCTCATACATAGTGATGTATGCGGGCCAATGTCTACACATGCGAGAAGCAGTTTTTCTTACTTCATAACTTTTACTGATGATTTCTCAAGTTTCGGTCTTGTGTTTTACTAAAGCATAAGTCTGAAGATTTCAAGAAATTCAAAGAGTACATACTTGAAATAGAAAAACAAATAGGTTTGATCATCAAGAAACTTCGATCAGATCGAGGTGGAGAGTATCTTAGTACAGAGTTTTCGGACTTTCTAAAAGAGAATGGAATTCTCTCTCAGCTCACTCCCCATTACACACCATAGCACAAAGGTGTGTCAGAGCGGCGGAATCTTACCCTATTAGATATAGTGCGATCCATGATGAGTGATGCTGAGTTATCTCTCTCCTTTTGTGGGCATGCATTGGAGACTGCCGCATATCTGTTGAACAGGGTTCCAACCAAGACCGTGTCTACCACTCCATATGAGATATGGCATGGGAAGAGACCATCTCTTAAACGAGTTAGGATTTGGGGTTGTTCGGATTTTGTCAAAAAGTGGAATCCAGACAATCTCGAGAAACGATCGGTTTAGTGTATATTTGTGGGATATCCAAAACATTCGTATGGATATCTTTTCTGCCATAAGGAGGAACAAAGAGTGTTTGTTTCTTAACATACCACATTTTTAGAAAATGAAATTTTTACAAATAATACTGATGGAAATGCGGTAAATCTAGAAGAAGTTTTAGAAACACAAGTTGCAAATGACGACTTGGTTGAACCTGATATTGCAACAGAATCTTATGAAGCTCAGCTAATCTGTAGATCTAGTAGGACTTCTCGCCCACCGGAGAGATACTGCGGTTTCCTCATTGATGGTGATAGAGAAGATTGCATCATGGATGATGATGACCCTAGTAGTTTTCAGCAAGCTATCACGAGTGGTGAATCTGTGAAGTGGCTGGATGTCATGAGATACGAAATGGAGTTTATGTACACCAACAAAGTGTGGACTTTGGAAGTTGTACCTGTTAGTGTATATGCCCTAGAGGCCATTACTGTATCATACTAGTTTGTATATTACTTAATGGAAGCTTGGGATATTCACCTTGTATAAACAATCTTGCTCAATATAGTAGTTTGCTACTTGGTTTGTTTCTACTTCAATGTGTACTTGTGTTTATTTTAGTATATCACTTATACGCATTAGTGGAGCCCTTAGGATCTTTGCTTGATTACCAGCGTTGTGATGGCTGTCACACTAGTGGGGGCTGGGTAATCTATAAGCACATCCTTATACAGGTCCCTAGTCGCAGGACTATCGAGACAGGGCATCGATACTCCGGAGTAGACTAGCGTATGCGCTTCTCATCCCAGTGTGGGAGATGGTCTGTCCCACAGCCATCAGTACGTCGTACTGGAGATAGTATACGGGTGCTCGTTGGGTTACGAGTACACTGGACATGACTCGTCGGGAACTGACAGGTTGGTATTATACCTATCGTCAGTTATCAGTTCCCAGGTGACATGAGTACAGCTTAGTCCGCTGAATTGACACTGGCACTTCGCCTCGAGTGTGTTCCCACTGTACTTTGATTACTACCCTACCACGGCTCAAAGGAGTCGTGCAAACGGGTAGTAGTTGGGTACAGTCCCGAAGCACTTGGAGGCAGTGACGGTTAGACAGGATTCGTCTCTCCCAGTATTGGGGGTTGACATCGCGCTGTGTCTGGGAGAGCCATTACACGAGTAGTCCCTGGCCAGGGCAAGCGAGATATACTGGTAGGCTTCCAGTGTTATCTCAGGGTGTTTTGGGCTTCACTCCGACACGACTTGTACCGCTATTAGGGGACTGACGTTTACCGTCCCCTAGGCCCGCCATGCGATGTGTCAGACGAACAGACCGGACTGTACGGAGATTGTCACACTCAGACTCAGTAGGAGTTCTGATGGGGTTCACCTCGTCAGCCTTCTTGTCGGCATCTACCTGGGGACCGTTACGCACAGCTAGTGCCGCTTGCGGTCTGCGGTTAAACCCACTGCCAGCGTAGTGTCGAGTCTTTAGAGTCCCACACAGAGGGTATTCGCCTCTGGGCAAAACAGAGTAGAGGTCGCATGGTTTTGCGACAGGGTTCTTTCTCATCCGCGCACTTGTGCACGTTTGGAGTCCGGACGGATATTACTGGCTGGCTCTGGTTTGAGTCAGATACTGGTATATGTTTTGGGGTTGTTTTTATCTCTCAGTATTCATGTTCCTCAGAACAAGAATGCAGGTGTGTATGCACAGTTGTTTGAGGAGGAGGAAGAGGACTTTCATTAGGGTTTCGGAACGGGTGCGTATGCACAGTTGACAGTCGTCTTTTTCCAAACCCTAATGGATTTATGTTATATCAATTAATAATATTAATAAAATGAAATTGTGTCATGGTTGGGTTTTTGTTGACTTGTTGACCATGGTTGACTAGTTGACCATAGTTGAATGTTTGACCATTATCATTACTTTGCAAAGATGCTCTTTGATTCTAGCAAAATTCATTTAATGAATGAAATGATAATGGTCATTCATAAACCTTCCATCAACTATTTCATTTCCATTATTATTATTATTTTGATAATTCGTTTTTCTTTTGTTATGGTTGCAAAAGGAAAAAGAGCTCATTCTATCATTTGGCTTCTCTCTCCTCACTTCATCTTCTTCTTCCTCTAGCTCAAGGAGAATCCTTCTCATGTGTTGAGAATCCCTCTCCTTGAAAGGAAAAAGACCCCAAAGACACTCTCTACTCACTCTAGGATCAAAGGTTTAGCAAGTCGAAGATTCTAGTTCTCTCAAAGTTCGAGAAAGTGCCCGAAGGTTGAACCCTCAGGTGGATCCATCTTTGACGGAAGAAGGCATCGAGGAAAGCACCATCAACCTCTACAAAAGTTTGAAGGAGAAGGAGTTCAAGTTAGGTATAACCATCTCTCCGAGTAGCTAACTCTCTTTAGCATGTTTGCTAGTTTAGTTTAGAAAAGATCCCGACTTTGTTAGTCCATGTTGCCCCATGCGCCAAAAAATTGATTTTTATACCGTTTCCGCCTCCCCGTAAGAACCGGGGGTCGCAACGTGGACTTACAGTGGTATCAGAGCCTAACTAAACATAAACTAGCTAGGTAGTGAAGTGTAATGAAGTTCGGAACCGAAAAATCCAAAAACCAAACTTTTCAAAAACCCTAGTTTCTATTAAATTTTTTTCTGGTCAAAACAAAATTTGTTATGCACCTAAAATCATCTCAGGGTTTTTTAAAGATAACCACCAAAAACGAGCCAGAGATCTGAACAAACAACCGCGTTTCCGCGGCCTCAGCATGCTATGTTGCCTCGGATCCGCGGCCGTCTTGTCTCCTCTCTACCTCGATTTTGGTGCAGTGTATCTATGGATTGGTTTTAGGATTTTTGAGATATATTATATGTGCCCAGATTTTTCAGAATAGAAATTTGTTTTTGGGGGCCTATAATTCCGTATTTTTTCCGAACTTCACTACACTTTGACTATGTTGGTTATATCTGTGATGTTTGTATGTATTGAACGTCGGCTAATCGCTATAAGTCGATTAGTCGGGGTTATACATCTCTGTGATCTGTGTTTGATATTGGAATATGTATATGAATGTGTTGGACTGTCGCGGGTGAATAGCCGGGGTGGATGTGAGATGAGCTTTTGTTTTTCTTTCATTCATTTGTAATATGTAAATTGATGTAATATTATTATTTGTATGGCCGCACAACCGGGTCGGGGTTGTAGCCGTCATTGTATAATTCTTTTTACTATTTTTGCTCCTAGGATAGACCCATGGAGGGGTGCACAAACTACCGGGTACTTGGCGGGTAGTTTGCCGCACCCGTAGGGGTCTTGGGTGGGGGTTTTGGCTATTCACCGCGACCGTGTAATCCGTTTTTCGTTGCAGGCTCGAACGGATTGCGGATTCCTAGTATATCCAATGTATTCATCTGTGATCTGTAATGTCTATCATTGCTATATTTATAACTATTTAGGTGTTGCTTATGTTTTACAGCCGCGCTAGCCCAGCCCCCGCTCTGTCGTTAGTTAAGTAACCTAACGGGTGATGACGGGGCCCTGTGGCGAATGCGAATGGCATAAGCGTACGTCATATTTTGGTTGTTTTCTGCAATGGTAGGATTAAATGATGGGACGCATTAAAAGAACTAATACAAGAATATCATGCATTAAAAGAACTAATGCAAGATAATAAACCAAGCTAAAGTCGTTGGAACACTTTCGAAAAACCACTCGGTTCTTTTCAAAACTAACTTTTAAATACGGAGCTTGAACCACTCCTTTTAAAAGCTATCTCGTTCCATCGATTATATCAAGTTCACTACGTTCACGGTTTCGCCAAAACCATTCGTAGCCCTCCATCATTTCAGTTAAATATACGGTAGTATTCAAGCTATGTATTTTGACCTCACGCCAAGGCATAGTGATTGGTAGCTGCCGGATATTTATCTGTTGCATAGATAGAATGCGTTGGTTTGAGACAGTCGTACTGCCATTTTGGCCTACGTCAAGGGTAGGTACGGGTGGGTTCAAATTAACCAGGATAATGATGGGAAGAACTTGACATGTGACTTATGACATTTTGACCTCACGCCAAGGTCATAAGAGCATGGGGCAAAAATCTACATCGGGAGTTTCATAAGTACTGAAACTTGCTAGATTTGCATACTATTTGGAGTGTGGTGATTCTGGTAGGATTCCTTCAGTTTCGTCACGCGATGATATTTGGATCCCGATCCTACTGTGAGTATATGCTACTCCTCGGGAAATTTCTCACTAAACGATCAATGCTATAAACCTAGTAGGTGCCTAGAAAGGTGTTAGCGGGGCTACGCCCCCAGGGAAAAAAGGTTATTTAATTAAGGAACTTCGCGAAAGCGTTGGAAAACCTCCCTCGAAGTACCGACACTGGCCTGGCTGAACGGTTAAGCAAGTATTGTGCGGTGGGATTGATCCCGACTAATTCTTCCTTTATGGTTTGAGGAGGGATTCGAGAGACAGTGGGAGCCATCCTGTTTAGACAAATTAAAAACCACTCTAAACTTGCAAGAGCATCGTGCTAAAGTGTTTCTTCTCTCTCTCCTAATTGCAGCGACCAATCGACATGACTGGACTTAAGTTACTTCTAGATAAAAACATACTGACAGTGCCAAACTACAAAGATTGGCTCAGGAATGTCAAAATGGCAATCACTTACGACAAGCTGGGGTATCTTCTTACCACCAAAGCTCCCCCCGTCCCAGGTCCCACCTCCAGCGTCGCGGATAAGGAAATCCGTAAGACTTGGGAGATAGATAGCGCGAAGGCCAAATGCCTTGTGCTTGCCTCTATGGACAACGAACATCAGAGGAGGCATGAGAATATGGACCTCGAGTCCATATTTCTCCATACAAAAGAACTGAATGGAGAGCAGTCTCGTATCGCAAGATTCGAAGTGTCGAAGAAGTTATTTTCGGCAAAGTTGGCCGTCGGATCATCGGTAGCGGACCACGTGCTTAAGATGATTGGCTACATTGAGGAGCTCGCGGAACTTGGGACTATGTTGGAAAGTGAACTCTATACGGATTTAATTCTCCAGTCCCTTCCATCCACTTACGTCCAGTTTATACTGAACTTCAACTTACAAGAAAAGAAAGTTGAACTTTCAGAACTCCTCAACATGCTGAGGAGCGCAGAGGGCACCCTACAGAAAGGTAGGGAAACACCCGCTTTGTTTGTAGGAGGATCTTCTTCCTCTAGGTCCAAGGCAAAAGCCAAGGGAAAGAGGAAGAAAGCCCCCGCCAAACCAAGAGGCGGTGTTAGTAAAGTGGGTACGAAGGGAAAGGAAAAGGCAACAAAGATTGCGGGGAAGCTTGTGGGAAAGGAGGAATGCTTCTATTGTCATAAGAGTGGACACTGGAAGAAATATTGCAGGGCTTGGAAGGCCAGGACACAGGAACTGAAGCAGGTTGCGGCTTCAGCTTCAGGTGTGTATGTTATTGAAAACTGTCTTTCTATAAACTTTACTTCCTGGGTATTGGATACCGGATCAGGATCTCATATCTGTAATTCTTTGCAGGTGTTGAGAAACCGTAGGTTTTTGAAGGCAGGTGACATGACCCTCAGAGTTGCAAACGGAGCTAGGATGGATGCTAAAGCCGTAGGGGACTATCACCTGGGAATGTCAGATGGGCATGTTTTGGTTTTGCGTAATTGCTTTTTTGTACCCAACGCAACTTGTAATATCATTTCTGTATCTTTGGTTTCTAAAGAAGGTTATGAATTTGCGTTTGTAAGTAATGTTGTAAACATTCACCTTAATCAAGTTCTGATTGGGTCAGGTACATTAAGCAATGGTATATACGTGTTAAACCAACCACAGATTTTCAATGTCCAGAATACACACAAAAGAAAGTCTCCGGATATCAATCAGGCTTTCTTATGGCATTGTAGACTGGGTCACATAAATGAGAGAAGGTTGACTAAGTTACATACAGAAGGATATTTGAATTCGTTCGAATATCAATCATATGCCACTTGTCAATCTTGTCTCAAAGGAAAGATGACAAAGACTCCGTTCACTGGACACGGAGTAAGAGCAAGCGAGCTCTTGGGACTCGTGCACAGCGACGTGTGCGGTCCAATGTGTACACATGCGCGAAGCGGTTTTTCTTACTTCATTACTTTTACGTATGATTTTTCAAGGTTCGGACATGTCTTCTTAATGAAACATAAATCCGAAGCCTTTGGAAAATTCCAGGAATATAAGAATGAGGTAGAAAAACAAACCGGCAAAAGTATCAAGATTCTAAGATCGGATCGAGGTGGAGAATACTTAAGTGCCGAGTTCCTGAATTATTTAAAAGAGAACGGAATTCTCTCTCAGCTTACTCCTCCATACACTCCGCAACATAACGGTGTATCGGAGAGACGGAACCGAACCCTATTGGATATGGTACGGTCCATGATGAGTAACGCTGAGTTACCGCGATCTTTCTGGGGGTATGCGCTAGAATCAGCTGCGTACCTTTTGAACTGAGTTCCCACTAAGACTGTGCCTACCACACCATATGAGTTATGGAGTGGGAAGAAACCCTATCTTCAATATCTGAAGATCTGGGGATATCCGGCTTTTGTCAAAAAGCAGCATGCGGACAAACTCGAGGCACGCTCTGTACTGTGCAAGTTTATGGGATACCCAAAGAACACCAGGGGGTATCTTTTCTACTACGCAGAGGAACAAAAAGTCCTTGTTTCTCGTAATGCCCACTTTCTAGAACACCAGTTCTTAGAAAAGGAAATTAGTGGGAGCGCAGTAGAACTGGAAGAAATTCCAGAACCTCAGACTATTACTGAAAGCTTAGTGGAACCAGAGGGTTCGAAAGAACAGGACATTCCTACGCCGCTCCGCAGGAGTAGTAGGCAGTCTCATCCGCCCGAGAGATACTACGGTTTTCTCATAGACGGGGATAGAGAGGATTGCATCATAGATTATGATGAGCCTACTAGGTTCCAGCAGGCCGTTCAGAGCGTTGACTCGGTAAAATGGCTGGATGCAATGCGGACCGAAATGGAGTCCATGTACACCAACAAAGTATGGACGTTGGACATTGCTCCAGATGGGGTAAAACCCGTAGGATGCAAGTGGATCTTCAAAAGGAAGATTGGTGTAGATGGACAGGTTGAGACCTATAAAGCTAGACTTGTAGCAAAAGGTTTCCGTCAAAGACCTGGTTTGGACTATGACGAAAACTTTTCTCCAGTGGCTATGCTGAAATCCATTCGGATCCTTCTTGCCATTGCTGCCTTCCACGATTATGAGATTTGGCAGATGGACGTAAAGACCGCTTTTCTAAATGGAAATTTAGAGGAGTGTGTCTATATGGATCAGCCAGAGGGTTTCATTCAGAGTGGGAGCAGCGGAAAGGTGTGCAAGTTGCTTAAGTCCATTTATGGACTAAAGCAGGCATCGCGGAGTTGGAACATCTGTTTTGATGAGACGGTCAAGGAATTTGGCTTTATCAAAAATCCAGATGAACCATGCATCTATAGTAGATTTGTAGCGAGAACTGTAGTATTCCTCGTTTTATACGTGGATGACATTCTCTTAAAAGGAAATGACATTCCTATGCTACAATCTGTCAAAGGGTTCTTGTCGCACAGGTTCTCCATGAAAGACCTGGGTGATGCCTCATACATCCTGGGGATCCGGATCCATCGTGATAGATCCAAGAGGATATTAGGACTTTCTCAGTCCAGGTACATCGACACCATAGTGAAAAGATTCAGTATGGAAGATTCCAAGCGCGGTAACCTACCGGCTTGTCACGGGATCACCCTCTCTAAAGAGATGTCTCCCAAGACTGATTTGGAGAGGGATCGTATGTCTATTATACCCTACGCTTCTGCGGTAGGCTCTATAATGTATGCGATGTTGTGTACCAGACCGGATGTAGCTTATGCACTGAGTGTGGTAAGCCGGTATCAGTCAAACCCTGGGGAGAAACACTGGATAGCGGTAAAGAACATTCTCAAGTACCTGAGAAGGACTAAGGAGATGTTCTTGGTGTATGGCGGAAAAGACCTCCAGATCGAGGCCTTTGCTGACTCCAGCTTCCAGAGTGACAAGGATGATTCCAAGTCCATGTCGGGTTTTTTCTTTACCCTCAATGGAGGGGCGGTGTGTTGGAAGAGCTCCAAACAGGAAACCGTTGCAGACTCGACAATGGAAGCGGAATACATCGCTGCATCTGATGCTGCAAAAGAATCCGTCTGGATGAGGAAGTTCTTGAAAGAACTTCAGGTGGTTCCGTCCATTGTTGATCCAATACCTCTGTATTGCGACAACAACGGGGCTATAGCTTTAGCGAAAGAACCCAGGTCCCATCAGAGATCCAGACACATCTTGAGGCGGTATCACCTGATCAGGGAGATCGTAGATCGCAAGGAGATCGAGGTTCGGAGGGTTGCTTCAGAAGAAAACACTGCAGATCCATTCACCAAGGCCTTACCCCAGACTCAGTTCGAGCGGCTGATCGAGATGATAGGTCTTCGATACGCCAGTACATGGCCTTAGTGCAAGTGGGAGATTGTTAGTGTATATGCCCAAGAGGCCATTACTGTATCATACTAGTTTGTATAATACTTAATGGAAGCTTGGGATATTCACCTTGTATAAACAATCTTGCTCAATATAGTAGTTTGCTACTTGGTTTGTTTCTACTTCAATGTGTACTTGTGTTTATTTTAGTATATCACTTATACGCATTAGTGGAGCCCTTAAGATCTTTGCTTGATTACCAGCGTTGTGATGGCTGTCACACTAGTGGGGGCTGGGTAATCTATAAGCACATCCTTATATAGGTCCCTAGTCGCAGAACTATCGAGACAGGGCATCGATACTCCAGAGTAGACTAGCGTATGCGCTTCTCATCCCAGTATGGGAGATGGTCTGTCCTACAGCCATCAGTACGTCGTACTGGAGATAGTATACGGGTGCTCGTTGGGTTACGAGTACACTGGACAGGACTCGTCGGGAACTGACAGGTTGGTATTTTACCTATCGTCAGTTATCAGCTCCCAGATGACATGAGTACAGCTTAGTCCGCTGACTTGACACTGGCACTTCGCCTCGAGTGTGTTCCCACTGTACTTTGATTACTACTCTACCACGGCTCAAAGGAGTCATGCAAACGGGTAGTAGTTGGGTACAGTCCCGAAGCACTTGGAGGCAGTGACGGTTAGACAGGATTCGTCTCTCCCGGTATTGGGGGTTGACATCGCGCTGTGTCTGGGAGAGCCATTACACGAGTAGTCCCTGGCCAGGGCAAGCGAGATATACTGGTAGGCTTTCAGTGTTATCTCAGGGTGTTTTGGGCTTCACTCCGACACGACTTGTACCGCTATTAGGGGACTGACGTTTATCGCCCCCTAGGCCCGCCATGCGATGTGTCAGACAAACAGACCGGACTGTACGGAGATTGTCACACTCAGACTCAGTAGGAGTTCTGATGGGGTTCACTTCGTCAGCCTTCTTGTCGGTATCTACCTGGGGACCGTTACGCACAGCTAGTGCCGCTTGCGGTCTGTGGTTAAACCCACTGCCAGCGTAGTGTCGAGTCTTTAGAGTCCCACACAGAGGGTATTCGCCTCTGGGCAAAACAGAGTAGAGGTCGCATGGTTTTGCGATAGGGTTCGTTCTCATCCGCGCACTTGTGCACGTTTGGAGTCCGGACGGATATTACTGGCTGGCTCTGGTTTGAGTCAGATACTGGTATATGTTTTGGGGTTGCTTTTATCTCTCAGTATTCATGTTCCTCGGAACAAGAATGCAGGTGTGTATGCACAGTTGTTTGAGGAGGAGGAAGAGGACTTTCATTAGGGTTTCGGAACGGGTGCGTATGCACAGTTGACAGTCGTCTTTTTCCAAACCCTAATGGATTTATGTTATATCAATTAATAATATTAATAAAATGAAATTGTGTCATGGTTGGGTTTTTGTTGACTTGTTGACCATGGTTGACTAGTTGACCATAGTTGAATGTTTGACCATCATCATTACTTTGCAAAGATGCTCTTTGATTCTAGCAAAATTCATTTAATGAATGAAATGATAATGGTCATTCATAAACCTTCCATCAACTATTTCATTTTCATTATTATTATTATTTTGATAATTCTTTTTGCTTTTGTTATGGTTGCAAAAGGAAAAAGAGCTCATTCTATCATTTGGCTTCTCTCTCCTCACTTCATCTTCTTCTTCCTCTAGCTCAAGGAGAATCCTTCTCATGTGTTGAGAATCCCTCTCCTTGAAAGGAAAAACACCCCAAAGACACTCTCTACTCACTCTAGGATCAAAGGTTTAGCATGCCGAAGATTCTAGTTCTCTCAAAGTTCGAGAAAGAGCCCGAAGGTTGAACCTTCAGGTGGATCCATCTTTGACGGAAGAAGGCATCGAGGAAAGAACCATCAACCTCTACAAAAGTTTGAAGGAGAAGGAGTTCAAGTTAGGTATAACCATCTCTCCGAGTAGCTAACTCTCTTTAGCTTGTTTGCTAGTTTAGTTTAGAAAAGATCCCGACTTTGTTAGTCCATGTTACCCCATGCGCCAAAAATTTGATTTTTATACCGTTTCCGCCTCCCCGTAAGAACCGGGGGTCGCAACGTGGACTTACAGTACCCTCTGGGGTAAAACCCGTAGAGTGCAAATGAATCTTTAAGAGAAAGATCTATGTAGATGGGCAGGTGGAGTCCTATAAGGCAAGGCTTGTGGCGAAAGGATTTCGTCAAGGCCAGGACTGGACTATGACGAAACCTTTTCTCCTGTAGCCATGCTTAAATCCATTCGGATCCTACTTGCTATTGCTGCTCACTACGACTATGAAATCTGGCAGATGAACGTTAAAACTGTATTTCTAAATGGCGATTTAAAAGAGTGCGTTTATATGGATCAACCAGAGGGCTTCATTGATAGTGGGAGCCGCGGGAAAGCATGTAGGTTGCTTAAATCCATTTATTGATTAAAGCATGCATCACGGAGTTGGAACATCTGTTTTGATGATGCGATCAACGAGTTTGATTTCGTCAAAAATCCAGATGAACCTTGTATTTATAAGATGATCGTAGGGAGTATTGTCACATTCCTCGTATTGTACGTGGATGACATTCTTCTGATAGGAAACGATGTTCCTATGCTACAATCGGTCAAACTGTTCTTATCACAAAGATTCTCCATGAAGGACCTGGGTGATACCTCGTACATATTGGGCATTAAGATCTATAGGGATAGATCTAAGAGGTTGTTGGTTTGTCCCAAACCAGGTACATTAACACCATCCTAAAGAGTTTTAGTATGGAAGACTCCAAGCGGGGTGGCTTACCCGCTTGTCATGGAGTCACTCTCTCCAAGGACTTTTGCCCAAAGTCTGATGAAGAGAGAGCTCGCATGAGCGTTATACCCTACTCTTCAGCCGTAAGATCTATAATATATGCGATGTTATGTACTCTCCCTGATGTAGCTTATATGCTGGGTGTAGTAAGCAGGTATCAATCCAACCCAGGGGAGAATCACTGGACAGCTGTGAAGAACATTCATAAGTACTTATGAAGGACTAAAGAAATGTTCTTGGTGTATGGTAACGGGGATCTCCAAATGGAGGCCTTTACCGATTCGAGCTTCCAAAGTGATAAGAATGACAACAAATCTATCTCAGGGTTTGTATTTACCCTCAATGGAGGGGCGGTATGTTGGAAGAGTTCCAAATAGGATACCGTTGTAGACTCCATGATGGAAGCTGAGTATATTGCTGCAAATGATGCTGCCAAGGAAGCCGTATGGATGAAGAAGTTCATCTCGGAGCTAGGAGTAGTTCCAACCATTATTGATCCAATACCATTATATTGTGATAATAATGGTGCTATGGCGTTGGACAACGAGCCCAGGTCCAATCAGCGGTCCAGCCACATCCTGAGGCGATAACATTTAATCCGGGAGATAGTTGATTGCCGCGAGATCGAGATTCATAGAGTAGATATAAAGAATAACACCGCGGATCCACTCACTAAGGCCCTTCTTCAGCCGCAGCATGAGCGACTTTTTGAGATGTTGGGTATGAGATACGCCAATAATTTCCCTTAGTGTAAGAGGGAGATTGTTGGATATATGTATGTCGTAGAGGCCATTATTTGATAGTGGATGTATCGGTATGTGTATATGTATATTCAGAGGACATTCTTGCTCGACATGATAGTATGCTATCTGGATGCTCTTTATTTTGACATGTTCACTTGACATGCATATTTCTCATTTGGTACATGTTGATAAAACCTTTAGGATGTTTGCTTGACTACTGGGATTATGATGCAGATCATACTAGTGGGACATGTGTTATTTATAAGCATATCCTTCAAATGTTCCTAGTCGTGGGTGTATCGAGATGGGGCATCTATATTCCAGAGTAGACTAGCGTATACGTTTCTTGACCCATATGATGGGTGATGGATGATCCTATATCCATTGGTGTTTGACATCAAAGATTGTCTACGGGTGCTCAGTGGAGACCGGGTACACTGAACGGACTAGCCGAGAACTCCTATATGGTATTATATCTATCGTCGGATAGCAGTTCTCAGGTGACACTGGTACAGGTTAGTCTGTAGACCCGAGATCGTCATAGAGTCTTGTGTGTGCTCCCACTGTACTTTGATTTCCACCCCACCACGGCTCTACTGAGTCATGAAAACATGTGGCTTTTGGTTATAGTCCTGAGGCATATGGAGACAATGAACGATAGGAGGGGTTTCTTCTCTCCCGGTATTAGGGGTTGATGTTGCGCTATGCTCGATTGCCTATAACAGGAAGTGTCCAGGGCTGATGAGATTTACTGATAAGTGTTATCAGTAGTTTCTCGATCCGTTATAGGCCATATACAGGCATAACTTATTGAGTTATTGGATTCGACGATACCATCCCTAGACTCGATATGCAGCATATCTGACGAAGAGACCGTACTGTACGGTTTGTGTTACCAGTTGGTTTGATGGGAGTTTTGACAGGTTTTCTTGTTTTTCTTCTGTTCGCTCAATACCTGGGAGCCGTTACGTACAGATAGTGTCGCTGACGGTTTGTGGGTATGTGATATGATCACTACCTACTGTTAGCATATTGACGAGTCTTAGAGTCCCACATAGGGGTTTCCTAGCTCAGGCGAAATGATATGGGGTGCATATGGGGATATGCGCGGGAGCTTGATTAAATGCTCGTATATGATACCGTATTTTAATCTGGCGATTTCTATTGGTCAGGTCTTATGTGATATGATCGGATTATTAAATCAAGTATTGATTTAATATCAATGATCATTAGCTCATTTATTAAACCCTTTTCTTTTATATGTATGCATGAATGTATGTATATATATATTGATATGAATGCACATATGCATGCATACATGTGTCATGGTTGATAATACATTGGAGATGGCTATGCAAGACTCACAAGGAAACTATTTATGTATTTTTTATTATTGAGAAAAAGAAAATGGAAAATGATTCATTCTTGTTTTCTTTTGACTTCTACACACTTCTTTAGTTGACTAGTCATAACCATGGTTTCATTTCTTATTATCTCTTAACTCAATATCAAAAATATATAGATATTTTGTAGCCATGGTTATGACCGAGTGTAACTCTCTCTTATATTCTATTATTCTCATTATTATTGAGATAACTCTCACATGAGCTCAAGCTATGCCATTCTCCTCCTTCTTCCTCCAAGCTCACTAGCTCTTCAAAAGTGAGCGAAGAAAATTAAAAGGAATGGTTTTTAAGTGAGATTACAACTTACATCTCCAATCTATATTAGTCTATCCCACTAGTGTAGGTTGTTTGCTTCACTTCCACCTAGGTCAAGTGAAGCTTGGAGCTTGTGCCAAGGGACTCCGTGGTGGATCGTCGTGGACTTCGAAGGACTCAAGTGAACCCGTCCAAACTACAAGTTGATCCAAGGAGTCAAAGAGGAGAGGTCTACAAAGGTTGTATTTTTCCCTCTTATTGTTAGACACTTTGTGAAACTTGCTTTTGTTACCCTAATACTCTTATTTGATTCTAGGTTAGGTTTGGTTAGCTCCTTAAAATTTTTAATGTAGCATGTTTGATGCTTGTCAAAACCTTGTGAGGATGCTAAGCAAACCAAGCACGAGCCACATGGCCGCAATGGAGTGGTGGACCGCAAGGCGTCGTATTTGTCGGTTGGATCCACATGAGGGACGAAGTGTCCAATGATCGGTTGCCACGTGGCGTCCTCGTGGCCATTGGGTGCGACGCTTCATTGCGGCCGGAATGGATTTAGGCCGTTGGATGGTTTATGCCAAGTGTATAAATAGGGGAGGCCATTTGATGGTTTTGCTTTAGTTGTCTCCTGCCATCTAAAGATTGCCTGACGCACCATCGCTTAGGTCGGATCCTCAGCCGAAAACCCTTCTTCGGCCAATCTTTCTTTGAATTAGGTTAGATGTTTTCTTCTGAAGTTTTCATTGATGTAGTCGGGGTCGAGTTGGGGGATGAGGCTTCAGCTTCTGAAGCTGAGTCTAGTGAGTCGTCTTCTTCCTCCTCGGCTTTTGATAGCCGAGAATGTTCTTCTTCATCTTTGTCTTCTTCCTCCGCGGTGGGCTCTCCCCCAAAGGGTGGCAATGCCTTTACACTTCATCATCGGGTGGAGAAGAGGGCCCCCAAGGTGCACATCGAAAATACTCGTGATGTGCCCTCGATGTTGAATCGCCCGGACGAGCATTCCGATATCCGGGCTTGTTTCCACATCCCCGGGCTATTCATTTCGTCTAGCCAAGGAGGAAGAGTGGGCAGACCAGATACAGGGTAATGAGATTGCCCTATACCTGGAAGTGTTTTGAGCAAGGATGCGTTTGCCCTTCTCATCCGAGATTTATGCCATACCTCATTGCTTCCGTCTTGCTCCGGGCCAGCTAGCTCCGAACTCGTAGAGAATCCTTCTTGGGTTTCTGGTTCAGTTGAAGATTGATCGGATCCCCTTTGAATTGAGTCATCTTCTTTCCTTTCTTTGTTACAAAAATCACCCCGGTACTCGCAAGGATGAACCAAGCTGGGTGTATCTTATTCACATCAGAATATTACATTTAATACCGCCAATTTTTCTGCTCGTTGTATATAGGCAGGTGCTTTGGATCCGTGTTTGCTACATGATTATAAGTTACAGGTTCCCAGTCCAAAATAACACAAATCACGCAAAATCTCTACAGTTATGACAAAATCCAGAACATCTTCCAAAAACAGATAAAATCCGGGTTCCTGTCATCCACACCCGTCAAGTACCGCTTATCAGTACAAGGGACAAGATCCAGTAATGGTCATTCATGTCTGGGACAAGCACAGAGCACGAGAGAGGCAACACAAAGATCAAGAGGTGCGCGGAGCTCGTGGGAGATCAAGGCCAAAAAGATTAAAAGTGTAGCCATTTTGGACTATTGAAAATCTGAAAATATTTTGGGACTATTTTGCAATTTGGAACATGTCAAACAGAAGAACAAAGCAACACGAGAAATCTAAAGAAAAACGATGCGCCATCTCCTACAAAGGACCTCGGAACCGCGGCCAATAGGGCTTTTGGACGGCGGAACCGCGGCCTTGCCATGTCGTCTCTCGACCAAATTTTGGGGGTAGTTTGGTAATTCTATATGGGCCCAGAATATGGCCCTCGGTTTCACTCCTCTGCCTATAAATACTCCAGTTTTGAGCCAAACTAAGGATGCTTTTCTTTACTTAGATTTAGTATAGTTTAATGTATAGTTTCTTCTTCTTCTTCATATATTCTCCATGAAAATTGTAGTAAGAGCTTTTTTAGTGGATGATTAATGAAGATGAGGGTTTTTTATAACTTGTATTTTTAAATTCTTGCATTGTAATTTTAATTCCTAGTGTAACTTTTATAATTTGTTGTTAAAATAGTTGTTGGTTTTTGTTTTATTTTTCCTTTTTCTTCTCTTCTAAATCCGTATTTTCAAGTCATGATACTCAATGGAGTCCCTTGATTAGGTGAGAGCCCAAGTAGTTAGTTTGTTATCTTTGTAAAACCGTATTTTCCATACTTTCTTCTCTTTTTTCTTGTTTTATTTTTCTTTTAATGTGAATAATTTACACACTTGCTAGGGCTAAGGAAGGTTAATATGAGTGACGGAAAAATCTCTTGTGCTTCTCTTCGCCAAACAACTTAAAGTGAAGATAGACCAAACAAACACAGCCCTCTCACATAGGCGTGCTATAAGTGACATATAGCCGCGATCTAAGTCGAGAATTTCTTTAGACGCACTCTAATGTGACATGTAGTTGTGACCTAATTGGAGACTTGGTTGTATATATTTGGTCTAGGGTTGGAAATAAGAGCATGTAGCGGACGGACAAGGGGCACTAGGAATGGATTTAGCATTGGAAAACTTGCTTAAACTCGCAAATCTCATTCCTATGTCTTCCTAATCCCCGCTACTGCCAAGAACTCTCGTGCGTCAATCGATGCCGTTCACCCTGTTATTCAAATATCATTTCAAGAATGGTAAAAGATAAGCACAAGACTAATCCTAACTCTATTAACCAACCCTAACCCTAACAAGTTTTCTTGATCACAAAATACAAACTCTTAGGATGGAATTGAACATACATACATTTGTTAATTGACTCGTCTAAAACAAGAACGAAAATATACCATCTCCCAGTAGACGGCCCATACTCAACCGGCTAGCTACTAAGCGACACCGTCTTGATTGCGGTAAGTAGAGCATGTAGAACAAGTAGAACACATAGTATATCGCGAGGCTAATTCTACGACAATCAAATGGCGCCGTTTCCGGGAAGATGGTAACGTATTTCTTTCTTGTCTTTCGGGTTAATTTTTGTATATATATAAAAATGATAATAAATAAATAAATAAATAAATATAATAAAAACCATCTTGTTATTTTTGATATTTTTTTGTGTGCAAGTGTGCAGGGAATTCTTGAGCAAGTGCAGTGATTTAAACAAGAAACAGAGGCTGGAAACCAGAATAAAAGAACAATTGGAGTGCACAGAAGAAATTTCAAGTCTTAATGTCTCTTTTCCACCGCTGAACCGTGGCCAAAAAAGCACTTCTGCCGTGGTTCCGCGGTCAAGTATTGGATTTCGTGCCCTAATTTTTCTGTGAGGTTTGTATCCTCTAGACTTCTCCTCTGAACTCCATCGAACTGCATTTTCTGTAGGTTTCTTTGCACAAATTGCGCCGCCGCCAAATAATTTTTTTGTTGTTTTAGATATTGTTTGTTTATTACTTTGCATATAATAATACCGACATTAAGGGGTTTTAACACCAATTCAGATTGTGTGGGGATTTCATCACCCTTCCTAAGTGTCATGACCCACTTCCCAAAATACGTAAATACGATACGTGACAAAGCCAACCATGCTACCTATGGCGAAGAAAGATCCTTCCATAATCACATCATGGCTGTCAATCAGATATCAAAAACAGTAAGCTACTAAATCTATCTATCATATGTCCCATAGCCACAAGAACAATAACTTGAAAAGGTAGCGGAAGCAATAAAGATCCAAGAAGTAACTAACCCGCATAAGAGCTATATCAATGAGGTGGTCCTCGCTGATCGGCGATCCTGTTGAATACTCACATGCTATGTTAAGTATCTTGGCCATGCGAAACCCAGACATCAGTGTATCATAAATATCAAAATAATTGTGTAACAAGAACAGGATGCTATAAAGAAAGCATGAGTATAAACCATAATCACCGGTGTAAAACAGTGAGCTATCGGTATGCCACGTGTATCCTAAAGTCTGTGCTTCTAGGTTATCTATTATACAAGTCTTTGAAATCAATTAATGGAATCGTCGACGTAACTTAATAGTATCCCGTGCGTTCCCGGGACTACGGTCAAGACCCTTGGGGCTGAATCCGAGACGTGCCGCTAAGCAGTAAAACAAGATATCATGTACAGAAGAATGATATCAGCATCATCATTCCGGGGCTCGAAGCTCGTATCGACTGATCAGTTTCTGGAAAGTATCGAACTGTTGAGTTACAAGTCAGGTTTCATTACTGATTTCCTCTTTTCCCTCGGGTTTCGTGTTCAAGTCAGGTATTGATGATATCTACGTAATTCCAACACAGGATCAAACAGGTACAGGTCTTATCTATCTAGACAACAAGTCACGTCCATCAGGACAACAAGTCCGGATTGTCGGCATTAGTAATAATCCAAGTAACAGGTCTGGTAATGTGCCGTGAACATGTCAGGCAATGTGTATTAAACAGGATAAATACTTAAGAGAGAACAGTAACCAGTTTATTTTAACACTGTAGAAATAACTAATGTATATTATCAATTTTGTAAGGTATAATTAATCTATTTATATATATGTATACCTATTTGTAATAATGTTTTACGTTTGCTACTAGATATACTGTAGTCTAAGTATAGGATAATGAAACATCAGTGAAAATTATGATAAAATTATAATGAACTAGCATGCAACAGGATAAAGCTGTTATTGTTATAAATACAGATTAATGTTGTAAAATTGTATAATGAAAATAACTTGGTAACTATTAACATACGTATATTAATAAATAACTATATATTGGAATATATAATGTAGCATAACGCAAGTTTAGAAACTTACCTCAGAAACAACGGTTGATGTGCAGGCGATTACTGTTCATATCATAATTTTGCATTATTATATTCCCCATTCTTATTTATTTTACAAATAAACAGGTGCTTTTGATCCATGTCTGCTACATAGTTGCAGATTACAGATTCTCAGAACAAAAACAGTGAAAATGATGAAAAGACGATAAAAAAGTGAGACTACGACCAACACATAGAAGAATCTTGATCATGCCTACAGTTTGAGGGACAAATGAAGATCAATGAACAATTTCACAAAGTATAAAGGCAGCGCAAGGTTCAAGACTTCGACATGAAGCAAACGGTAAAAGTTCAAGACATTATGCACTGTGGAAATATGGAAGAAACTAGAAGACATTCTGAAGAACCAAGTGAAGAAAAGCCAAGTAAAAAGCAACAGAAAGTACCCCAGAAGATTCTAGCCAGAGAACCCAGCATACGGCCGCGGATCCGCGACCGTGCTGAGCACGTGTCGGTGCATTTTGTCGGTGGGTGGCGGTGCGTTGACTAGGATTTTTAGGGTAGTTTTGTAAATGCAGATAGGGATCAGATGTAAACCCTAGGGTTTCTATAATCTATAAATAGAAACCCTAAAGCTCTTTTTGGAGCATGCCTCTTCCTATGCCTCATTTTAATTCTTAAATTCAGAATTTTAATTCTTGTAATGTTTGAAGAGTGCATCAAATAAAAAGTAAGTATTTTTTTACCTTGCCTTAGTTAATTTTTTTTTCTGCCCTAATATAGATTTTATTTATCTGACCCAGTTATAGCTTTTATTTATTTGCCGTAGTTTAGATAATTAGGTTATTAAAAACAATTATAAAAATGTCTCTTTTTATCAAATCCCTAATGAGTGAGTAGTTCCTCACTTGTTAGGGTTAGGAATGGGAAAGGTTTGAGAGATGAAAATCTCTTACCCTTTTCTTTCCCGTCATACATTTAAATAGGACTCTATGCATATATACACACACCGCTCACTATGACACCCTATCCCACGAGGTAGCGGTGATACTATAGTTAAAGACCGGTTGTGTATGTTTTCCATGGAGGTTAGGGTAAGAGTTAAGAACGGACGGACAAGGACCTAGAGGAAGAAACCCAGTTTCTTCCCGATGGTACTAATCCACTTTGTTAACTATTACTTTAACACCTGAATAGTTCTTAATTAGGGCATAGAAAGCGGTGAGGAATATTGACTTTCCAAACATAACCTAAACATAACCCTAACAAGGTTTTAATCCTAATCAAACTCATTTCAGTTTTTAGTGATAATCAATCCGACAACAATTGGAATTAACTTGTTGGAACAACTAGAAAATACACAAAATCCCTGTGGACCGACCCGTACTCAACCGGCTAGCTACCAAGCGACGCCGTTCTTGATTGCGGTTAATATTCTTTGATTTATCTTTTAAAAGCGCACGCATGCATAAGTATCCTTCGACAATCAAATGGCGCCGTTGCCGGGGATGGCATAGTTATTTTCTTTTTGTAATTTCGTGTTAATATAAAAATTGAAAAATCATACAAACTGAAAAATATAAAAATAGAAAAAAATTATCATCTTGTTATTCTTTGAAGGGTTTTCTTTTTAATTGTGTAGGATCGAAGAACAGATTCAGATCTGGAAAAATCCATAGAGCAAAGCAACAAACAGTAGATCTGAACAAGCAGAGGATGATCAGAACAGAGAAACAGAGAATTTTTGGGATCTGAACCGCAAAGTCCACCGCGGAACCGCGGTCAAAGGCACGTTTCGGCGGAGGAACCGCGACGCTCTGGTGACATCAGCACGTGAAACCTCTCTGTAAGATTTCTCTTCTTCTCTGTAACCCCCTTATCTCCTCTGAAAAATTTTCCTGCTGGGTTCTTTGCGCAAAAAATCTCCCCCTTCTCCAATAACTTGATCTTGTGCAGGATTCTTTGCGCCACAATAAATTTTTTTTTTGGCAAGTGTTTGATTGTGTTTATTGATTTGCATCTTTAAAATTGACTTTAAGGGGCTTAAACACCAATCCAGATTGGGTTGGGATTTCATTACCCTTCCTAGGACCCCAAAAATCACAAAAAGCATATTGCATTGACCATCGAGTTAATTAAAAAAGATTAGACTCAGCCTTAAGGACTGGCGCGCTCAATAGGACAAAGGAATAGTTGTAGGCATCGATTGTTTATCTAAACCAGACTTTGTGGTGCCTAGGCTAGACAAGTGGGGAAATGTAACTTTAAAAGGCTTGTCTCACTGTGATTCGTGAGCGAATCCCTCCTTTCCTTACTTGTGCTTACCTGGCCACAATTGGCGGTGAAGATGCGATTTGAGGTCCTCACAACTTGCCCTTTGGAACAGTTAGGAGTAGTCCAGTTGACCTAGGAGACCCTAGATCTAGGCTTGATTGTGCATATTGTGATTGTGTCTAAGCTTCTTATAAAAATCTTTTTGCAAAAGAACTCATTATAAAAAAATAACACAAAACAGAAAATTTTTACCAAAAAAAAAAAAAACTTGCCAATTTGTCGCTAGAAATCCTCTACACCCACATTCTTTTTCTTCTCCTTTCTTACATCATGGGTACCCCACCTCGCAAAACTCTTGCCAAACTTTTGTACCCTCATCCAAACATTGCTTCCTACGCGAATTGTTTTGGTCGAATTACGGACGACCCCTCCATGCCCAAAATTTCTTTGAAAGATCGAATAGAAGAATCTAGGAGAAACAGTTCGACTCTACAATCCACTTTGTATCAACCATTTCAACCTTCACCACCTTCTTACGTTGATACTCCTTTTTCGAGTTCTGTTGTAACTCCGAAACCCATGTCTATAGCTGAACATATTGAACAATCTCGTAATCGATCTTTTATTCCTTTCAACACTTCCAGTTCTTGGGATCAACAAGTCCATTCACTTTTTTATCCAAATGTTGATCCTACTCCTGTCCAACCATTCAATTCCTACCAGTCCTACCCGACTTTCGCACCTTCCCTAGACATTGCTTCTACACAACCATTTGAGAGTTTCACGTATCCAAACAACTTTGAATCTTTTACTGAAACCCCTTCACAACCCATGTCTAGTCTGGAACAGTCGTTGGAAGCTTATATTGTAGCGACAAACCAACAGATGAGGAATCTAGATGCGTCCATTGCCGCCCTTAATTCATCAAGACAACCTAGTGACCCTGTAGCTAGTTTCCAACTAGCTCCAAAAATTCCAATGTATGATGAGGCGGTTGGACAGATTGAGAATTTGAGTGGAGAGAGTGAGCTGTGCACCCTTCCAAATCAAACCCACCCATCACCAATTGAATCCCACAACTCCGGTTTTGAATGTCTATCAAGTGTCCCAAATGATTCACCATTTGAAAATAAAACATTTAATGAATTGTGTGACTTTGCAGTGCTTTATTTGCCAGATTGTGAAGGGTCCCTTTCGAGTGAAACCATTACCAATCCTTTCGACCTCTACACCTCCAATCTAGAACCTGAATTGATAAATATCCATGCTTTTGATGAGGTGTCCGAAAAAATTAATTTTCACTTGATTGAGGATACTGACGCAGGGAATAATTTGGATGATGAACCCACAGATTTGACTGAATTTTTTTCTCCGATTCATCATCCCGAGTCATTAAATGTTTCTCCCGAACTTTATATGCGTCTTGATTTTGATGATAATTGCATGGATGAGATAACTTTTGAGGAGAATTAAAAGGAGAGTATTAAGGAGAGTATTGAGGATGAACCAGTCTTGTTTGATGAGTCGGATTTTCCAATTTATCCTCCTGAACCTTTAACTGTGACCCTTCCTAAATCACTCCCTTTCTTCCTTTCCATCGTTTCGACCGCGCAAGAATCCGTCACTCTTCCATTTTCAATGTCTGGTTTACCAAGTTCAACGTACCCATGTTTTCTCGCGAATCTTATGGGATTTGACCCCATTTCTCGACGGGTTGATAGATTAGCACAATCACTTTTAACACATCGGTCATCACAATTTGTGTGAATTTATTCACTCAATTTACACTCTCAAGTTCGTACTACACTTCTTTTTCTCTTCCGCTAATCTTCTCCTAATATACCGAGACCATATTCCACCTTTCTTCCCATACGGTCTCGTGTGTTTCTCATTTCTTTTCTCTACACTCCATTCTTTCCCAACCACACCATTATAACGATAAAATTTTTGAATGGTTGGTGCCAACCTTTGGCCTGTATAAGGCCTTGTGTAGCTTGATACTGTGATTTTCTCCTCCCTAACTCTGAATTTTAACGCTTAAACAGTGGAAACACTGCCTCACTTAAGTTTGGGGGGGACCTTGTTGTATATATATTTTGTTTTTCTTTTAAAAATAAAAAAATATATAAAATAAATAAATAAATAGGGGAATACCGGCCATTTTGACCCTCTTGGTGTAGCCTGACAGTGAGGACACTGTCAAGTTTAAGTTTAGGGGTGTGCTCGGTAAGCTTTCTTCCTTCGCATTCATGTGTATATTTTTGCATTTGCATACTTATTTTAAAACCTATAAAAACTGAAAATTTTGAAAAATTATAAAAATTGAAATATTTAATTTTGGTCATAATTGACTTGAGTTTGACAAGAAGGTTAACTAGTTAAGAAAAACTAGATTCTAAACTTAGTAAATTAAAAACCCTAAAAATATCCTTTTTTAAAATTTAACTGTAGAAAATATATGTCTTTGTAGTTTACTTAGAAATAGGCAAATTTTGAGTTCACTACTTGGGATAAGTCAAAATAAGGAAAGAATATTGATATTTTTATTAAAGTGTAAGTCTGAAAAATAATCCCTAAGCTTAAGTCTAAATTCTGAAAATATATACCCTACAACTTGCACAAACACGAACCTTGAAACTTGAAATAGTAGAGGAGACCTTGAAATGCTCTTGTCTAAAGTCCTTAGTATGAAGGAAAATATAATAAAAAGTGTGAATAAAGAGATAGAAAAATGAACACTGATTTTGTAATTAATTAAGGCTGTATAAATAGAAAAAATATATAGCGAGGGTGCTTTATCACCTAGTGCCTTAGACCAACTGGTTTGGGAGTCATTGCTAAAGCCTTAGGTGTTACAAGACTAGGAATTACGTCTTAATGTGCAAACACATTTTGTAATCGGTCGTTAGTGCCTCAAGAAGTATTAGCGGTCGCATGAAGGATGTGTGAGCAATTTCATCTAAAAAATTCACCAACTAAAAGTACTTTGGATGATGGACAACAGTATAAGAGTTTGAATTGAATTTCCAAGTGTAGGGGCGATAGATACACACACGTAGGGGGTATATGATTGGGGTTTGGATGAGAGATAGGAATGAAAAATAGGACTTATATTTTTAGTAGAGATGATAAAAATTCCTAAGTTGAGATGGAACCTTAGAAAGAAAACTCAAAAGATGCTAAAAGCTAAATAAATCTACAAAACATATACAATCTTAAGTTAAATGATAAGGAAGCATGAAAAATACGGGTTGATAATTTCTGAGTTGAAGATAATAGAATTTCTTACTAGAAAACCGAATTGGAGAATAAAAGTCAATAGGCCAAATTGATAGGATTTTGTGGGTAGTATCCGCTGAAAACTCTCAGGAGACAACACTCCTCCTACTAGGGACACCTAGAGGTTTAACGGCTTGTTGCACGAGCTCAGTGCAATCGCGTTTCCCTGCGAAAGTGTGGTTATGACTTTTTCGAGAATAAACTAGTATTGCTCGAGGACAAGCAAAAGATAAGTTTGGGGGTATTTGTTCATATCATAATTTTTCATTATTATATTCCCCATTCTTATTCATTTTACAAATAAACAGGTGCTTTTGATCCATGTCTGCTACATAGTTGCAGGTTACAGGTTCTCGGAACAAAAACAGTGAAAATGATGAAAAGACGATACACAAGTGAGACTACGACCAACAAATAGAAGAATCTTGATCATGCCTACCGTTTGAGGGACAAATGAAGATCAATGAACAATTTCACAAAGTACAAAGGCAACGCAAGGTTCAAGACTTCGACACGAAGCAAACGGTAAAAGTCCACGACATTATGAACTGTGGAAATCAGAAAGAAACTAGAAGACATTCTGAAGAAACAAGTGAAGAAAAGCCAAATAAAAAGCAACAAAAATTACCCCAGAAGATTCCAGCCAGAGAACCCACCATACGGCCGCGGATCCGCGGCCAAACAGGGCATATGGCCGCGGATCCGCGGCCGTGCTGAGCGCGTGTCGGTGCGTTTTGTCGGTGTGTGGTGGTGTGTTGAATAGGCTTTTTAGGGTAGTTTTGTAAATGCAGATAGGAATCAGATGTAAACCCTAGGGTTTCTATAATCTATAAATAGAAACCCTAAAACTCTTTTTTGAGCATGCCTCTTCCTATGCCTCATTTTAATTCTTAAATTCAGAATTTTAATTCTTGTAATGTTTGAAGAGTGCATCAAATAAAAAGTAAGTCTTTTTTTTACCATGCCTTAGTTAATTTTCTTTTCTGCCCTAGTACAGATTTTATTTATCTGCCCTAGTTATAACTTTTATTTATTTGCCGTAGTTTAGATAATTAGGTTATTAAAAAAAATCATAAAAATGTCTCTTTTTATCAAATCCCTAATGAGTGAGTAGTTCCTCACTTGTTAGGGTTAGGAATGGGAAATGTTTGAGAGATGAAAATCTCTCACCCCTTTCTTGCCCGACATACATTTTAATAGGACTCTATGCATACATACACACACCGCTCACTATGGCACCCTATCCCACGAGGTAGCGGTGATACCATAGTTAAAGACGGGTTGTGTATGTTTTCCATGGAGGTTAGGGTAAGAGTTAAGAAAGGACGGACAAGGACCTAGAGGAAGAAACCTAGTTTCTTCCCGATGGAACTAATCCACTTTGTTAACTATTTCTTTAACACCTGAATAGTTCTTAATTAGGGCATAGAAAGCGGTGAGGAATATTGACTTTCCGAACTTAACCTAAACCTAACCCTAGCAAGGTTTTAATCCTAATCAAACTCATTTCAGTTTTTAGTGATAATCAATCCGACAATAATTGAAATTAACTCGTTGGAACAACTAGAAAATACACAAAATCCCTGTGGACTGACCCGTACTCAACCGGCTAGCTACCAAGCGACGTCGTTCTTGATTACAGTTAATATTCTTTGATTTATCTTTTAAAAGCGCACGCACGCATAAGTATCCTTCGACAATCAATGACGTCAATAGGTAGATCAACTATCGCTACACAAATCAAAAGATAATGGCATCCGCAATGATAAAGGTGTGCAGCGGCTCAGCGCGACACAACACGACACGGTGCGTGAAGCAGCATGACACGGTGCGGGGCCTTGCGGTGACACGCGGCTGATACGTTTGTGGCACACAAGTGGCATGAACTGAGCACGAAGCGGTCATGGTGTGGTACAGAAGCAGGGCACACGGCATGACATAGTCTAGGTACGGTGATGACACGGTCACGGCATGGTCTGGGTACAATGCATGGTCTGGTCTGGGTATGGTGTATGGTCTGGTCTGGGTATGGTGGCGGCATGGTTGTGGTCTGGTGATGACATGGTGGTGATCTGGTGATGACATGCTGGTGGTCTGGTGGCGGTCTGCATGGGTTAGGGCTCGGGTGAGATTGAGAACGAGAGGGGAGAGAGAGAGAGAGTTAGAGACGGGGAAGAGAGAGTGAGAGAGATAGAGAGAGAGTTATATGAAACCGTTTATATATATATATATATATAATAGGGTAACTAAATAATATCAAATCACTCCAAATATTACCCGAATCTAGTCAAAAAATTATATTTTTGAGAATAAAATACATACATAAAGATTTTGGCCATAATGCAACAATCTAGTATTAAATACATATAACCCCAAATAAAATTTAAATAAATATACATAAAAATTTACTAAATATTTTATTGTCTATATTTTAGAATATGAACATAATAGATAAGAGCAAAAGTAAGATATGGGATGATATACCATACAAAGTTAGGTAGCAAAAAGATATTATTTATACGTAACTTGTACTATAAATAGATATGTAAAGATTTAAACATATATAAAGTATATATAATACTCAATTCACTTAGATACAACGTACTAGTAAATATTGGATATAACCTTGCACCATATTGGGTTTTAAACATGCGGGTCAGGTCGGATAAGGACTATCACTACTTGAATCATTCACAACCTAATAGCTAAAAAAAGAATTATAAAGAAAGACTTAAAATACCAAATTATATTATATAAACGTATTAGGGTGTTACATTATACCCAACTACAAAAGAATTTCATTCTCTAAATTCATGGAATAGGAAAAATACAAGAAGATACGGATCTAAGAAAAGAGGTGTGGAAATTTTTGTCGAATCTCGACTTCACGTTCCCAAGTAAATTCTCCATGCGAACGATTTCCCTACGAAATGAGTACTAGTAGGATTACTTTATTCATGAGAACCTTTTCTCGTCGATCCACAATAGCTATTGGTCGCTCTTCATACGTTAAATCTTCTCTTACTGTCAGTTCCGAGTGATCTAGAACGTGTGTCTCATCTCGAACATAATTTCAGAGTTATGATACATGAAACACGTCATGAACACCCGCCAAGAATGGTGGTAAAGCCAATCGAAAAGCCAGCTCTCCTACACGCTCAATGATATTGAAAGGCCCTACGAATCGAGGACTAAGCTTGCATCGACTATCAAATCGGATTACTCCTCTAGTCGGTGATATCTTCAAGAACACAAGATCACCAACAGCGAACTCCAAAGGTCTTCTTCCTGTATCATCCCAACTTTTCTGTCGATCCTGTGCCACCTTTATATGATTACGGATCAAGTTAACTTTCTCCACAGTTTGAACAATCAGATCCGGTCCCAACAATCTTCTTTCTCCAATATCGTCCCAACAGACAGGCGAGCGACACTTACGACCATACAATGCTTTGAATGGAGCCATCTGTATCGTCACCTAAAAACTGTTATTGTATGAAAACTCCACAAAGTGCAAATGATCCTCCCACAAACCCTTGAAGTCTAATATACATGCTCTCAACATATTTTCAAGAGTTTGGATCGTTCTTTCAGACTGGCCATCTATCTGAGGATGATATGCCGTGGTAAATTTCAAGCGAGTTCCCAAACTTTTCTGTAGACTCCTCTAAAAGTGTGATAAGAACCGAGTATCACAATAAGAAAAAATACTCATGGGTACTCCATGCAATCTCACAATCTCCTGCATGTATCGCTCTGCCAAAGCCTCTGTCGATTGACCAACTCAAAATGGTATGAAATGAGTTGCTGTAACTACTCTGAATTTACTGTACTGAATTTTCCATTTTAATGTACAGAAATGAGTTTACAACCTGAGTTTGATATTATAAGTTACTTTTATGAAATAACAGCAAGAAACAACTTGTAGCTCACTGGTAAAGCCCTTGCACTGCTGTGACGTAGCCCCTGTATTCGATTCCCATCAGACACAATTATTTTTTCTGAATTTTTTCTAACTTTTTTTGAAGCCCAAAAGATTGCACGTGCAATACACGGGGAAATGAAAAGTTCAGAATAATCAAACATGTGGAAAATGGTTTAAACAGAGAGTTGATCAGATGGCACGAGTCTCGATACCAGATGTCACAAATCGACCGGCCAAATAGCCTATAAGACCGGTGCCGACGGTCAGATCAGGGCCAATAAAGCCCAAGCTTTGCACACACGCCCCTTCAGCTACCCCTAACCCTTCTACACTGTTTGATTTCTCTGCAATCAAACAGAGACCTTTCATTTCATAATTAAACACCATTTTAATGCTTTTTAATCCACAATTTTAATTCCCAAACCGTAATTCTCCACTGTAAATACCACCCCACAGTTTGGCTCAGCACCATTATGAAAATTCAAGCCAAAACTCTCTAAAAAGTTCCTAGTGCAAGTGAAATAAAGAGGAGTTAGCAAGCAAGTTGGTTCCGGCGAATACCGAAGCCTATTCCGAATTTCCCGTGACGCCACGAAGCTCATCCCCTCTTCTTCAACCTCTTTTTGAGTTTTATAAACAGTAAGTCCCTTCCAAACACCCTTTCTCTTCATTGAAATTCCCTTTTAAAACTTATATCGGTAAGTTGAGTTAATACTAATACCATTTTTGTAAACCCTAGAAACTTTTTCTCCTTTATTCTTTGATCAACCAAGTTTATATACAGTACTTGTAACCTTAAACCCTAATGTTCAGAATCAAATTTCATCAAAATTCTCATGTAAAACAACAATAGTAGAACTTTTTTATTAAAATATCTTGAACTTTATAAACACCTCTTTTAGTATTTGTTAAAACAATACCTTTAGGAAAACATCACGGGGTAACGAGCTACCCCACACGCACACTTGGTTTCATAGCACGATACTCATTGTATGTATTTTTGTTTCGAAGTATAATATTATAATAAAATACCATATAATTTAAAAACCGAATTTCTTTTAAAGCGGTATTTCATATCTTTTGCGATTACGCATCTACAACCTTCTTTATGAGACCTGGATGGGCCACCAACAAAACATGTCATGCCCCGCTTCCCAGTAGACGGAAATGGTGATGTGGCAGGCCGCAACGTATTTACTATGAAATAAATACGTTAAGCGTAATTAAGCAATATATAAAATGTACAAGAATGACAAGTGATATAAAATAAAACAACAACTTTATTTATATTCATCTTTACATACAATTGTTTGAAAATGAAAAGATACAATGATAATAAGCAGTTCCTAAACAATGGCATACAGGAAAGTAAGTACAAGAAACTAGAAGTCAGGCTGTACCGTAAGCTGGTCCAAGTGCCATATATTGCATGGGTGAGAGTTGCTAAGTTGCAACTGACCGACAACGCCAGAGTATGGTGGAAGGCTGAAGAAATCCGTCTCACCCAACCAATTGAGTAAAAGACATTTCGCAATCTGTTTGATGCGAAGTACTTCCCTAAGACTGCCCGTTTCGACATGGAGCAACAGTTCATCCATCTACAACAAGGCTCGATGTGGGTCAAGTCTGTGGATGAATACGATACTGAGTTTACCATACTTAGCAGGTAAGATATGGTCTCAAATTCAAATTCCTGATTTCACTCATTACACTGCTAACACAAGGTTGTAATAGGTTCGCTGCACACCTGATTCCTACTGCTGAGATCCGGACACGACGATTTCAGAAAGGGTTGGACTCGGAAATCCAAGCTGCACTCGTTACAGGGGATTTCCCAACCCATGAACTTGCTTTGAAGGCTGCTCGACACTATGAGGCAGTTGTGAAGAAGAAGGGCAGACCGTAGACTGCCGGTGTGAAACGCCCTGCTATAAAGATGTCAGGAGGAGTTTCTTCTAGGCCAACATTTGCACTCAGGAGACTGGGAGGATCATTTAACTGGTCCAGTCCAGACTTTCATTTCTACTGCAAGAGAACTGGACACCTGGCGAAGGACTGCAAGCGTGCCAATGGCCTGTGCTTGATTTGTGGCGCATCCACTCATGCCATAGGAGCATATCCATATCATTTCAACACAGCTCTAGCACCCAGACCTGCAATCACGATCCCGCAGCGGCCAGCCATTCAGGCTCCTGCACCTCGTTTAGCTCTCCCTGCACCAGCCCCATGTAGACCTCCTTCACAGCCTCAACGTCAGTTCCATCAGGGACAGAGAAACGTGCTTCAATGGCAGAGAAACATGCTCCAAGGATAGAGGAATGTGCCTCCAGCAAGGAGGAATGTGCCTCCACGACGTCAGGCTTTTGCAATGACGGTCGAGGAGGCCGAAGCCACATGCCAAGTCATCACTAGTAATTCCTAATCCTTTCAAACCTTTTCAATCCTTGTATATCTCTATAACTTTTCCTATATCTAAACCTAATCTCAAACAACTTAGGTACTATACTACTAGCCTCCCTTCCTGCTCTAGCACTCTTCGACACTGGAGCATCACATTGCTATATGTAGCAACGGTTCGTCCGAGCTCATGCGATTCTAGTTAAACTGCTCGTATACAGCTGGAATTTCAGTTCAGGGAACGACGTTCTAAAAACAACTTTAGGATACGATCTGTGTCCAGCGGTCATCTGCAGTAGAGAATTTTATGCGGACTTCAAGGTGCTGGACATACCAAACTTCGATGTAGTTTTGGGAATGGACTGGCTAGGAACTTTCTTCGCTACCATCGACTGTCGCCAAAGGAGGGTAGTGTTATAAATACCAGATCATCCAGTGTTCTATTTCAAGAGTGGAGACCGTACCTTGGAACCTAGCGTCTACAAAGAAAAACCAAAGAAGGCAGTGGTTGCAGCATTACAAGCGGAAGAATCGAAGCCAAAGATAGTTCGAGAGTTCGAGGATGTATTTCCGGAAGATATATCAGGTTTACCCCCAGATCGAGCTCTTGAATTCAGCATCGATTTACTAACTGGTGCGCAATCTGTAATCAAAACTCTGTACCGGCTTAGTCCTGAAGGATTGAAGGAGATCCGCATTCAGTTGGACGAACTCCTGAAGAAAGGTAGGATTCATCCCGGTACTTCAAATTGGGGATCTCCAATTTTACTTGTGAAGAAGAAAGATGGTTCATACATGATGTGTATGGATTATCGAGTTCTAAACTAAGTGACGATTATGAACTAGTATCCACTGCCGTGCATCGATGATCTTTTCGATCAGCTAAGTGGGTCTTGTGTATTTTCAAAGCTAGATCTTTATTCGGGTTATCATTAGGTGAAGGTCAAAGAGTCCGATATTCCGAAGATGGCGTTTAGGACTTGATATGGTCATTATGAGTATCTTGTAATGCCATTTGGAGTGACCAATGCACCTGCCATCTTTATGAATCTGATGAACCAAGTTTTTCGAGAGTATTTAGACAGGTTCATTGTCATTTTCATCGACGACATCCTGGTGTATTCAAAGAATCGGAAAGAACACGCCGAGCACTTACGGATTGTCCTTGAGACATTGCGACAACATCAGCTCTACGCCAAGTACAGCAAGTGTGAATTTTGGCTAGATCAAGTTGGATTTCTTGGACATATCGTTTCAGGCGAAGGAATCTCAGTAGATCTAGCTATGGTGTCAGGTTTCAGCGAGTGGCTGACACCAAAGACGGTGAAGGATATACGAAGTTTCTTGAGATTAGCAGAATACTACCGACAATTCATTGAAAGCTTTTCAAATATTGCAGCACCCATGACAAGCCCATACGTAAAGATGAAGCATTTGTTTGGTCATAAGCATGTGAAAACGTTTTTGTAGAACTCAAGTCAAGATTAACTTCTGCTCCTATTCTTATAATACCGGATCAATCTGGAGGATTCGTTGTGAATTGTGATGCGTCTGGTAAAGGATTAGGATGTGTTCTACACCAGTATGGAAAAGTTGTGGCTTTTGCATCAAGATAGCTAAAGGTACATGAGTGCAACTATCCAACACGTGATCTGGAGTTGGCAATCGTTATTTTCGCACTTAAGATTTGGCGCCACTATCTTCTGGGAGAACGAGTGGATATATACGCTGACCATAAGAGTCTGGAGTATGTATTTACTCAGAAGGAACTAAACATGCGGCAGAGAAGATGGTTAGAACTCATGGAGGACTTCAACATCAACCTACAGTAACATCCTATGAAGGTGAATGTAGTTCTTGATGCACTTAGCCGCCTGCCATTAGTAATGAATCTCACCGCTCAGTGGAATCTACAACAAGAATTGCACAGATTGGCGGTCGAAGTAGTTATGCCAGGTAACACTTCATATTTGATGAACTTACAAGTCCAGTCCACTATTGTCAATCAGATCAAGGCAGCTCAAGCAAATGATGCCAAGCTGCAAAAGATTCTAGAATAGGTAGAAATTGGACTTCGAACTGACTTCATAATCCACGAAGACAGATGCTTGCGATATGGAAGTTGATTATGTATACCGAATGACCCAGTTCGAGAAGAGTTGATGAAAGAAGCTCGCAGCTCTCCTTATTCTGTACACCTCGGTGGTACAAAGATGTACAATGATCTATGACAACACTACTGGTGGCATAGAATGAAACGTGAAGTAGTTAGAAGCATAGCCAAGTGTTTGGTGTGTCAGCAAGTGAAGGCTGAACATCACAGAACTGCTGGTCTACTTCAGCCGTTACTAATCTTATAATGGAAATGGCAGCACATTACCATGGAATTCGTGACTGCCCTTCCTCGCAGCATGAAGGGTAATGACGCAGTATGGGTTATTGTGGATCGACTCACAAAGTCGGCTCACTTTATTCCGTTTTGAGTTGGCCAATCAACCGAGACGTTAGCAAAGAAGTATATGGAGGTAAGCATAAGTCTAAAGTAAGATTTAAACCTTCAAGATGTACCTTATTTGATACCCATGAACTCATGCAGGAGATTGTGAGATTACATGGAGTACCTGTTTGCATCGTCTCCGATCGTGATACCAGATTCCGATCACAATTTTGGCAGAGTCTGCAAGCTAGCCTGGGAACGAGTCTGAATTTCAGCATGGCTTATCATCCACAAACGGATGGACAGTCCAAGCGAACAATTCAGATTCTAGAAGACATGCTAAGAGCTTGTATGTTAGACTTTGGAGGTTTGTGGGAAGATCACCTACACCTTGTGGAGTTTTCATACAACAACAGCTATCAGGCAAGTATTGGAATGACATCATTCGCAACACTCTACGGACGTAAGTGTCGTTCACCGCTAAGTTGGGACGACATCGGAGATCGTGGACTCCTTGGACCAGAGATGATCGTGGCAACTGTGGACGTAGTTCGCACGATCAGGGAATGAATGCACATAGCCGAAGACCGACAAAAGCATTGGGCAGATGCAAAGCAGCGACATCTAGAGTTCCAACCTGGAGACCATTTTTTTCTAAAGATCTTTCCAAACCGAGGAGTGATTCGCTTTGGAAAGAGGGGTAAGCTAAGTCCAAAATACATAGGACCGTTCAACATACTCGAACGAGTTAGAGAAGTGGCATACCGTTTAGCACTTCCACCCTCATTGGAAGGAGTGCACAACGCGTTCCACATATCCCCGCTACGACGATCTGTGAGCGACCCTAGCCACATACTTGATCACTTAGAGCTCACAGTATAAACGGACCTAACTTGTGAGCGACAACCCATTGAGATCCTGAACCGAAAGATAAAGACACTGCGGAACAAGGAGGTAAACTTGGTCTGAGTGATGTAGAGAAATGATTCGCCAGGAGAATCATCATGGGAACGAGAAGAAGACATGCATGCAAGATGCTCTTACTTTTTTGAAAATTAGTCCATATGTAATCGTAAATTTCGAGGACGAAATTTTTATAAGGAGGGTAGAATGTAACGACTCTGAATTTTCTGTACTGAATTTTCCATTTTAATGTACAGAAATATATTTACAGCCTGAGTTTGATGTTATAAGTTACTTTTGTAAAATAATAGCAAAAAACAACTTGTAGCTCACTGGTAAAGCCCTTGCACTGCTGTGACGTAGCCCCTGTGTTCGATTCCCATCAGACACAATTGTTTTTTCTGAATTTTTAAAAACTTTTTTTGAAAGCCCAAAAGATTGTACGTGCAATACACGGAGAAATGAAAAGTTCAGAAAAATAAAACATGTGGAAAATGGTCTAAATAGAGGGTTGATTAGATGGCACGAGTCTCGATACCATATGTCACAAATCGACCGGCCAAATAGCCTATAAGGCCAGCGCTGATGGCCAGATAAGGGCCAATGAAGCCCGGGCTATGCACACACACCCCTTCAGCTACCCCTAACCCCTATGCACTGTTTGATTTCCTTGCAATCAAACAGAGACCATTCATTTCACAATTAAACACCATTTTTATGTTTTTTAATCCACAATTTTAATTCCCAAACCCTAATTCTCCACTATAAATACCACCCCATACTTTGGCTCAGCACCTATCTAAAAATTCTAGCCTAAACTCTCTAAAAAGTTCATAGTGCAAGTGAAGTAAAGTGGAGTTAACAAACAAGTTGGTTCCGGTGAAGACCGTAGCCTATTCCGGAGCTTCCGCATTGGCACGAAGCTGATCCCCTCTTCTTCAACCTCTCTTTGAGTTTTATTGTAACATTTCAGAAAAATAAAATATTATTTTTGGGAAATTTTATAATTAAATAATAAATATTATGAATATTTGATAATGCGGTATAATAAATTTCCAATAAATTGGGAAATATTTGGAAAATTATAGGAATTTCTGAAATGAGGGTGTTTTATGTGATTTAAGCAAATTATAAATTTTGTTAATTAATTATATATTATTTTAATGCTATTCGCGATTAAATATCGCTAATCTTGCATTAATCCGGTTTTGTGCACATGACCTGCACCATGTCACATTTTAGCACTTGTTACATTTTGTCATGGCTTTTCTTCATTTTTATGCAAGGTTTTCTTTTAAAATGGAAAGAAAAGAAAAGAAAAGAAAAGAAAAGAAAAGGATTAAATATTGAGGTATGGGCAAGAGAGAGTGTGTGAGGGGTCAAGAGAGCCGTGCCTATTTGTTCCCTTCATTCTCCTTCATCATTTTCCCCTCCCTCTTCAGTCTTGGCTGCCTCCTCATTTCCCCCCTCCTCTTCATCCCCAAAACACCATCAAAAACAACTCAAAACACCTCAATCCTTTCATTAAAAACGTGCACAAGCTCCCTACAAACCCCTTGGACCAAGAAAGCAAGGATTTTGGACACTTGGGGCAACTAAAGTATTTTCTTGAGTTGTCAAATGAGGTAAATCTTTCACCATTTGCGTAGTATATCATTCACTTTAGCTTCCATATTGGTTTAGAAGTATTTTAGTTTGGATTAGTGAGCTTTGAAAATTTTTAGAAGAGGTTAGGATTTGAATTGAATCCGAAGGTGTACCTGAGGTCAGTAGAGACCATACAACCCCTGTAGTGATGATATATTGGACTAAATCGGATACTAGAACCACAATTAGCGAACTTAGAAACCCCGATGTCTGGAAAATTGTGAGAATTGTGATGTGTTTTGGTGATCTGCTATAACCCGGGTGACCTAAAATTTTTTTAGCGATTACTGGGAGTCGTGCAGGCAACCTGGAGTGTACTCTAAAGACCCAAGCCCCAAACACCTTGTCCAGGCCGCAAATTTATTCATTCGGGCTGCAATTTGCGGCCTTGGTACACCCAATTTGCTTCGTGCTTTTTCCAGGGCTTTATCTCCAATAAATTAGACCCTCCATGTGTTAGTTATATGTATGCCCTAGAGGCCATTGTTGTACATATGATGTATATTATAGTGGATGCTTGGATGTATATAGAGATGACTTTCTTTCTCGATATGATAGTATGCTATCTGGTTTCACTTTATCTAGACATGTTAACAAATACTGTTTTGTGATCACGTGTTGATAAAGCCCTTAGGATATGTACTCGACTACAAGGACTATGATACAAATCATACTAATGGGGCCAGGGTAGTCTATGAGTACATCCTATAACTATTCCTAGTCGAGGGTGTATCAAGACAGGGAATCGATACTCCAGAGTAGGCTAGCGTATACGCATCTTGACCCATATGATGGGCGATGGATGATCCTATATCCATTGGTGTTGGACATCAAAGATGGTGTACGGGTGCTCAGTGGAGACTGGGTACACTTAACGGACTCGCCGAGAACTCCTGGATGGTATTATACCTATCGTCAGTTAGCAGATCTCCGGTGACACTGGTACAGGATAGTTTGTAGACCGGAGATCGTCATAGAGTCTTGTGTAATTTCCACTGTGCTTTGATTTCCACCTTACCACGTCCAAGAGGGCGTGCAAAATGGTGACTTTTCGGTACAGTCCTGAATCACATGGAGGCAATGAGCGATAGGAGGGGTTTCGTCTCTCCCGGTATTAGGAGTTGATGTTGTGCTTTGTTCGATTGGCTATAACTGGAAGTCCCTGGCCAGGGATGATATGGAGATTTACTAATAAGTGTTATCAGTAGTTTCTCGACCCGTTATGAGCCTTACATCGACACGACTTATCGGTTACTGGGGTCTTACGTTTACCACCCCTAGACTAGATATGCAACATATCAGACGAAGCGATCAGACTGTACGGTAGTGTTTACTGATTGGATTTGCAGGAGAATGTACAGGCTTGCTTGTTTATCTTCTGATTACTCAATACACTGGTGGCTGTTACGTTTAGCTGACCGCTTGAAGCTTGTGGGTGTTTGATATGATCATCACCCACTGCCGGCGTATTGACGATTCTTTAGAGTCCTACACAGAGGTTTCCTGGCTCAGGCAAAACGGAGTAGGAGCACATATGTGATATGTGTGGGAACGAGAATAAAACGATATGAGATACCGTATTCTATTCTCGCGATATATGATATCGGCCGGGTATATGTGATATAGTCGGTTCATCGGATCAAGTGTTGATTCGATGAATCAGTACATGTTATACTAGTCGGTTATATGCTATATAGCCGGATTGTGTTGGATGTATATGCCCTAGAGGCCAGTATTGTATATGTATACATATGGATACTAGGGATATGTATGTACAGAACAATCTTGCTCAGTTTTATAGTATATTATTTGACTTGCCTTTATCGGGATATATGTATTTATTGTTATTATATATGGTTTGCTCATATTGATAAAGACTCGATACGGTAGTATACTATTGTGGTTTGTCTTTATCTTAACATGGCATATGTCATACTCGTTATTACATATTGCGGTTACATGTTGGTAAAGCCCATAGGATTTTGCTTGACTACCTTCGTTGTGATGGCGATCATACTTGTGGGAGCAGGGTAGTCCATAAGCACATCCTTAAATGGTCCCTAGTCGTGTGAGTATCGAGACTGGGCACTGATACTCCAGAGTAGACTGGTGTGTATATTTCTTGCCCCATCGGGGGATGGTTGGTCCCGCAGCTATTGGTCTGATGCACCTAAGATCGTATACAGGTGCTCACTAGGTGTGAGTACACTGGACGGACTCGCCGAGAACTTCCATATGGTACTATACCTATCGTCAGATGGAAGTTATCAGGTGACATGTATACAGGTTAGTCTTTGGACCTGAGATCGTCATATGTCTCGTGTGAGTTCCCACTGAACTTTGATCACTACCCTACCACGGCTCTACTGAGTCGTGCAAACAGGTTTTGGTTGGGTTCAGTCCCGAGCCACATGGAGGCAGTGAGCGATTGTCGGGGATTCGTCTCTCCTGGTATAGGGAGTCGATATCGCACTATGATTCGATTGGTCAGGACCATAAGACCTTGGCCAAGGCAGTTGGGATCTACTGATAGGCTGATCAGTAGTTTCCCGGATTGGTCCTGAGCCACATCGGCACGACTTATCAGGTGGTCAGGGTCTGACGTTCACCATCCCCTAGACCCGGTATGCTATACTCTTTGATGAAGAGACCAGACTGTACGGATATTGTCACGGATAGGCTCAGTAGGAGATCCGGATGAGTTTGCTCGTTGGCCTTCCTTTTCGACAGGTACCTGGGCAGCCGTTACATACAGCTAGTGCCGCTGACGTGCTTGTGGTTAAACCCACTGCCAGAGTACTGTCGAGTCTTTAGAGTCCCACACAGAGGGTTTCCCTGATTCAAGCGAAATGGTGTAGTTGCCGTATTGGATACGTGCAGGGTTCGATCGATTGATGTACTTTGTACTCGGACTTTCGATCGGATAGTTGGTAATACTAGCCGGCTAGGGTTTGAGCCGGATTATTAAATCAGGTATTGATTTAATAATTTACATATATGTATTTCGATATGTATATTCTAGTATTACATTCTTCGTGTTATTCTATCTCTTTTGGGCGTTCGGATTTTTTATCTGACTGCCGGTATATTTGTACTGTAGTCGGAAATCCGTATTTATTACAGTTTTCCTTCTAGAAAGTGGCCACCTCATTTTGGTTTATCCTTCTATTTCATAATTGGAAATGAGGTGTAAAGTGAGAGGTAAGGGAGAAAAGGTAGTGACCATGCTTCAATAGTTAACAAATGAATTTATAATTCATTTTGGAGTTACTATTGAAGCATGGTTGCTAATTGTTTAATGAAAGAATTGATACACAAAACCCTTGTGTGTATTTTCTATTTCATTCATGTTTCATTATTTTTCCTTGAGCTCTTTTTGCTCTTGCTCTGTTTTTGCTCTCTAGCCCCCTCCACCTTCATCTTCTTCCTCTTCACTACTTTCTCATGAGTTGAGAATCAAGTGAAGAGGCAAGAAAGAGATAGCTTGACACATAGAATTCTAAACTACACCCTAGATTACTTGGTTTAGAAAACCAAGTTCTCTAGTTACTCTTTTTGTTATATAGTTAGGAGCTAGAGCCATGGATCATATTCCCCGGGTGGATCATCAAGGACCAAGGAAGGCCGGAGAACAAGCTCGATCCCGGAGGACCGACGGAGCAAGGAAAGAAGATCAAGCAAGTTCAAGGTGGCTAGTAGGAGGTAAGGATGAAGAACGAAGGCCGAAGGACTTGGTTCATTTGGTGAGGTTTCTATCATAGTAGATAGCTCTCTTAGTGTAGCTAGTTAGTTTTATGGAAAGATCCGGTTTTAGGGTTTAGTCTAGCGCCAAGTTTCATTCGTAAGAAATAATTTTGTTCCGCATTTGGCCACGTGAGATGGCCGGGGCGCCAGGGTAACCCTTCATGGTATCAGAGCCACCCATAAAACCTATACTAGCTTGTTAAATCGTGTTTAGAATAACGATCGACTGGATTTTTCAAAAACTGCATTTCCTCACATGATGTTTCTGTCGATTTTTAAAGTGATCGACAAATCAATATTTTGCTCTCAGAAAATCATGCAGGCTTTTTTAAGACCACAGAAGAAAATTTGGTACGTGAGCCCTCTAAACCGCCGCGGATCCGCAGCGCAAACCCCTTATTGGCGGTGGATCCGCGGCCATTTTGGGGGCCCACGTGATCAAATTTTTTCTGGGCCTCATTTATTTGAAGTTGTGGTTTCTGGAATAATTACTTTTTGGGCAGATTTGTTACAGTGTTGATTTAATACTTGGGGCCCACATGGAAAGTTTAGTCGATCGTAATTTTAAAATACGTATTTTATTTTCAGTACATTCACTTTTATCTGCGACTGGGAATGTCACTCGATCGGTAAAACTCGTCTGATTGCTATATGTTCCTTTAGATGGGTTTTGCGAACGTGACATTCGCGTTGATGCTGTATGCTTGTGCTGTGTTTGTGGTTGGATTGTCGTGGTGGTAGCGTGTGGTGCAATGTTAGAAATACAGTTTATAATTCATTTGTACATTTGTTATTGCGGGACGAGCGTCCGACATGTGGACTGCCGTCTTTGCCGTTTGTATATTTTTTTTGGGGCACGACTGGGCTGAGGTCGATGTCACCGGTTGTATATATTTTTAATTTTCTTTATTAGGATTACCCCGTGGTGGGGTGCAGTAATAGCCGGGTTCTAGAAGGCAACAAGCCTGCATCTCATGGCGCTGAGACGGAGGGGGCTTCATTCTAGAACTGGTTGGCTATTCGCCGCACTCGTAGGGGGTACAGGTTTTCATTGCACTGGCTATCCACACGACCGGGAATGTCGGGTTTTATTTGCGGCTCAAATGAAACCCGGGGCTCCAAGACTATCCACCATTCTGTAATGTTATCTGTGATGTTGTTTATTATCATGCCAGAGACGAATGTTATATATACATATATATATACTATTAGATGTTGTATATGTTTTGCACCCGTGCTAGTCCAGCCCCCGCTCTGTCGTTAGTTAAGTAACCTAACGGGTGATGACGGGGCCCCGTGGTGAATGCGGATGGCATATACGTACATTTTATTTTCGTTCTTTTCTGGTATGATAGGTTACAAATTGATGGGACCGCATTAATTTTAATTAATGCAAGATAATAAACCTAAAAGATGTTGTTGGAACCAAGCTTTAAAAACTGACATTACAGACGTTCTCTTTTGCTTTGCATAGTGGTATTCATTGTGGAATATCCAGCACCTCATTCGACGAGGCAAGGGCCGAGATCCCTTCACCGGGAGTGACCCCTTGAGTAAAAGTTTGCGTCAGAGTAACAACTTCACTATAGTCAATTATTTTTGCTTTGCATCATGGTATTCAGTTTAGAATATCCTGCACCTCATTCGACGAGGAAAGAGCCGAGATCCCTTCACAGGGAGTGACCTCTTTAGCAAAGGTTTTCGCCACTATATATTTATAAAAACTACTCAGGTTCCTTCAACGATATCTAGTTCATTACGTTAATGGGTTTTTCGCCAAAAATCCAGCCGTAGCCCTCCGTCATTTCTTATAAGTTATACTTAGTATTCGTGCTGCGTTTGTTGACTGTGTCAAGGCGCAGTGAACGGTAGCTGAGTGTTGCTTATTTGTGGCATACAATGCGATTGGTTAGGACGGTGGTGTAACCTTGTTGACTGTGTCAAGGGTTATGCAGGTGGCTTTAATGCAATCAAGATAATGACGGGTTGAACTTGACTAGGACTCTTTGATTTGTTGACTGTGTCAAGGTCACTTGGGTCTTAGGGGCAAAAACCACATCGGGAGTTTCAAACATACAGAAAACTTGCAGATTTTAGCATACCTTCTGGAGTGTGGTGACTAGAGTGGATTCCATCTAGTGCATCACACAATGATAGTTGGATCCCGATCCCACTGATGAGTAGGATTACTCTCGGGAGATTACCACACTTAACAATCAATGCCATAAACCAAGTAGGTGTCTAGAAAGGTGTTAGCGGGGCTACGCCTCCAGGGAAAAGAGGTTATATAATTAAGGAACTTCGTGAAAGCGTTGGAAAACCTCCCTCGAAGTACCAACACCGGCCTGGCTGAAAGGTTAAGCAAGTATTGTGACGTGCGATTAATCCTGACTAGTTCTTGTTTTAGGGTTTGAAGAAGAATTTGAGGAAATAGTGGGAGCCATCCTGATTAGATAAATCAATAACCAATCTAATCTTGCAAGAGCGCACGCTGAGTGTTTTCCCTCTCTCTCTCCAGGTAGCAACCATTTCACGTCCTAATCAAGATAATAAAATATATCGCTTGACCGATCCGAATTCTTATTCGGGGTTGGGGAACGTCGGTTCGGCTCTAACTTACGACAACTGTCATAAGTATGAGCAAGGGAAAGAGGAAAGTTTTAATTCCCTGATAATCCCATCGAAGAAGAAACATACTGTTGCATCTTCTTCAGGTGTTCTTGTTATTGAGAACCGTTTTTCGGTCAGTCCTACCTCCTGGGTACTTGATACCGGATCAGGATCTCATATCTGTAATTTATTGCAGGGACTGAGAAAAAGTAAGATAGTTGGACCTGGTGATATGTCCCTCAGAGTAGGGAACGGAGCACAAGTTAATGCTGCAGCCGTCGGTGAATATCACCTAGTGTTGCCAAATGGCAATGCTATGATTTTGAACAATTGCTACTATGTACCTTCCATGCTTTGCAACATCATATCAGTTTCTTTACTTGATAAAGATGGATATAACTTTGTTCTTGATAGAAATATCATGAACATTTACCTTGATAAGGTACTGGTTACAGAAGGTACACTGTGTAATGGTATCTATGTTCTAAATCAGAATATAGTGCTCAATGTACAAAACACACGCAAGAGGAAGAGTTCAGATATGAACGAATCCTACTTGTGGCATTGTAGACTTGGTCATATCGGAGAGAAAAGACTGAGTAAGTTGCATAAAGATGGATTTTTAGATACGTTCGAGTTTTCGTCTTATGAAACTTGTCAATCTTGTCTCAAAGGAAAGATGACCAAATCTCCGTTCACCGGACATGGAGAAAGAGCAACAGAGCTCTTTGGGCTCATACACAGTGATGTATGTGGTCCAATGTCTATACATGCAAGGGGTAGGTTCTCGTACTTCATCGCATTCACTGACGATCTCTCTAGGTTCGGATATGTGTATCTTATGAAACACAAATCTGAAACTTTTGAGAAATTCAAAGAATTCAGAAACGAAGTAGAGAACCAGACTGGCAAAAGTATCAAGATCCTCCGATCTGATACAGGAGGGGAGTACTTAAGCACGGAATTCCTAGATTTCTTAAAAGAGAATGGAATTCTCTCTCAACTTACTCCTCCGTATACACCACAGAACAATGGTGTATCGGAGCGGAGGAATCGTACCCTATTGGATATGGTTCGCTCCATGATGAGTAGTGGTGAGTTGCCTCTTTCATTCTGGGGATATGCACTTCAAACATGAACACATCTTTTGAATCAAGTTCCATCCAAATCCATGCCTAAAACTCCGTACGAAATATGGAGTGGAAAGAGTTTGTATCTTAAACGTGTTAAGATTTGGGGTTGCCCAGCTTATGTCAAAAAGCAGAACCCAGACAAACTTGAGGCACGGTCAGTTTTGTGTAAGTTTGTAGGATACCCAAAGGATTCTAATGGGTATCTATTCTACCATGGAGAGGAACAGAAGATTTTTGTTTCCAGGAATGCCACATTTTTGGAAAAATAATTTCTTGTTAAAAATATTAGTGGCAGCACGGTAGAACTGGATGAAATTCCAGAGACACAAACCATAACTGAAGATTTGGTGGAACCACTAGATTCAGTTATATCCGATGTACCTCAGCCACTCCGCAGATCTAGTAGGATTTCTCATCCGCCCAAGAGATACTACGGTTTTCTCGTAGATGGGGATCGAGAGGATTGCATCTTGGAAGAAGATGATCCTACTAGTTTCAGACAGGCCATTATCAGTAGGGACTCTGATAAGTGGCTGGATGCTATGCAATCTGAAATGGAGTCCATGTACACCAATAAAGTGTGGACCCTAGAAGTTTCTCCACCTGGGGTAAAACCCGTTGGATGCAAATGGATCTACAAGAAGAAACTTGGTGTAGATGGGCAGGTGGAAACCTATAAGGCTAGACTCGTTGCAAAAGGTTTTCATCAAAGACCAGGAGTGGACTATGATGAGACCTTTTCTCCAGTGGCTATGCTCAAATCCATTAGGATCCTGTTTCCATTGCTTCCTTCCATGACTATGAGATCTGGTAGATGGACGTAAAAACGGCCTTTCTAAACGGAAATTTAGAAGAGTGCGTTTATATAGATCAGCCAGAAGGTTTTGTAGACAGTGGGAGCAGCGGGAAGGTGTGTAAGCTGCTTAAATCCATTTATGGATTGAAGCAAGCATCGCGGAGCTGGAACATCTATTTTGATGAGACAGTCAAGGACTTTGACTTCATCAAAAACGAGGATGAGCCTTGTATTTATAAGAAGATTGTAGGACGAACTGTCGTATTCCTAGTCTTGTACGTGGACGACATTCTTTTGATAGGAAATGGCATTCCTATACTACAGTCGGTCAAGCTATTCTTATCACAAAGGTTCTCTATGAAAGACCTAAGTGATGCCTCGTAAATTCTGGGGATCAAGATCTTCAGAGATAGATCCAAGAGACTACTGGGACTTTCACAGTCCAGGTACATAGAGACCATACTAAAGAGATTTAGTATGGAAGATTCCAAGCATGGTAACATACCCGCATTGCACGGAATCACCCTCTCCAAGGAGATGTCTCCCAAGACTGACGAGGAGAGGGTTCGCATGAACACTATACCCTATGCTTCGGCGGTAGGATCTATAATGTATGCGATGCTATGCACAAGACCAGATGTAGCTTACGCGCTAAGCATGGTGAGCCGGTATCAGTCGGACCAAGGTGAGGACCACTGGACAGCAGTAAAGAACATTCTCAAGTACCTGAGAAGGACTAAGGAGATGTTCCTGATTTACGGTAATGGAGACCTCAGGGTCGAGTCCTTTACCGACTCAAGTTAGTTATATGTATGCCCTAGAGGCCATTACTGTACATTGGATGTATATTGTAGTGGATCCTGGGACATATATAGGGAGGACTTTCTTGCTCGACATGATAGTATGCTATCTGGTTGATCTTTACCTTAACGTGTACACAGATTGTCTCTCTATTACATGTTGGTAAAGCCCTTAGGATGTGTACTTGACTACCTGGACTATGATGCGGATCATACTAGTGGGGACATGGTAGTCCATAAGTACATCCTACAAAGTCCCTAGTCGTGGGTGTATCGAGATGGGGCATCGATATACCAGAGTAGACTAGCGTATACCTTCTCGACCCATACAGATGGGCGATGGATGATCCCATATCCATTGGTGTTTGACATCGGAGATGATATACGGGTGCTCTGTGGAGACTGGGTACACTGGACGGACTCGCCGAGAACTCCCAGATGGTAATATACCTTACGTCAGATGGCAGTTCTCTGGTGACACTGGTACAGAGTAGTCTGTTGACCCGAGATCGTCATAGAGTCTTGTGTGGTTCCCACTGTGCTTTGATTTCCATCTTACTACGCCCAAGAGGGCGTGCAAAACGGTGGTTTTTGGGTACAGTCCCGAATCACATGGAGGCAATGAGCGATAGGAGGGGATTCGTCTCTCCCGGTATAGGGAGTTGATGTTGCGCTGTGTTCGATTGGCTACAACCGGAAATCCCTGGCCAGGGTTGCTGAGATTTACTGGTAAGTGTTACCAGTAGTTTCTCGAACTGTTATAGACCTCATATCGACACGACTTATCGAGCTATTGGGGTCTGACGTTAACCACCCCTAGGCGAGATATGCGACATATCAGACGATCAGACCGGACTGTACGGTAGTGTTACTGGTTGGATTCACTGGAGTGTGAGCGGGCTTGCTCGTCGATCTTCTGATCGCTCAATACCCGGGTGGCCGTTACGTTTAGCAGACCGCTTGCGGCTTGTGGGTGTTTGATATGATCATCATCTGCTGCCGGCGTATTGACGAGTCTTTAGAGTCCTACACAGAGGTTTCCTGGCTCAAGCGAAACGAAATAGGAGCGCATATGAGATATGTGCGGGACCGAGAATGATACCAGTATGTGATACTGTATTCGATTCTCGCGATTTGTGACATTGATCGGTTATATGCGATATAGCCGGGTTATCGGATCAAGTGTTGATTCGATAAGTTGTTACTGTAGATATTAGGCGGTTATATGCGATATGACCGGATCATTAAATCTAGTGTTGATATAATGATTTAATGCATAATTATATATTTGATATATTACTTTGCATTAACTAGTATCGGTTCACTTTAAATGGATTTTCTCGCTCGGAAGTGCACATTGTATATGTGATATACTTTTTGTGCACTTGATTGTATCATGTTTGATGATACATGCTCTCTAGGGTTTGTGCAAAGATTAAACCATGGTTGTGTAATGGTTAGGGTTTTCTTTTTCATTTATTTATTTATTTCATTTGTTTTATTTTGGAAAAGAAATGGCAAAAGAAAAGAAAATGGTTGCTAGTTTTGTTTTACATTGAAAGTTCATGAAGCTTTGACTAAGTGACCATTTTGTCTTCATGCTTAACCCTAACCATCCCACTAACCATGATTTATTCTCTACACTTGACCATGGTTTGGTTATGATAAGTATTCTTTTAATTTTCTTTTTGGAAATAACTTATCATATTCATTATCTTCTTCTTCTTCTTCATCTTCAATGAAGAAACCTCCACTTCATCAATGGTGATTGATGAAAATGAGTGAGAAATCCAATTCTAAAGTCTACCCAATTCCTATTTCTTCATCCTCTACCTCTTGCCAAGTAGTAGAGTGTGTTTCCTTCACAAGTTTTCAAGGCTCGGTGAAAGTGGAGCTTGATCTAGTGATGCCTCGACGTAGATCATCTTCGGCACGTTGTCGACGACCTAGCCCGGTCTTTTCTCCGATGAAACCACCGTGAGAGTCATGGTTCGATTTGGACAGGGGAGAGGACTTCATTGCGGAGCCATGGAGGTGGAGCACCGGATCTACAAAGGTTGTATTTTCGTTATCTTATAGTTTAGTTGTAAACTAGCTCGCTTTATCGCCTAAACATCTAGCCAACGATCTAGTCTAGGGTTTCTCGGCATCGTATTTTTATAAAATGGCATGGTTGATGCCTTGTGAGACCTCCTTGGTGTGCATAGGAACCCTACAGTGGTATCGGAGCCTAGCTAGAGCCTTAGGAGAAGTCTAGACAGAGTTTGAAAGCCGGACGAACCGAAAACCTAACCCCAAAATAGCTCTCTGGACATTTTCTAAAATCGTGGATTTTTCGAAATTAAAAATATGCAGAAAATCAAGCAGGGTTTTGTAGGAATTACTGTAAATTTCGTGGACCTAATTCATCTAAACCGCCGTGGTTCCGCGGCATGAGCATGGCTCATGCGGCGGATCCGCGGCCGTACGGTCGATTCTCACAGTAAAGGTTTTACAGTAATTCCTCCTTAGTTGTGCTGGTTTTCCTGTGAATTTTTAAAATATTATTCAAGAGTTGAATATTCTGGGTTGTTTTGGGGATTCGTTTTTCGATCGGGTTTATCAGACTTTGTCTATTTGGCTTTCCGGATAATTTTTGAATATGTTAAAAAGTTCGACCGGATATAAATACCCAATTTTTCACCTGTCGGGAAATTTCCAAGTGTTGGATTTTTCCTTAGTTTAACGACGTTCTAAGTAGTGCAAGTAACGCGATGGACCCTCTAGAAGACAACAAACCTTAACTCGATTATGTGACCGTCTTGAACTGCCCTTTGAACCTTCGGGTTTGGGGGAGTACGGCGTGCCATATGTGAGGCGTTGGCTTGACCCTTCTACGGCTGGACCGTTGCTACTGAGGCACGAACTGAATGTTTTTAGACTTGTTTCATGTGTTGATCTGTATCGGGAAAACTTGGGTGTTTGAATGTTCGATCGGAAAGTTTAACATTTTCTAATTATCTGGAATGTGATACAATAATTGGAATTCACAATAAGTTATTAGATAACTGAATGAATATTATAAACATAGCAGTTTAGTCTCACTTGATCGGTTGCCACGGAATTTTGATGTGATCAAAAGTCCGTCGCAATCACGTAGTGTACGCGGATACTCGTCGGGTAAACTTAATAGACAGCCTCACTCCACAGCCCCGACCAAGTGACTGTAGGAGAACCCCGTCGCCGAAAGCATCCGTCCGGGTGCTCGCGGCAGCGGTGTTCCGCCTTGGTGCACTTCGTCGAAGGTATCGGGGGTGCGGCCGTCTACTAAAGTTTGCGACGAGCATTCGATCAGGATGTCGGGAATCCTGTTGAATTGCCCGACTTGATATTGAAAAGTGTTTTCGATTTTGAGACAAAAATGCGGGGTTTATAATTGTTTGGCATGCGATGTCTAAGGAATTCATTCGATTAGGCATGCGATGTCTAAAGAGGTTGAGGATTCCAACTGTTGTAGTTTTACACTTTCTTTTCTGTGACCGTAAGTGTAATATGTGATATCGCCGGTTTCGTTGCTATATGTCAACGACAATTGGTATGCGCATGTTTACTTACGTTGATGACATGTGATGTTATATGTTGCTCGATATGTTATATTGGATCGTCGGGTACGAATAGCCGGGGTTTTTTATGTGAGATTAGTGTTTTTCATTTTCATTCATGTAAAATCTTGTATGTAATATTCTTTTATTGGGGTGCTTCCAGGTTGCGGAAGTAGTCACCGTTTGTATATTATTTACTTTTCCGCACTAGGATAGACCCAAGGAGGAGGGCACAAGTAACCGGGTTCTGGAGTCCAGAGGGAGACCAACTCGAGGAGTCGAGTCCGGGTCTCCTAACTCCAGAATTGGTAGGGTTGCTTGCCGCTCTTGTAGGGGGTCTAGGGGTGTGGGTTTGGCTATTCATCGCGACCGTGGAATCCGTGTTTTGTACTGGCTCGTATTGAAAACACGGACGTCCTAGTATATCCAATATTTCATATGTTTCTTCTGCTGCGATATCTGTGATGTGATCATGTGATGTTCTGTGATAGATACAGTATATAGTATATATGATATATTATATAGACGTTACTTATGTTTTACACCCGTGCTAGCCCTGCCCCACTCTGCCGTTAGTTACCAAACCTAACGGTGCACGAGGGGACATCGAGGCGAATGCGGATGGCATAAGTGTACGTCGTATTTATCTGTGATGTTTAGGTATTTAAATGATGGGACTTCATTAATGAGATTAATGAAATTAAAACAAACCTAAGATGTTGTAGAATCGAATTTCAAAATAAAACAGGTAGCTACAGTTCTTGCTTTGCACAGCGGTATATATGATATATCCTGCACCTTATTCGATAAGGAAAGGACCGAGATCCCTTCACCGGGAGTGATTCCTTTAGCAATAACTGGCAGATGCTACACACTCGGTTTGTCTTTTGATTGCTTTTAAGAGTTTTTGCTTTGCATAGCGATATATGTGATATATCCCGCACCTCATTCGACGAGGAAAGGTCCGACGATCCCTTCACCGGGAGTGACTCCTTTAGCAAAACTGGAAAAGCCTAAAAAACACTCCATTTTAAAATTCATTCGATCCTACAACGATATCAAGTTCATTACGCAATAGGTTTTCAGAAAAACCTGTCGTAGCCCTCCGTCATTTCAGATAAGTAGTAGTTAGTATTCATGTTGCGTTTGTTGGCCTTTGTCAAGGCGCAGTGTGCGGTAGCTAACCAGTATTTATCTGCTTATGCATATGATGCAGATTGGGTTAGGGTAGTCGTATGGCCTTGTTGACCTTGTCAAGGGTCGTGCGGGTGGGTTTGATTCAATCAAGAAATGACGGGTTGAACTTGACTTGCGGTCTATGGTTTGTTGACCTTGTCAAGTTCATAGATCGTTCGGGGCAAAATATTATCGGGAATTTCATGTGTTGAAATTTGCAATGAGATTGCATACCTTCTATGAGATAGTTGGATCCCGATACCCGCTGCGAGTAAGAGTTACTCCTGGGAGAGTTTTACGCATTATAATTAGCCGATCAAGTAGGTGTCTAGAAAGGTGTCAACGGGGTTACGCCTCTGGGAAAACGAGGTTTACACTAATTAGGTTCGTGCGAAAGCACGGGGGACCTCCCTCAAAGTACCGACACTGGCCTGGCTGAAAGATCGGCGAACTTGTAGTGTGTAATTAATCCCGGCTAGTCTTTCCTTTTAGGGTTTGAAGGAAGATTTGATAAAAAGCAGTGGGAGCCATCCTGATTAGATAAAATAATAACCAATCTATTCTTGCAAGAGCGCACGCTGAGTGTTTTCTTCTCTCTCTCTCCTGGTAGCGACCATATCACGCCTTAATCAAGATAATAATACGGATTATTGACCGAACCCGCTTGTTATACTGAGCTGGGGAACGTTGGTCCCGCTCCAACTTATAATTGTTATAAGACCGAGCAGGAAATTGGGGATTACCAGAATTCCCGTGCCGCCCAAACGAAGAGAGTGCATGCTGATGCATCATCTTCGGGTGTGTTCATTATACAGAACTGTTTCTCAGTATCCTCCACATCCTTGGTATATGATACCGGATCAGGATCCCAGATATGTAATTTGTTACATAGGGCTATAAAAGGGTTGAAAAACTGAGAACGGGTGATAAGTTTCATGAGACAGAAAACGGGACAAGTGTTGCAGCCAGGTCTGTTGGTTACTGTCACCCTGTATTACCTGAATACATTGATTCTGAACGAATGTTATTAGATACCGAACTTGATATACAAAATCATATTAGTCTCTTTATTAGTAAAGAAATGATAAAATTTTGTATAGTTGGATAATGTTTTGAACATTTCCTATATCAAAAGTTGATCGGTTCAGGCACGTTATCTAAAAGCATTGATGTTCTAAATCAAACTACAGTTCTTAGTATACAGAACACACACAAGAGGAAGAGTTCAGAAATGAACGAATCCTTCTTGAGGTATTGTAGACTAGGTCATATCAATGCGACCCGACTAGCAGAGTTACATAAAGATGCATACTTAAATTAGTTTGAATTTACATCTTGTGAAACTCGCCCGTCATGTCACAAAGATAAGATGACCACAGCTCTGTTTATTGGAAACAGAGAAAGAGTTAGTGAACTCTTGGGATGATACATGTTGATGTATGTAGGTCCCCTGTCTACACATGCCAAGACCGGTTCTTTGTACTTCATTACATTCTCTGATAATCTCTTGAGATTCAGATCTATGTTCTTGTTGAAACATGAGTCCGAACCTTTTGAGATATTCACAGAATATAAGCGAGAAGTAGAGAACCAAAATACGGGTAAAAGTATTATGTCCTATGATGAGATCAGGGAGGAGAATACTTGTGCACGGAATTTCTGGACTATTCTAAAGGAGAATGAGATTCTCTCTCAGCATTACTCCTCCGTATACACCATAGCATGATGGTATGTCGGGGTGGAGCAGATACACCCTATTTGATATGGTGTGCTCTATGATGAGTACTACTGAGTTACCTGTTTCCTTTTTGGGAGTTATGCACTTATGAAGTTGCATACCTATTGAATTAGGTCCGATCAAATCAGTAGCCTACCACTTCATATATGATATGGAAAGGGAAGAGCCCATCTCTTAAGTCAGTTAAGATTTGGGGTTGTCCGGCCAATGTCTAAAAGCAAAATCCGGACAAGCTCGAGGCAAGGTCTGTAATGTAGAACTGGAAAGGTTCCAGCTATACAAAATACAGCAGATGATTTGGTACAACCAAAGGATTCAGTAGATGCCAACGAACCTCAGCCTCTCCGCCGATCTAGTAGGGTTCCTCACCCACCTGAGAGATACTTCAGTTTCTCTATGATAGTGGGAGCGAGGATTGCATCATGAGATGACGACCCAACTAGTTTCGAGCTGGCCATCAGGAGTGAGACTCTGTAAGAATGGCTGGATGCTTAGCGATCTGAGATGGAATCCATGTACACCAACAAAGTATGGACTTTGGTTGCTGTATCTGAAGGGTTAAATCCCCATCAGGAGCAAGTATATCTTGAGAAGATTACTTGGTGTAAATGGAAAAGTTGAGACTTTCAAAGCTAGACTTGTTAAAGGTTTTCGTCATTGACCAGGCGTGGATAATGATGAAACCTTTTCCAGTACCTATGCTTAAGTCCATCCAGTTCCTACTTGCCACGGCTACATACCATGACTACGATATCTGGTGGTTGGGTGTCATGACAGCTTTTCTAAATGATATTTTAGAAGAGAGCGTCTATAAGTACACAGCCAGAGGGCTTCGTAGACAGTGGGAGCAGCGGAAACGTGTGCAAGATGTTTTATTTGATAAAGCAGGCATCGCGGAGTTGGAACATCTGTTTTGATAGATAGTCAAAGAGTTTGACATCATCAAAATGGTAGATGAACCTTGTATAAAAAAAAAGGTAGTAGGGAGTATGGTGGCGATCCTCGTAGAGTACGTGGGTGACATACTCTTGATAGGGAAGGAGTTTCCTATGCTACGCTCGATCAATCTCCGCTTATCACAAAGATTCTCTACATAGGATCAAAGTGATACCTACTAAATCCTGGGTTTTGGATCTATGAGATAGATCTAATTGGATGTTCGGAATCTCACTAGCTGTAGTGAGATGATATCAGTTGATCCTGGGGAGAATCACTGGAAGGGTTCCAGGGTGATAAAGACGACTGAATGTCAGTCACAGGCATTGTCTTTACCCTAAGTAAAGGGACGGTATGTTGGAAAAGTTCCAAGCTAGATACCGTGACATACTAGACGATAAGGCAGGATACATCGCTACTTAAGATGCTACCAAAGAGGCTGTTTGGGTGTATATTGGTTCATGAGATGAACTACGTTCCAACCATTGTGAGACAATGGAGTTGTGGCTTGTGCCAAGGAACGCCGGTCCCATCAGTGATCCAGACTTACTCTAAGGCAGTATCGCCTGATCATGGAGATGGTTGATCTCCAGGGTGATCGAGGTTAGGAGAGCAGACTCAGAGGATAACACGGCGGATTCCACTCACGAAGGCCTATTCCCAGAGAGAGACTTTTATGGGATGGTTGCGTATGAGATACTACAACCACAGCTACAGATGGCCCTAGTGCAAGTGGGAGATTGTTAGTTATATGTATGCCCTAGAGGCCATTACTGTACATTGGATGTATATTGTAGTGGATGCTGGGACATATATAGGGAGGACATTCTTGCTCGACATGATAGTATGCTATCTGGTTGATCTTTACCTTAACGTGTACACAGATTGTCTCTCTATTACATGTTGGTAAAGCCCTTAGGATGTGTACTTGACTACCTGGACTATGATGCAGATCATACTAGTGGGGACATGGTAGTCCATAAGTACATCCTTCAAAGTCCCTAGTCGTGGGTGTATCGAGATGGGGCATCGATATACCATAGTAGACTAGCGTATACCTTCTCGACCCATACAGATGGGCGATGGATAATCCCATATCCATTGGTGTTTGACATCGGAGATGATATACGGGTGCTCAGTGGAGACTGGGTACACTGGACGGACTCGCCGAGAACTCCCAGATGGTAATATACCTTACGTCAGATAGCAGTTCTCTGGTGACACTGGTACAGAGTAGTCTGTTGACCCGAGATCGTCATAGAGTCTTGTATGGTTCCCACTGTGCTTTGATTTCCATCTTACCACGTCCAAGAGGGCGTGCAAAACGGTGGTTTTTGGGTACAGTCCCGAATCACATGGAGGCAATGAGCGATAGGAGGGGATTCGTCTCTCCCGTATAGGGAGTTGATGTTGCGCTGTGTTCGATTGGCTATAACCGGAAATCCCTGGCCAGGGTTGCTGAGATTTACTGGTAAGTGTTACCAGTAGTTTCTCGAACTGTTATAGACCTCATATCGACACGACTTATCGAGCTATTGGGGTCTGACGTTAACCACCCCTAGGCGAGATATGCGACATATCAGACGATCAGACCGGACAGTACGGTAGTGTTACTGGTTGGATTCACTGGAGTGTGAGCGGGCTTGCTCGTCGATCTGCTGATCGCTCAATACCCGGGTGGCCGTTACGTTTAGCAGACCGCTTGCGGCTTGTGGGTGTTTGATATGATCATCATCTGCTGCCGGCGTATTGACGAGTCTTTAGAGTCCTACACAGAGGTTTCCTGGCTCAAGCGAAACGAAATAGGAGCGCATATGAGATATGTGCGGGACCGAGAATGATACCAGTATGTGATACTGTATTCGATTCTCGTGATTTGTAACATTGATCGGTTATATGCGATATAGCCGGGTTATCGGATCAAGTGTTGATTCGATAAGTTGTTACTGTAGATATTAGTCGGTTATATGCGATATGACCGGATCATTAAATATAGTGTTGATTTAATGATTTAATGCATAATTATATATTTGATATATTACTTTGCATTAACTAGTATCGGTTCACTTTAAATGGATTTTCTCGCTCGGAAGTGCACATTGTATATGTGATATACTTTTTGTGCACTTGATTGTATCATGTTTGATGATACATGCTCTCTAGGGTTTGTGCAAAGATTAAACCATGGTTGTGTAATGGTTAGGGTTTTCTTTTTCATTTATTTATTTATTTCATTTTTTTTATTTTGGAAAAGAAATGGCAAAAGAAAAGAAAATGGTTGCTAGTTTTGTTTTACATTGAAAGTTCATGAAGCTTTGACTAAGTGACCATTTTGTCTTCATGCTTAACCCTAACCATCCCACTAACCATGATTTATTCTCTACACTTGACCATGGTTTGGTTATGATAAGTATTCTTTTAATTTTCTTTTTGGAAATAACTTATCATATTCATTATCTTCTTCTTCTTTCTTCATCTTCAATGAAGAAACCTCCACTTCATCAATGGTGATTGGTGAAAATGAGTGAGAAATCCAATTCTAAAGTCTACCCAATTCCTATTTCTTCATCCTCTACCTCTTGCCAAGTAGTAGAGTGTATTTCCTTCACAAGTTTTCAAGGCTCGGTGAAGGTGGAGCTTGATCTAGTGATGCCTCGACGTAGATCATCTTCGGCACGTTGTCGACGACCTAGCCCGGTCTTTTCTCCGATGAAACCACCGTGAGAGTCATGGTTCGATTTGGACAGCGGAGAGGACTTCATTGCGGAGCCGTGGAGGTGGAGCACCGGATCTACAAAGGTTGTATTTCCGTTATCTTATAGTTTAGTAGTAAACTAGCTCGCTTTATCGCCTAAACATCTAGCCAACGATCTAGTCTAGGGTTTCTCGGCACCGTATTTTTATAAAATGGCATGGTTGATGCCTTGTGAGACCTCCTTGGTGTGCATAGGAACCCTACAACTAATGCTTCCAGAGTGACAAGGATGACAGCAAGTCTGTCTCGGGTTTTGTGTTTACCCTCAACGGAGGGGCGGTATGTTGGAAGAGTTCCAAACAGGATGCCGTCGCAGACTCGACGATGGAGGCTGAATACATTGCTGCAAGCGATGCCGCAAAAGAGGCTGTCTGGATAAAGAAGTTCATAGCTGAACTTCAGGTGGTTCCGTCCATTGTTGAACCAATACCAGTGTATTGCGATAACAATGGGGCTATAGCTTTAGCAAAGGAACCGCGGTCCCATCAGAAATCCAGGCACATCTTAAGGCGGTATCACCTGATCAGGGAGATCGTAGATCGCCAGGAGATCGAGGTCCGGTGAGTGGATATGAAGGACAACGCGGCGGATCCATTTACGAAAGCCCACCCTCAAGCACAGTTCGAGCAACTTTTTTGGGATGTTGGGTATGCAGTACGCCAGCAGCTAGCCTTAGAGCAGACGTTGGGTATTCGGTACGCCGATCACTGGCCTTTAGTGCAAGTGGGAGATTGTTGGATGTATATGCTCTAGAGGCCAGTATTGTATATGTATACATATGGATACTAGGGATATGTATGTACAGAACAATCTTGCTCAGTTTTATAGTATATTATTTGACTTGTCTTTATCGGGATATGTGTATTTATTGTTATTATACCTGGTTTGCACATATTGATAAAGGCTCGATACGGTAGTATACTATTGTGGTTTGTCTTTATCTTAACATGGCATATGTCATACTCGTTATTACATATTGCGGTTACATGTTGATAAAGCCCATAGGATTTTGCTTGACTACCTGCGTTGTGGTGGCGATCATACTTGTGGGAGAAGGGTAGTCCATAAGCATATCCTTAAATGGTCCCTAGTCGTGTGAGTATCGAGACTGGGCACTGATACTCCAGAGTATACTGGTGTATACGTTTCTTGCCCCATTAGGGGATGGTTGTTCCCACAGCCATTGGTCTGATGCACCTAAGATCGTATACAGGTACTCACTGGGTGTGAGTACACTGGACGGACTCGCCAAGAACTTCCATATGGTACTATACCTATCGTCAGATGGAAGTTCTCAGGTGACATGTGTACAGGTTAGTCTTTGGACCTGAGATCGGTATTTGTCTCATGTGAGTTCCCATTGAACTTTGATCACTATCCTACCACGGCTCTACTGAGTCGTGCAAACAGGTTTTGGTTGGGTTCAGTCCCGAGCCACATGGAGGCAGTGAGCGATTGTCGGGGATTCGTCTCTCCTGTTATAGGGAGTCGATATCGCACTGTGATTCGATTGGTCAGGACCATAAGACCTTGGCCAAGGCAGTTGGGATCTACTGATAGGCTGATCAGTAGTTTCCCGGATTGATCCTGAGCCACATCGGCACGACTTATCAGGTTGTTAGGGTCTAACGTTCACCATCCCCTAGACCCGGTATGTGATAGTCTTTGATGAAGAGACCGGACTGTACGGATATTGTCACGGATAGGCTCAGTAGGAGATCCGGATGAGTTTGCTTGTCGGCCTTCCTTTTCGACAGGTACCTGGGCAGTCATTACGTACAGCTAGTGCCGCTGACGTGCTTGTGGTTAAACCCACTGCCAGAGTACTGTCGAGTCTTTAGAGTCCCACACAGCGGGTTTCCCTGATTCAGGCGAAATGGTGTAGTTGCCGTATTGGATACGTGCAGGGTTCGATTGATTGATGTACTTTGTACTCGGACTTTCGATCGGACAGTTGGTAATACTAGCCGGCTAGGGTTTGAGCCGGATTATTAAATCAGGTATTGATTTAATAATTTACATATATGTATTTCGATATGTATATTCTAGTATTACATTCTTCGTGTTATTCTATCTCTTTTGGGCGTTCGGATTTTTTATCTGATTGCCGGTATATTTGTACAGTAGTCGGAAATCCGTATTTATTACAGTTTTCCTTCTAGAAGGTGGCCACCTCATTTTGGTTTTTCCTTTTATTTCATAATTGGAAATGAGGTGTAAAGTGAGGGGTAAGGGAGAAAAGGTAGTGACCATGGTTGAATAGTTAACAAATGAATTTATAATTCATTTTGGAGTTACTATTGAAGCATGGTTGCTAATTGTTAAATGAAAGAATTGATACACAAAACCCTTGTGTGTATTTTCTCTTTCATTCATGCTTCATTATTTTTCCTTGAGCACTTTTTGCTCTTGCTCTCTTTTTTCTCTCTAGCCTCCTCCACCTTCATCTTCTTCCTCTTCACTACCTTCTCATGAGTTGAGAATCAAGTGAAGAGGCAAGAAAGAGATAGCTTGACACTTAGAATTCTAAACTACACCCTAGATTACTTGATTTATCAAACCAAGTTCTCTAGTTGCTCCTTTTGTTATATAGTTAGGAGCTAGAGCCATGGATCATAATCCCCGGGTGGATCATCGAGGACCAAGGAAGGCCGGAGAACAAGCTCGATCCCGGAGGACCGACGGAGCAAAGAAAGAAGATCAAGCAAGTTCAAGGTGGCTAGTAGGAGCTAAGGATGAAGAACGAAGTCCGAAGGACTTGGTTCATTTGGTGAGGTTTCTATCATAGTAGATAGCTCTCTTAGTGTAGCTAGTTAGTTTTATGGAAAGATCCGGTTTAAAGGTTTAGTCTAGCGCCAAGTTTCATTCGTAAGAAAATTTTTTGTTCCGCATTTGGCCATGTGAGATGGCCGGGGCGTTAGGGTAACCCTTCAGATTGTCGGATCAAGTGTTGATTCGATAATTTAATGTATAATTATATATGTGATATATTACATTACATTAACTAATATAAGCTCGCTTTATTGATTCATTTTCTCACCGGGTAATACATTGATATATATGCGATATATGTTAATTGCATTATTTTCTTTTCTTACAAAAATATATTATATATGTGATATATAATATTGTAACAAGTTAGGGTTATAAATGCAACATGTTTTGTGGAGATTAAACAAGTTAGGGTTTGATTTGGGTTAGCATTTGGGTTAGCTTTTTCATGAAGCTTCATGGATCTTTCTTTTGTTTTTAGCTAAGATATTTTGTGTAGATATTATTTAACCCAACCCAAAACTTAACTCTAGTTCATTCTCTACATGAGTTAAAGTCTTGATATTATTAACTCATGGTTGTCATATGTAACCATAACAATATTCATTATTCATCACAAAAGCTTTCTTCTTATTCTTCCTCCTTGAAAAAGCTTTCTAGCCTTTTGTGAAGTAATGATTTAAAGTGAGAAATTGAAAACAAAAGAGTGTAAAATTCCTACTTCATCATCCTCATCTATTCTAGCCACTTAGATTAGGGTGTTCACTTCACTAATACTTGATTAGAGAAATGAGAGCTTGAGTTTGTGATTCTGCAAGGTAGATCATCTTCGAAAAAGAAGACTTCAAGCAAGAATGGATCATTCGACTTGTGGAGTCTCTCTTGAGTCCAGGAGATCATGGATCGCGGCAAAGGGACTACTACTCGGAGCTTATGAATTGAAGGAACGGACTACAAAGGTTGTAATCCCTCTCTCTTAGATGTAAAATTGTTTACATGCATAGTTAACCCTCATTCTCTAGTTAAGATCTTGGTTAGGGTTTGTTTAGCACCCCAAAATTTTCAATATGGCATGTGTGATGCCTAACTAAACCTTGCTAAGGTGCTATGCTAACCCAACACCATGTATGCAAAATTGGCTAATTTGGCCTAGTGTAAAATCTGGGACCATTTTCTTGAGTTGCTGCATTGTTTTACGACTTCGTTTTAATTTAGGATTTGGTATTTGATTTTGTGTTCCGTCGTCTGATGTTTGTACGTCAGCGACGGGGGTTGTTTGATGGTTTTGCAGGCGTAGGCTATAGTGTCTAACCTATAAGCGATTCGCATGCCGTTTTGGCTTTCATGTTCGATTCTTAATACTATATGATGCATTGGAAATTGTAGGTACCTTTACGTGGACTTTGAGATGATGAGGATGAGCATGGCTTCATCGACTCCAGCAAGCGAGGATCAAGGTGAGTAGATATATATCTACGGGGGAAGTTGGGTAGATAGCATATAGCACCCCCGCAGTTCGTTGTGTAGTGTATGGTATATATTATATGGATATATTACTATATTTATTGTGAGATTATGATTATCTAGATAGACTTTGAGAGTCATGGATAACTTTAGTGTAATTGGATGATAGTGTCGTGGTTAGTTCTTAGTCCCGAACCCTAGAATAAGGTTTACACACAAACACACACTATGCATTCATTTTATTACTTGTGCGTATATAGGGATATGTATACACACACATACACACACAGGTATGAGACTATGTATATATATACGTATACCTATACATAGATGATGAGGATTGTATATGGTACTTGGAGATGAGTCGATGAGATTAGGCATGATTCAATGAGATCGGTGATATGTTTTGATTTGTATTATGAGATACGACATAAGATTATAGCGGGCCTTTAGGCGTGTGTTTTCATACACGCATATATTTGCAGATGGTATCAATATATACTAGACTTAGATTAGTACCCCTAATACAGGATATGATGATAAGGACACCGGATGAATAATGAGATGAATGTGATATTTCACCCGTACCCAGATTTGGGATGCCGTACGATGGATTTTCCGTACGAGATATATATTGATGATAGATCCGCACTCTTGACACGAGGATGTCATGTTATATATTGTATCGTATGTGATACTATTGAGGTGGAATCACCGACTATTATATTTATATGTATCGACTCAGACTCAGGTGGTTTTCCTTACGCTTTTGATTAGCCTGTTAGTTTAGTCCTGTAGTTACTTGTAGATGTTAGACTAGACTCGAGTAATAACTATTTCAAAACTAACGAATCATAACTATTTTAAAGACAGGACAGGGGATTCTACGGATATTTCAAAGGACGTATCTTTTCTTAAAAACACCGTAGTCCCTATTTACTAAACGCCACGATTCGTGTTATTTGAAATGTCAAAACTGTATGATTCACTTACATTGATGTAGATTATTTATTGTTGCGTTTATTATTAATTTTCCGCATATTCTTGCTATTTGCATCGCATTGCATGTTTAAAATGTGTTTATTGTTATATTAAACCCATGTTATCAGGACACCGGCACCATTACCGATGATTCGTATGTCTACGAACACTTGCTTACCGGCTCACACATATCATCATCGGTAATTGCCATGTCACTACACACTAGGATTGCCGCCTCATGATATGACTTCTTGCACAATTTACTTGCTATAGTTACATATGCACCTTTAGACGATGCTGCATTTGACTTTGGAGAATTTGGAGACCGCAGGATACATTTTAAAACTGGATTCATTTAAAAGAGCGGTTTACCCTTGATATGTGCATGTTATGTTCCATGTTGCAGGATATACAGATATGCTTACATTTCTGTTATATGTCGCATACATCATGCTTTATGATTTTACGCATTGAGATATGATGTTTTCATGAGATTTCTGGATTCGAGAACCGTGGTCATTTTAAAAGAAAGTATGTATTGTTTTAAAAACCCGGTTTCTCTTGATATGATATTTCTGTGCGTCCACCATGTGTTTTCTCGGTTCTGAGAGTGGCATGTGATACCTGATTCGAGGAGCTGGATGAGGTCGATTGCGGTTAAATGGTGGACCCGGTATGGTACCCCAGGGCGAGAACGGATTTGCTGTGCAGTAGACGGTGAGCCTGGCAGAGAGACCACTACCTACCGGTGATAGTATTTAGACATGGCGGTTATCCGGAGGATACCGACTTGAGTCATGAGATGGATATAGGCTGATCCGTACTGCCGGAGCCCATGGGCCGATCCCGCTGATGATAAGGAGCTTGAGATATATTAGGATTTACGTGTCGATGCTGGACACGGGTTTCATGATGTTTTGAGTGTCGATGCCGGACACTAAGGTTCCATGATTTTGATGTGTCGTGAGGGACACACGTTGATTTATATCCTCATAATTTCATGCATATGCTTTTATGACATTTATATCCATGATGTTGTTGTGTCATTGGTTGATACGTGGACGAGATCCACATGTATACAGGCATTGATTACATAGTTGGATGATATCCACATACTTATAGACTTCATGATATAGTTGACACTGATTCATGTTGATTACATTGATCATACCTCATATTTATGATATGTTGCTACCTGAGGCACTGACACGAGCACATGGTATTACACTTATGTTTAGATGTTTACCCTTGCCACCTTATCATGCTTCAGACTTTATCATATTGAGGATATATATATTACTGATCGTATTGACCTAGGATTGAGTCATACATACGATTTCTGCTCTGTGATGTTTTCTACTCATGAGTTGGCAACTCACCCCCGTTGTGCCACAGTTTCTTATAGGTTTTGCCGTACAGGTTCGTTGTGGCTTTCTGGCACACTGCTCCCATTCCGGGTGATTGCTTTGGTAAGTAGGTTCACTCACATCGTGACCACCATTGTTCATTTATATTCATTTATATCTAGTAAACTCCATCAACCAGACTTGTATATTTATTTCAGACTTACAAAACCAGTTGTTTATTCTTTCGACCTTAGAGTCGCGCGTTGTATTTTTATTGTTTTCTTGATGATTTTGAGTTTCCTTTTGAATTTTGATTCTCATCCTTGGCGTTGTATATTATATTGCTTGCGTGGTTGTGACCGTCAATTGACGAAGAGCTAGCTCCCGCTTAGGGATGCCTTTATTCATATTATGCATGTTGTACCCTTTTGGGGCCAGTATTTACAAAGCAAACTCTGCCGAAATTTTCAGAAAAGTCTTGAGATTTTAAAAATGCATACTTCGGCTTATGTTATTAAAACCACTTGCTTAAAAATTTGTTTTCTTCGCTTCTTCTTTAAAATGGTTTAGATTTTTGGGATTTTTGGCTTACTTGAATTTGATGGGGTCCTATAGACTTCATATGGTTCAAGTGCCAGTCACATGCCATTTTGGGTCTTGACAAAGTTGGTATCAGAGCGCTATGTTAACCTTGGTTCGAGTCTATGTTTGACTAAGCGGAGCCTAGGGCATTTGTACATATACGGAATCTAGGCTTGACCTTATGGAACTTAGACTTAGTCGAGGGGGTATTAGACCCGAACTTTCGTCTCATAGGTTGACCTTGGTTGATAGAGTAGGTGATTTAAGGAGAGTGACGCAGCGTGTGTATGTTCCGCGGCATACTTACGATACGCTACTCCGCTTAAGAAGCCTTAGGATGTACATTTTCTTGCACAACATTATATTCATTCTTATGATCTATCCTCATCGATATTGGTTTATGGTTTTGCTGCCACGATTACACGGGTAGAGAGAGCTACGGCTAGAGTTGCGGTCAGCATAAGCTCGTCACGAACGAGGACTGACCAGGGCGTGATTCCAGGGACATATGATTGCATAGAGGCATCGTTTTATTGTGTTTTAATGCCTTGAGCGTTTGATGGATTGCTTTTACGGATTTCTCGGACGTGCATATCAGCACCAGAGGATTGGGCTACCGCTAGAGGCCGGCCAGAATGTGATGATCGTCAATGCACCGAATATTTGATGATTGAGGCACTGTTCAGCGTGCAGACAAATGAGCCAGTTGTTGCTGCGAATAACAAGATATCACCCCAGATGTTTGAAGCTATGCCGCATGAGTATATTTAGAGATATGATAGAAGATCGCTAGTCACCTAAGGATGAGGGACTACGACATATGATTCATTGCCTGCCCCGATGCGAGGTCATCAGATTGATTGATACCAGCTTGAGACGACTTCACGCAGATACGTTGAGAGTCGATAGAAGATGATCGAATGTCAGAAACCCATTTTTCCAAGTTTAAAGTATTCAGAGAAACATACAAGTAATTCCGTGGACCCTATAGAAGAATGAAACCCTAACTCGATATAATGACCATGAGAACGCTCTGAAACCTTAGGGTTTACAGCAGTTCCGCGGTGCCTTTAATGAGGCTTGGGTTTGCTCTTCTACGGCTGGTCTATAGGTACTGTGGCATGTACTCGATACTATTAAACTGTACCCAAGATGTTGAGATCTTGGGGGATTATGGAACCTTGACAAATCGATCAAAAGGTTCGATGTCATTCGGATATCATGTGATGGGATGCATTGCTTGGGAGACTCCAGATACGAGTATAGCCGTTCGAGCGCAGTCCATGCAGCCACGAAGAGACGAGTCCGAATCAGTTGACATTAGAGAAAAGTGGAGTAAGAGGTTCGTACGAGATTTCGATGAGATGATGTTCCACTCCGTTGACATCAGAGATGTGATACGCATGCAGAGGCGTTGTATATGGATATATCTTCCAGAAGGAGTCGCGGTGAGTATGCAGCCGTTCCGGAACAAGGAACAGATCTCGTAAAAGGTGATAACTTTCGGGCAGTTCGGCAGAAACGAGATTTGGGAGAGACGTCGACATAACCTTTCTGGAATACTATACGAGAAGACATGGACCCAGGATCGGACACATTACGCACACCCAGTAGGCCATAGTACGACATCGTCGGCGAGACATGTTATGAGTGACCATGACAGTTGGCCAGAGATCTTTAGAGGATGTGCTAGAGCGGGAATATTTCCGTCATTTTTGATTTCGGTATTTTGGGCGATTTATATGCATGATTGAGATTTTGTGCACCACAGTTGCACTTGACTTCGATTTGATGTCATTCGAAATGCTGATTTTGATTTCATACCTATGGTATGCATGTGATTTGACTTATGTTTTGGGCATAGTTTTCATGCACTTTAGTATTTTGATGCGATTTCGTGCACACTGATGCACATAGTTGTGAGATTATATACCACGGTATACCTGATTTGGATTTGGATTGAAATGTGTTGTATACCGTCGATTTCGATTGTGATATTCGATATTGTTTTTGTGCACCTTGTGCACTTGACTTGGATTTTTGCGCGGACTTGACGCGCATGATGCGATTTTGGTGCATACCAGATGCACTAAATCGAGATTCTTCGTGCATATCAGATGCACCTGATATTGCTGTCAGGCACACCCGTTGCCTTTGACAGGTGTTTCGTGCACACCCGTTGCACTTAGGTTTTGTTCTTGTGCACATGTATGGAACATTTATTGATTTTGATTTCCATGCACATCAGACGCACGTGGCATTCATATATACATTTTGGGATTGATTTCCTTTGAGCAGTACGTTTTTATGATATTTACTATTTGGTATAGTAGCTGAGCAGGGCAAGTCCAAAGACAGTACCTGAATATATTTTTGCATGCATTGATAATTACCGAAGGGATTTCCAAAAAGGAGCTATAGTCTCAGTATTTACCTATGTGTCCGAGGTGACACAAGACATTTAATAAAGGAAACCCTTCTAAATTATTTTCAAAACGGCGGGACGTATATGTTAAACAGAAGGTATATATATATAGTTATTTTCTTATAATAGACGTCCGCCACTGTGCAGTGATACGTGTATCGCACAACGACTTGAAAAGGTTTGGCATGCATTTCTTTCAGATGTTTTAATGATGTTTATATGTATAGTTTGATGTATATCATGTTGATTTCTTATTGGATTTTGACAATGGTGTCTTCACCATGACTTCGATGATTGCGAAATGCTTGACGGAGCTTTGATTTTGATTTATATACTCGTTTTCATTCGCATGCACTGCGCTACGATGTGTTTTATGTATTTATGATTTCGAAGCCCCGACGACTTGATCATTTTACTGAAATGTTTTAGAAATTGGGGGAGTTTAAATTTAAATTCGAGGACCGAATTTCTTTAACGGGGGAAGATTGTAACATTTCAGAAAAATAAAATATTATTTTTGGGAAATTTTATAATTAAATAATAAATATTATGAATATTTGATAATGCGGTATAATTAATTTCCAATAAATTGAGAAATATTTGGAAAATTATAGGAATTTCTAAAATGAGGGTGTTTTATGTGATTTAAGCAAATTATAAATTTTTATAATTAATTATATCTCATTTTAATGCTATTCACGAATAAATATCGCTAATCTTGCATTAATCCGGTTTTGTACACATGACATGCACCAAGTCACATTTTAGCACTTGTTACATTTTGTCATGGCTTTTCTTCATTTTTATGCAAGGTTTTGTTTTAAAATGGAAAGAAAAGAAAAGAAAAGGATTAAATATTGAGGTACGGGCAAGAGAGAGAGTGTGTGAGGGGTCAAGTGAGCCATGCCCATTTGTTCCCTTCATTCTCCTTCATCATTTTCCCCTCCCTCTTCAACCTTGGCTGCCTCCTCATTCCCCCCTCCTCGTCATCCGCAAAACACCATAAAAACAACTCAAAATAGCTCAATCCTTTCATTAAAAATGTGCACAAGCTCCCTACAAACCCCTTGGACCAAGAAAGCAAGGATTTTGGACACTTGGGGCAACTCAAGAATTTTCTTGAGTTGCCAAATGAGGTAAATCTTTCACCATTTGCATATTATATCATTCACTTTAGCTTCTATATTGGTTTAGAAGTGTTTTAGTTTGGATTAGTGAGCTTTGAAAATTTCTAGAAGAGGTTAGGGTTTGAGTTGAATTCGAAGGTGTAATTGACGACGGTAGTGACCATACAACCCTGTAGTGATGATATATTGGACTAAACCAGAGACTAGAACCACAATTAGTGAACTTATAAACCTTGATGTCGGGAAATTGTGTGAATTGTGATGTGTTTTGGTGATCTGCTATAACCCGGGTGACCTGAAAATTTTTTAGCGATTACTGGGAGTCATGCATGCAACCTGGAGTGTACCCTAAAGACCCGAGCCCCAAACACGTTGTCTAGGACGCAGATTTATTCATTTGGACCACAATTTGTTGCCTTGGTACACCCAATTTTCTTCGTACTTGTTCCAGGGCTTTATCTCCAGTAAATTAGACCCTCTATGTATGCAAAATTGGCTAATTTGGCCTAGGGTAAAATCTGGGACCATTTTCTTGAGTTGCTGTATTGTTTTGCGACTTCGTTTTAATTTGGGATTTGGTATTTGATTTTGTGTTCCATCGTCTGATGTTTGTACGTCAGCTACGGGGGTTGTTTGATGGTTTTGCAGGCGTAGGCTATAGGTTCTAACCTATAAGCGATTCGCATGCCGTTTTGGCTTTCATGTTCGATTCTTAATTCTATATGACGCATTGGAGATTGTAGGTACCCTTACGTGGACTTTGTGACGACGAGGATGGGCATGGCGTCATCGACTCCAGCAAGGGAGGATCAAGGTGAGTAGATATATATCTACGGGGGAAGTCGGGTGGATGGCGTATAGCACCCCCACCGTTCGTAGTGTATTGTATGGTATATATTATATGGATATATTAGTATGTTTATTGTGAGATTATGATTATCTAGATAGACTTTGAGATTCATGGATAACTTTAGTGTAATTGGATGATAGTGTCGTAGTTAGTTCTTAGTCGCGAACCCTAGAATAAGGTTTGCATACACACACACACACACACACACTATGCATTCATTTTATTACTTGTGCGTATATGGGGATATGTATATATATATACACACACATAGGTATGGGACTATATATATATATACGTATACCTATACATGGATGATGAGTATTGTATATGGTACTTGGAGATGAGTCGATGAGATTATGCATGATGCCATGAGATCGGTGATATGTTTTGATTCGTATTATGAGATACGACATGAGATTATAGCGGGCCTTTAGCCGTGTGTTTTCATACACGCATATATATGTAGATGGTATCAGTATGTACTAGATTTAGATCAGTACCCCTAATACAGGATATGATGATAAGGACACCAGATGAATAATGAGATTAATGTGATATTTGACCCGTACCTAAATTTGGGATGCCGTACGATGGATTTACCGTACGAGATATATATTGATGGTAGATCCGCATACTTGACTTGAGGTTGTCATGTTATATATTGTATCGTATGTGATACTATTGAGGAGGGATCACCGACTATTATATTTATATGTATCGATTCAGACTTAGGTGGTTTTCCTTACCCTTTTGATTAGCCTGTTAGTCTAGTCCTGTGGTTACTTGTAGATGTTAGAGTAGACTCGAGTCATACCTATTTCAAAACTAACGAATCGTAAGTATATTAAAGACATGACAAGGGATTCTACGGATATTTCAAAGGACGTATCTTTTCTTAAAAACACCGTAGTCCCTATTTAATAAACACCACGATTCGTGTTATTTCAAATGTGAAAACTGTGTGACTTACTTACATTGATTTAGATTCTTTATTGTTGCGTGTACTATTCATTTTCCGCATATTCTTGCTATTCTCATCGCATTGCATGTTTAAAATGTGTTTATTGTTATATTAAACCCATGTTATCAGGACACCAACACCATTATCGATGATGCGTATGTCTACGAACACTTACTTGCCGGCTCACACACATCATCATCGGTAATTTCCATGTCACTACACACTAGGATTGCTGCCGCATGATATGACTCCTTGCACAATTTACTTGCTATAGTTACATATGCACCTTTATACGATGCTGCATTTGACTTTGGAGAATTTGGGGACCGCAGGAGACATTAAAACTGGATTCATTTTAAAGAGCGGTTTACCCTTGATATGTGCATGTTACTGTTCCATGTTGCAGGATATACGGATATGCTTATATTTCTGTTATATGTCACATACATCATGCTTTATGATTTTACGAATTGAGATATGCTGTTTTCATGAGATTTCTGGATTTGAGAACCGTGGTCATTTTAAAAGAAAGTATGTATTGTTTTAAAAACCTGGTTTCTCTTGATATAATATTTCTGTGCGTCCACCATGTGTTTTCTCGGTTCTGAGAGTGGCATGTGATACGCGATTCGAGGAGCTGGATGAGGCCGATTGCGGGTACATGGTGGCCCCGGTATGGTACCCCGGGACGAGAACGGATTTGCTGTGCAGTTGACGGTGAGCCTGGCAGAGGGACCACTACCTACCGGTGATAGTATTTGGACCTGGCGGTTATCCGGAGGATACCGACCAGAGTCATGAGATAGATATAGGCCGATCCGTATTGCCGGAGCCCGTGGGCCGATCCCGCAGATGATACGGAGCCTGAGATATATTAGGATTTACGTGTCGATGCTAGATACGGGTTTCATGATGTTTTGAGTGTCGATGATGGATAGTCAGGTTCCATGATTTTGATGTGTCACGAGGAACACACGTTGATTTATATCCTCATACTTTCATGCATATGCTTTTATGACATTTACATGCATGATGTTGTTGTGTCATTGGTTGACACATAGACGAGATCCATATGCATACAGGCATTGATTACATAGTTGGATGATATCCACATACTTATAAACTTCATGATATAGTTGACACTGATTCATGTTGATTACATTGATCATACCTCATATTTATGATATGTTGCTACCTGAGGCACTGACACGAGCACTTGGTATTACACTTATGTTTAGATGTTTACCCTTGCCACCTTATCATGCTTCAGACTTTATCATAATTAGGATATATATATATTACTGATTGTATTGACCTAGGATTGAGTCATACATACGATTTCTGCTCTGTGATGTTTTTCTTATCACGAGTTGGCAACTCACCCCCGTTGTGCCGCAGTTTCTTGCAGGTTTTGCTGTACAGGTTCGTTGCGGCTTTCTGGCACGTTGCTCCCATTCCGGTTGATTGCTTTGGTAGGTGGGTTCACTCACATCGTGACCACAATTGTACATTTATATTCAATTGTATCTAGTAAAATCCATCAACTAGACTTGTATATTTATTTCAGACTTAGAAAAACAGTTGTTTATTCATTCGACCTTAGAGTCACGCATTGTATTATTATGGTTTTCTTGATGATTTTGAGTTTCCTTTTGAATTTTGATCCTCGCCCATGGCGTTGTATATTATATTGCTTGCGTGGTTGTGACCGTCAATTGACGAAGAGCTAGCTCCCGCTTGGGGATGCCTTTATTCATATTATGCATGTTGTACCCTTTTGGGGCCAGTATTTACAAAGAAAACTCTACCGAAATTTTCAGAAAAGACTTGAGATTTTAAAAATGCATACTTCGGCTGATGTTATTAAAACCACTTGCTTCGAAATCTGTTTTCTTCACTTCTTCTTTAAAATGGTTTAGATTTCTGGGATTTTTGCTTACTTGAATTAGATGTGGTCCTATAGACTTCATATGATTCAAGTGCCAGTAACGTGCCATTTCGGATCGTAACATTTATAAACAGCAAGTCCCTTCCAAACACCCTTTCTCTTCATTGAAATTCCCTTTTAAAAGTTATATCGGTAAGTGCAGTTAATACCGATATCATTTTTCTAAACTCTAGAAACTCTTTCTCCTTTATTCTTTGATCAACCAAGTTTTTAAACAATACTTGTAACCTTAAACCCTAATGTTTAGAATCAAATTTCATCAAAATTCTCATGTGAAACAACAATAGTAGAACTTTTTCATTAAAATACTTTGAACTTTATAAACACCTCTTTTAGTATTTGTTAAAACAATACCTTTAGGAAAACTTCACGGGGTAATGAGCTGTCCCACACCCACACTTGGTTTCATAGCACGATATTCATTGTATGTATTTTCGTTTCGAAGTATAATATTATAATAAAATACCATATAATTTAAAAACCGGATTTCTTTTAAAGTGATATTTCATATCCTTTGCGATTACGCATCTACAACCCTCTTTACGGGACCAGCTAATGGATGGTGCGGATAATCGCACATTCTTGGGCTAGTAGAACGAGATGCAGATCTTCTCACGGAGCATTCGATCTCGAAACGATTTAAATATGTATTTTAAGAAATACGAATTTCTAAATAAAATAAAATTATTTTTTAAAATTAAAATTATATAAAATTATAAATCCATATTTTCAAAATATATTAAATCTATTTTTTCAAAAAATGAAAAGATTAACAAATGACAATAAAATACCATCAAGGTACCAAAAAGGCAAGTTTTTCAATAAAATACCATGAACTTTCCAAAGCTAATTACTTATCACTAAAATACCACAATACTTAAAATCCATGCTCATGACAACCCTAAATAATACTAATCACCCTCGAGCTTTAATTTTTTAACTATATTAAAAATATTTTTTCATAAAACCCTCTCGAGATATATAAAACAATATTTAAGGATTTTAGTAAATATAGGTTTAAGAGGGATCAATTCTCTTGAGCCCTAAGGAGACGGAGAAAGTGAGTGCTTGCCTATTTAAGGTAGACAACTTAACGGAGTTATCAATGGTAACTGTCTTGGAAAAAGATACAAATCCTGCCGTCCATGTGCAGCAGTTACCGATGACTCCTAAACCTAAGAATTCCAGAGTTTAAATCAATTAACATGAGTCTGACTCAGTCTGAGTCTAATTCAAACCTGAATCAAAAATCAAACTTGAATACTTAATCAAAAACATGAATACTTGAAATCAAACATCAATATCAAACATGTATTCTTGACCTGACTTGACCGAACCATGGTTATAACTTGACTTGACTACATCCTGAACATGAATACTTGAACAATTTGTATCCATGGTTTTGACAAGACTTGTGAACCTAATCTATACAATACAATACACAAAGATAAAGGGGTAGATTGGTACGGAATATATATCGTGGCACGAGAGGTCACTTAAAAGACACCTACATGAATTCACATGCCGTTGTCCCGTGGGTTATGACGGGGCCTTGTACTACATGTTACCATAGTCCACGGGGTAAGACGGACTCCTTTCGTATACCTGAATACTTTTTTTACCAAGCTACAAAAAACCATGTTATAATAACCATCATTTACCGGTAATCAATCATACACAACTTACCTGTTCTTTTCACAATACTTGTTATATTTTTTTTTTCCTTTGGGACATACCGAGCGCTAGTTCGCTGACGACATTCCTTTATATTTATTTCTTTGGAATGTTCGTCAAGAGGACAGGACTCTCAGGAGATCGACCCACGCCAGGAGGACTTGGACCAGCATACGGCACAACCTGACGTCTAGTTTCTTATACTTACTTTCCTGTATGCCATTGTTTAGGCACTGCTTATTATCATTGTATCTTTTCATTTTCAAACAGTTGTATGTAAAGATGAATGTAAATAAGGCTACTGTTTTACTTTATATTACTTGTCATTCTTGTACATTTTATATATTGGTTAATTACGCTTAACGTATTTATTTCATAGTAAATACGTTGCGGCCTGCCATGTCACCATTTCCGTTTACTGGGAAGCGGGGCGTGATAGCTGCCTTGGTCAATCGATCGACAATCGTCCAAACTGTGTTATTGCCCTTTGGACTCCGTGGTAAGGCTGCAATGAAATCCATGGTTATATTTTCCCACTTCCATTGAGGAATCGGAAGTGGTTGCAACAAACCTGCTACCCTTTGATGTTGAGCCTTGACTTGCTGACACACAAAGCACCTCGATACGTAGCGAGAAATCTCTCCTTTCATGCCTTTCCACCAAAAATGTTGTCGTAAATCTCTATACATCTTCGTGCCTCCTCGATGTATTGAATATGCAGAACTATGAGCCTCCTTCATGACTTCTTCACAAACATCTCTTTTAGGCACATCTAAATGACTTCCATATGTTGACGAGCCATCTTTATGAATTAACAGATCTGTTCGAAGTCCTGCTTCTACTTGTCCTTGAAACTTCTGCGATCTTGGATTGTGCGACTGTGCTGCCATAATGTTATCGATCAAGAATGACTGTACTTGCAACTGCATTAACTTTCTAGAAGAATCTGGTAGTACAATCTCCAACTAGAACCTCTGAAGATCAGTTATAATCTCCTTCTGTGCAGTCAACATCCATATCACTGGAAACTGACTTAAAGTGTCCAACACTACATTAACTATTCCCGGATGATACTTTAGGTCAAGATCATAGTCAGCCATCAACTCTAACCATCTACGCCGCCTCCTGTTGAGCTCCTTCTGTGTGAACACATACTTTAGGCTCTTGTGATCCGTAAACACTTCAACTCTTTCGCTCAATAAGTAGTGTTTCCAAATCTTTAGCGTGAAGATCACTGTTGCTAGCTCTAAATCATGAGATGGGTAGTTCTTCTCATGGGTCTTCAATTGCCTTGACGCATACGCTATAACCTTTCCATGCTGCATCAGAACAAATCCTAACCCTTTCCCAGATGCGTCGCTGTGAATAACCAATCTTCCGGAACCATCTGGTACTGTCAATATAGAAGTGGCTGTCAATCTTCGCTTCAGCGCATCAAAAGCTAACGCACACTTCTCAGTCCACACGAACGGTACCTCCTTACGTGTTAGCTTGGTCAATGGTTCTGCTATCTGAGCGAAATTCTCCACAAACTTTTTATAATATCCAGCAAGCCCAAGGAAACTTCTGATCTTCCCCATATTCTTTGAAATCGGCCAATTGTGAACAGCTGTAATCTTTTCAGGGTCAACGGCAATTCCATCTCCGGATACAACATGACCTAAGAACTTCACTTCTTTGAGCCAAAACTCGCATTTGCTCATCTTAGCATATAACGTTTCTTGTCTCAACGTTTGCAGTATGATCTTCAAGTGTTTTTTCATTCTCCTCGAATAGGCCAGAATATCATCAATGAAAACAACCACGAACTGATCTAGAAATGGCGAAAAGATCCAATTCATCAAGTTTATAAATATCGCCGGTGCGTTAGTAACTCCAAATGGCATCACTAAGTGCTCATAAGGCCCATATCGAGTTTGGAACGCCGTCTTGCAAATGTCTTCTGCTTTCACCCAAACTTGATAATACCCAGATCGCAAATCCAACTTCGAGAATACCTTCGCACCACTGAGTTGATCGAATAATTCGCCTATGCGAGGGATTAGGTACTTGTTCTTAATAGTCACCCGATTTAATTCCCAATAGTCGATGCACATCCTTCGCATGCGATCTTTCTTCTTGAATAGAAGAACTAGAGCTCCCTACGGTGAACCATTCGTGCGAATCTAACCGTTCTCTAATAACTTAAAAACTTATCTCTTTATCTCTTCCATTTCTACCGGTGATATCGGATAGAAGCCTTCGAATTAGTGTTGCTATAGGAATAAGATCAATCACGGACCACACATCCCGTTTAGACGGTAAACTCAAGATGTTCTTGAACACATCCATGAAATCCTGAATTGCTATCAGTGCTTCATCTGCAACTTGTTTACGAACTTCACCCTTCAGTAAACGGTTCCCTTCATCATGAATTTGAAAGTTTGTTCTATGAATTGTGGGTTATTAGCCCACCACTTTTCCGCTGCTCTATTCTGATAATTTGAGGCGGGTCTGTCAAAACTTCTTCAATCAAATATCTTACATCTGATCGTCTTTGAAGTGGTCTGTACTAGCTCTCGCTAGGGTTAATCTTGAACCACTGCAATCATCAAAAGCTTCTCTTGTGTTTCTTCTTGTTCTTTGAAATGCAAACGGATTGGTTCTTACGGGACGAGAAGAAATATATAATGTGGTTGCTGAATTCAAGCTTACGATAAGACATAAACTCGTAAGCAATGACACCGAGAGGAAACAAGGTAATACAACAACCATAAGTCAAGAAAATGAATCAAAATAAGACTCCAAGTTACCTAAATAGAGTACAACATTGTAACCATGCCGCGGTATATAGTTACAACTACATAACTCTATTCAAGTCGTCCAAATCCTACTATCAGAATCGAGCGAATAATATGAGAGAAACAATAAGGAACCAAAAGGATTTCAAGCCGAGATGCAATACCATTTTCATATCGTCAAGATAAAAGAGTTAAAGGAAAGATAAGATTCAAGAATTTGAATGACAAGAAAATAATGTGGCAGGAATTATTCTTAAAATTCTGGGTTTCTTAGTTAGTGTATTGGGTCCAATACCCAACTACAAAAGAAACCAAACCCAGCTAATCTAAAACCTATGGCTCTGATACCAACAAAACCTTGTTATGACACGCTTCACAAAATACATAAATACGGTACGTGACAAAGCCAACCATGCTACCTATGGCGAGGAAAGATCCTTCCATAGTCATATGACGGCTGTCAATCAGATATCAAGAACAGTAAACTACTAAATCTATTTATCAAATGTCCAATAGCCACAAGAACAATAACTGGAAAAGGTAGCGGAAGCAATTAAGATCTAAGGAATAACTAACCAGCATAAGATCTATATCAATGAGGTGGTCCTCACTTATCGGCGATCCTGCCGAATACTCACATGCTATGTCAAGTATCTGGGCCATGCAAAACCCAGACGTCAGTGCGTCATAAATATCAAAATAATAGTGTAACCAGAACAGAATGCTTTAAAGAAAACATGAGTATAAACCATAATCACAGGTGTAAAACAGTAGGCTATAGGTATGTCACGTGTATCCTAAAGTCTGTGCTTCTAGGTTATTTATTCTACAAGTTTTTGAAATCAATTAATGGAATCGTCGATGTAACTCAATAGTATCCCGTGCATGCCCGGGACCACGGTCAATACCCTCGGGGCTGAATCCGAGATGTGCCGCTAAGCAGTAAAACAAGATATCATGTACAAACGAATGATGTCAGCATCATCATTCCGGGGCCCGAAGCCCGTATCAACTGATCAGTCTTTGGAAAGTATCGAACTGTTGAGTTACAAGTCAGGTTTCATTATTGATTTCCCTCCTTTCCCCAGGTTTCGTGTTCAAATCAGGTATTGATGATATCTACCTAATGCCAACATAGGATCAAACAGGTACAGGTCTTGTCAATCTAGATAACAAGCCACGTCCATCAGGACAACAAGTCAGGATTGTCGGCATTAGTATAATCCAAGTAACAGGTCTGGTAATGTGTTGTGAACATGTCAGGCAGTGTGTATTAAACAGGATAAATACTTAACAGAGAACAGTAACCAGTTTATTAAACCAATGTAGAAATAACTAATGTATATTATCAATTTTGTAAGGTATAATTAATCTATTCATATATATATATATATATATATATATATATATATGTATACATGTTTGTAATAATGTTTTACGTTTGCTACTAGATATACTGTAGTCTAGGTAAAGGATAATGAAACGGCAATGAAAATTATAATAAAATTATAATGAACTAGCATGCAATGGGATAAAGTTGTTATTGTTATAAATACAGATTAATGCTGTAAAATTGTATATTGAAAATAACTTGCTAACTATTAACATACGTATATTAATAAATAACTATATATTGGAATATGTAATGTAGCATATCGCAAGTTTAGAAACTTGCCGGATACGACGGTTGATGTGAATGAGATGACGTTAATAGGTAGATCGATTATTACTACACAAATCAAAAGACAACGGCGTCCGCAATGATAAAGGTGTGCCGCGGCTCGGCGCGACACAACACGACACGGTGCGTGATGCGGCACGACACGGTGCTGGGCCTTGCGGTGACACGGGGCTGATGTGATGGTGGCACACAAGTGGCATGAGCTGAGCACGAAGCGGGCATGGCGTGGCACTGGAGCAGGGCACATAACGTGACACGGTCTGGATACGGTGATCAAACGATCATGGCATGGTCTAGGTACGGTGCATGGTCTGGTGGTGGTCTGGTCTGGGTATGGTGGTCTTGGTATGGTGCATGGTCTGGTGGTTGTCTGGTCTGGGTATGGTGGTGGCATGGTGACGGTCTGGTGATGACATGGTGGTGGTTTGGTGGTGGTCTGCATGGGTTAGGGCCTGGGTGAGATTGAGAACGAGAGGAGAGGGAGAGAGAGTTAGAGACGGGGAAGAGAGAGAGAGAGTTATATTAAACAATTTATAAGTATATAATATAATATATATAATATTAGGGTAAATAAATAATATCAAATCACTCCAAATATTACCCGAATCTAGTCAAAAAATATAGTTTTGAGAATAAAATACATACATAAAGATTTTGGCCATAATGCAATAATCTAGTATTAAATACATATACCCCCAAATAAAATTTAAATAAATATACATAAAGATTTACTAAATATTTTGTTGTCTATATTTTAGGATATGAATATAATAGATAAGAGCAACAATAAGATATGGGGTGATATGCCATACAAAATTAGGTAGCAAAAAGTTATTATATATATGTAACTTGTAGTATAAATAGATATGTAAAGATTTAAACATATATAAACTATATATATATATATATATATATATATATATAGAGAGAGAGAGAGAGAGAGAGAATAATGGAGAAAAGATGCCATAGGAGGGAATTCCCTCCTATGGCGTCGAAAAAATACCCCCTCCACCAATTTTTCCGACGATCGGCCCCCATCATCTTCATCGTCATCATTTAAGATGTGGGTACACCAAATTTCATGTGATTCTACAACTTTTTCACCGTTGATTTAGCAATGTAAAAAGTTCTATTGTCGGTAAACCGTTAATTTTGAACCCACTAAATCAACGGTGAAAAAGTTGTAGAATCACATGAAATTTGGTGTACCCACATCTTAAATGATGACGATGAAGATGATGGGGGCCGATCGTCGGAAAAATTGGTGGAGGGGGTATTTTTTCGACACCATAGGAGGGAATTCCCTCCTATGGCCTCTTTCCTCCATTAATCTCATATATATATATATATATATATATATATATATTACTCGATTCACGTAGATACACCATACTGGTAAATATTGGATATTACTTTGCACCATATCGGGTTTTAAACATGCGGGTCGGGTCGGATAACGACTACTACTTGAATCATTCGTAACCAAATAGCTGAAAAAAGATTTATAAAGAAAGACTTAAAATACCAAATTATATTGTATAAACGTACTAAGGTGTTACACTAAGACCCCACAAATCACAAAAAGCATACGCGTTATCTTGAGTTAATAACAAATATGTAAACCAAACCTATAAGGACTTGTCGCGCTTATTTAGGACAAGTGAAGATTACGGGGAATCAGTCGTTTATCTAAACTTGACTTTGTGGTGTCTAGGCCAGAAAAGTGAGAAGATAATTTTAAAATGCCCATCTTATGGTGATTCGTGAGCGGAACCCTCCTTACCTCACTTGTGCTTACCTGGCCACAATTGGCAGTGAAGAGGCGATTCGAGGGTTATCCTGCAACTTTTGATTGGAAGTCTAGGAGCGGTCTAGTTGGACTTTAAAGACTCTAGCTCCACGTGTTGCTTGTGCATATTGTGATTGTGATTGTGCTTGTTTAAAGTTTAGTCCCATAATTCCATATTTTTCAAAAAAATAAAAAACCAAACAAAAAAATTTCAAAAATCCAAAAACTCCAAAAATAAATCAAAATTTTTCTAAAAAAAATTATAAAAATTCGCCCACCTTCTACCTTCCTTAGCTTTCACTTTTTCCATATCATATGTATCCCAAAACGACCAACTCTTGCTGATGTTTGGTACCCACAACCAGATATTTTTTCATATGGTTCTTGCTTTGGTCGAACTTCGAACAATCCATTCATGCCCAAAATTTCTTTGAGAGATCGGATAGACGCGTCTAGAACCAACAATTGGACACCGCAATCCACTTCGTATCAATCGTTTCAATCTTTCCCCCTTCTTACGTTGATACCCCTTCTGAAAGACATGTTGTGACTCCGAAACCCATGTCCATTGCTGACAAAACTGAACAATTCCGTAGCCGATCTTTCACTCCTTTCACCACTCTAAATTTTTTAGGACAATAATTCCAATCACGTTCTTATCAAGATGTTGATCCTTCTATGCATCCTTTCAATTTGCATCAATCCTACCTGACTTTTACACCATCTCTAGACATTTTTTCTGAACAGCCTTTTAGGCATTTCATGTATCCATACGAATTTGAATCTTTTACTGAAACCCCTTCACAACCCATGTCTAGTCTTGAACAGTCATTAGAAGAATTTCGGGTAGCGTCGTGCTGACAGATAGAGGATTTGAATGCGTCCATGGTCGCACTCATACAACTTAACGAACTAGCAGCTAGTTCCCAACTAGCTCAACATTTTCCAATGTATAATGAGGCGATGGGACAATTTGATAATTTTAGTAGTGAAAGTGAGCAAACCACCCTTCAGAATCAAACCTATCCATTTCCAATTTAATTCCACAGCTCAAGTTTTGAAGGTCTATCAAGTAATCAAAATAATTCACTGATTGAAAATAGAATGTTTGATTAGTTGTGCAACTATGTCGTGTTTGATTTACCCAATTGTGAAGGGTCCATTTCAAGTGAAACCAATGCCAATCCTTTTGATCTCTACACCTCCACTCTAGAACCACAATTGATTGAAAACCATGATTTTGATGAGGTGTCTAAGAAGTTTAACATTCACTTGATTGAGAATATCGACGTTGGGGATAATTTGGATGATGAACTGTTCACACCAGAATATTGCATTTAATACTTCCCATTCTTTTGCTCGTTTATTTATAAGTAGGTGATTTTGATCAGTGTTTGCTACTTGATTATAGGTTACAGGTTTCTAGTCCAAAATAACGAAAATCACACAAAATCTCCACAGTTATACCAAAATCTAGAACATCTGCCAAAAAACAGATAAAATCCGGGTTTCGGTCATCCACACCCATCCAGCGCCGCTTACTAGTTTAAGAGAAATGTCAAATAACAGGAGTCATTCATGTCTCGGACAAGCACAGAGCATGAGAGGGGCAGCACAAAGATCTGGTGGTGCGCGGAGCTCGAGGGAGATCAAAGTCAAAAAGATTAAAAGTGTATCCATTTTGGACTGTTGAAAATCTGAAGATATTTTGGAACCATTTTGTAATTTTGGACCTGTAAAAGAGAAGAAAAAAGAAACATGAGAAAGCCCATGAAGAACGACATTCCAAACCATCCAAGTGACCTCGGAACCGCGGCCAATAAGCCTTTTGGGCGGCGGTTCTGCGGCCAAGTCTTGTTTTCTCCTGACCAACTTTGAGGGGTAGTTTGGTAATTGTATAGGGGCTCAGAATATGGCCCTAGGGTTTTATTTCTCTGCCTACAAATACTCCAGTTTTGACCCAAGTTAGGAATGCTTTTCTTTACATAGATTTTGTGTAGTTTAGTTTGTAGTTTCTTCTTCTTCTTCTATTCTTCATGAAATCATAGTGAGAGCTTTTGAGTGGAAGATCAATGAAGTTGAATGTTTTTCTTAATTTGTATCTTTAAATTATTGCATTGTATTTTAAATTCCTAGCGTAATTTTATTATTTGTTGTTAAGTGGTTGTTGGTTTGTCTTTTCTTGTTTTATTTTCCTTCTCTTCTAAACCGTATTTTCAAGCCATGATACTCGATGGAGTCCCTTGCTTAGGTGATGGCCCAAGTAGTTAACTTACTACCATTTGTTAAAACCGTATTTTCCTTTCTTTATTTTCTTCCTTCTTTTTTTTATTTTTCTTTTAAAAGTGTGAATAATTTCCACACTTGTTTGGGCTAAGGAAGGTTGGTGTGAGGGATGGAAAAATTCATTGTGCTTCTCTTCGCCAAACATCTTAAAATGAACCTAGACCAAACAAACACAACCCGCTCACTTACGCGCTATAAATGACATATAACCACGACCTAAGTCGAGAATTCCTTTGGGCGCACTACAGTGTGACATGTAGTTATGAATTAATTGGAGACATGGTTGCGTATGTTTGGCCTAGGGTTGGAAATAAGCGCATGTACCGTACGGACAAGGGGCACTAGGAATGGATTTAGCGTTGGAAAGCTTGCTTAAACTTGCAAATCCCATTCCTATGTCCTCCTAACCCCCGCTACTTTCGATTATCCCAATATCATTTCAAGCATGGCAAAAGACAAGAACAAGAATAATCCTAACTCTACTAACCAATCCTAATCCTAACAAGTTTACTTGAACATAAAATACGAACACTTAGGATAAAATTGAACATACACTTTTTAATTGACTCGTCTAAAATATAAACGAACATACGAACCATCTCCCTGCGAACGACCTGTACTCAACCGGCTAGCTGCAAAGCGACACCGTCTTGATTGCGGTATGTAGAGAACAAATTAGAACGCATATCAAAGCATACACAACGGTCGTTCCGCTGTGTCAATCAAATGGCGTCGTTGCCGGGGAGACGGTAACGTATTTCTTTCTTGTCATTCGGGTCAAGTTTTTTTGTATTTATATATATATATATATATATATATATATATATAATAATAATAATAATAATAACTAATAAATAAATATAATAAAATCCATTTTTTTATTTTTGATATTTTTTATGCAAGTGTGCAGGTAAACCTGGAGCAAGTATGGTGATCTAACCAAGAAATAGAGGATTGGAAACAGAAGAGAAGAAAAATGAGAGTGCACAGAGGAATTTGGAAGCTCTAATTCATCAATTCAACCACGGTTCCGCGGTCAAAAAGGGGCAAAGGCGGCGGTTCCGCAGTCGTTCTTTGGCTTTTGAGCCTGAAAACTTTTGTGCCTCTTCTCCTTCTCCAGAAACCTCTGTAAACTCTACTGAATTGAATTTTCTGTAGGTTTCCTTGCACAGATTGCGCCGCCGCCAAATAAATTTTTTGTTGTTTTAGATTTTGTTTGTTTATCGCATTGCATATAATAATACTGTAACACCTTAGTGCATATGTACTATATTTTATTTGTGGTATTTCAAATCTTGCAACAACTTCTTGTTTATTATTGTTTTTGGGTGCGGATAGTGCATTTGGTAACTGTGTTTCGTATCCGACCTGACCCGCATGTTTGAAACTCATCATGGTTCAAGATTACGTCATATATTTGCTAGTACAGAGGATCTATGCACATCTAGATTCTATACACACACATAATATATCTTGTATCTGCATATCTTTTAATAATACAAATAATAACCAAATAATATATTTTCAAATCTAGCATGGCATGTTATCATACCCCATATCATATAATTGCATCCATACATCATGTTCATGTCCAAATTGTTAAAACAAACGCGTTTGGATCGCTACGTATATTTACGTAGATCCGTAATTGGGGGTATGCATTTTATTGATCGGACATCGAATTATGGTTTTAACTTTTACGTATATTCTCCATATTTTAAAATTAGATTTTTAGAAGAAACCCGGGTAATATTTTGAGTATTTTGATATTAGTTGTATAATCCAAATATATATATTATAATATTCTTTATATACTAATAGTTAGTTACTTAATATATATATATATATATATATATATATATATATAATATTAACTAATATTATATCCCTCTCTCCTCTCACGGTATCACACACACACACTTTCTATTCTCTCTGTCTCTTCTTTATATATATAAATTATAATTTAATCTAATTATTAAACATCACTCTCTCTTGCTCTTTCTTCTCTGTTTCCCTCGCTACGAAGAAACCAAGAGCCCCAACCCACGCTCCTCACCTCGTTTTCCTCCTCGACGTCACCGCTCCCTCACCTCCGATCACCTCGACCTCACCACCTCTCCCTCATCACAACTTCCACCTCCTCTCTCTTCCCCGAGCCCCTGACAAACCCCGACGACAACCACTGCTGCACCCCCGAAAAACGCCAACTGCAGAAACCCAAACCTCTCTGGAGACTCGCCGTCGCCATCACCCTCACCCCACCATCACCTCCTCATCTCCCTCTCCGTTCACCGACACCACAAACTACCACCACCACCCTCGACAACCCCCGACGACCACGACAGTAACCCAGAAACCCCACGGCCCCTCATCGCCGACGACAACCCACCATCGTCGCCGTCACCTCGCCTCTGTCCTCGCCATCCCAGAACCGAGCAGCCACCCCTATTCTTCTTCTTCTTCCTTTATTCCTTTCTTTCTTGCTTTCTTGGTATTCCAGCTATCCTGCCGGAGTCGCACGCGTCGCCGACAATCCAGACGACCCAATCACCATCATCGTCCAGCCTACTCATCACGTCACGTCACTGATTAGCCAGGTCCAGTCCTGCATGCGTGAGTTGCATCGCGACGTTATTCTGATGTCGAACATGACATTCGTATCTCGACGTAGGATTCGATCAGGCAAATTTAACTTGCAATATGCTATGTTATATTATAAAAATATCTATATGAATAAAAATAGTACATGTGTTTTATTACTCAGTAACTATTATCGGTTTACAGTGTTGCGTTATTTGTTCGTATATGTACCGATAATAGCATATTTAGTTGCATGCCGGAGCATCATGATATCTTATACTTGTAACATTTCAGAAAAATAAAATATTATTTTTGGGAATTTTTATAATTAAATAATAAATATAACGAATATTTTAATATGACGGTATAATTAAATACCGATAAATTGGGAAAAATTTGGAAAAAATTATAGAAATTACTGAAATGAGGTTGTTTTAAGTGATTTAGGCGAATTATGAATTTTTATGATTAATTATATGCACTTTTAACGCTAATCGCGATTAAATATCACTAATCGCGCATTAAGCATGTTTTGTGCCCATGATATGCACATGTCACATTTTTTTTACACTTGTTACTTTTTTCTATCATGGCTTTTTCCTTATTTTTATCATTCATGGCTTTTTAAATGAAAAGAAAAGAGAAGAAGACAAAAAAAAAGAATAGGAAAAGGTATCATGATGACAAGAGGGATGGGCATGAGAGAGAGGGTGAGGGTCAAACCTAGGCATGGCTCATTGTTTCTCTCTTCATCTCTTCACCATTTCTTCTCCCTCTTCACCCATGGAAGCCCCCATCTTCCTCCTCCACTTCAAGCCTCAAAATACCCCCAAAACAAACCCAAAACCCCATCTCCATTTCACAAAAAGCATGCACAAGCTCAAGGGAAGCACATTGGACCAAATTTTGAGGACTTTGGGCAACTCAAGAATTTTCTTGAGTTGCCAATTGAGCTAATTTGTGCACCTTTAGAATAGTATTTAAATTCCTTATGCATCCATATATGTTTAGTATCGATATCGAGTGGTTTTGTGAACCTAGAAATTTCTAGATGAGGGTTTTGAGAAATTTTGAATTATGAAGTGTAATTGAGATTAGTAGAGACCTTATGACCCCTGTAGGGATTGTATCTTGGAATGAAACCATAGAATAAACCCCGGAATATGAACTTAGAAACCCCGACATCGGAAAACTGTGAAAATATGATGGTAATTGGAAATCTGCTAACACTCGGGGACCTGAAAATTTTTTAGCAAACACAGTGACACATGCAGGCACCCAGGAAGCTACCCTGAAGACCAGAGCCCCAAACCCCCTACCCAGGCCGTAGATTTAATCTTTTGGGACGAAAATTGCATCCTTGGTACTTCCAAATTGATTCGTGCTTGTTTTGTAGCTCCTATATCAGTAAATTAGACCCTCCATATGTGCAAAATTTGGTTAATTTGACCTAGGGTGAAATCTAGGACCATTTTCTTGAGTTCCTGCCTTGTATTTCACGATGTATTTGAATTTAAGTTTTGATATTTGTCATTGTATTCCGTCGTGTGGCGTTTGAACGCCAACGACTAGGGTTATTGGTTGTGTTTTGCATGCGAGACTATAGGTTTTAACCTATCGGTGTTTCGTGCGACATTTTGGTTTTCGTGCGTGATTTCATTTACGATGCTATATGTGATATGTTGGTACCTCACGAGGACTCCGAGATGACAAGCGAGCGCGTGACATCGTCGGCATCGGCAAGCGAAGATCAAGGTGAGTAGATTTATATCTACGGAGGAAGTCGGGTGGATGTTGTATAGCACTCCCGCAAAGTTGTGAGAAACGATGTGATGTGATATATATTTACTTTTACATGTTAGTGTGTGATATGAACCTTAGCAAGAAAAGCCTTAGGAGATTAGGGGTTAGTGTTAGCGAGAATTGAAGAAATGACTTTAGTCGATTTCTTAGTCACGAAACCCTAGATTAAAGATTTGCATACACGCACATACACATACTCGCATACATTTACTTCCTTGTTCGTATTGGGGATATATATATATATATATATGTATATATATATATGTATATATATATATATATATTGGTATTCATACGCTTGGATGATGAGGATCTTATTTGATACTTGGGAATGAGTCGATATGATCGGACATGATACCGTGAGATATTTAATATGTGACCGAGATATGTCATGATGTTATAGCGGATCATTGGACGACGATACCATGTGGATGATGATATATATATGATAGTTGACATATGATCTAGATATGAGATGAGATATGTTATGATAGTTATAATGGATCACTTGGGCGATGTATATATATGTATATATATATGTATATATATATATATATTGGTATTCATACGCTTGGAAGATGAGGATCTTATTTGATACTTGGGAATGAGTCGATATGATCGGACATGATACCGTGAGATATTTAATATGTGACCGAGATATGTCATGATGTTATAGCGGATCATTGGACGACGATACCATGTGGATGATGATATATATATGATAGTTGACATATGATCTAGATATGAGATGAGATATGTTATGATAGTTGTAATGGATCACTTGGGCGATGTATACTTGTATATGATAATATGTGTTGATGACACCGGATTGTATGAGACTTTAGATCAATAGCCAGATCATGATATTGTTGATGATATTAGTAGTGTACTGGACTTAGATCAGTACCCCCTGCTCACGATATGTGATGATGTGGATACCAGATGAATAATGAGATAAATGTAATATTTGACCCGTACCCTAAAATGGGATGCCGTACGATGGATTTACCGTACGGGCTATTGATGATAGATCCGTACTCTTGACTCGAGGATGTCATATTAGATGGTGTATCGTATGGGATACTATTAAGGCGGGATCACCGGCTATTATATAGATATATATATACATATCGACTCAGATGTAGGTGGTTTCCTTACCCTTTTCGATTAGCCTGTTCGCTCAGTCCTGTAGTTTATTGTAAATGTTAGACTAGATTCGATTCATACTTATTTCAAAGCTAATGAATCGTGGGTATTTTAAAAGACAGGACAAGGGATTCTACGGATATTTCAAAGGATGCATCTTTTCTTAAAAACACCGTAGCCCTTATTTTCAAAAACACCACGATTCGTATTATTTCAACTGGCAAAACAGTATGACACATGTATATCGATGTAGATTCCTTAGTGTTACGTTATCATTCATGTTCCGCATATTATAGTTGCATTTACTATTCATTGCCATCTATTATGTTGTTATCGTTTCATTGCATGTTTATTGTGTACTTAGTGATTATGAAACCATGCTGTCAGGAGACCAGCACCCTTATCGATGATGCGTATGCTCCACATACGCCTGCTTGCCGGCTCACACACATCATCATCGGTAATTGCCATGTCACGTACACTTAGAGAATATTATTTCATTGACATAACTTGCTAGCGGATAGTTGCAACGTGTTATAGCTTCATATGCTAGTTTAACTATTGCATTCATTGCATGAAAGCAGTTGCATTCATATATACTCATTGGTCATGCAGCATTACGGAGATTTATGCCGATATTCACTGTTTACTTACTCTTGATTCTTGGATTTCGAATTTCCATGAGATTTCTGGATTTGGGGGAAAACTGCAAGAATATGTATAAACTTCTCTCCCTCTCCCTCTTTTTAAAATGCAAGATGCGGTTTTCTCATGATGTATGAGTCGTCCACCATAAGTTTTCATGATTGCTGTTGGATTTTGAGACCCGTTGCATGGAGAGGATGAACCGTCTCGGGTATATGGTGGGCCCGGTAAGGTACCCCGGGGCAATAAGCTCGAGTTGTAGACGATGAGCCTGGCAGGGGAGTACTACCTACCGGTGATTTTACCTGGCGCGGCGGATATCCGGAGGATACCATCCGTGGTCATGTGATTTGATGATATGGGCCGATCAGGACTGACGGAGCCCTAGATATTGAGATATTGAGATACTGAGATTTATGTTTGGTGTCGATGCTTGACACCGATTTCTCTGTTGATTTCATGATGTATTCTGTTTCCATTAGTAATGCAATCATACATCATATATCTGATATGTTGCTATCTAAGCCACTGATACGAGCACGTGGTATTGTACTTTTGTGTAGATGGATCAGGATATTTATTTGAGGATATTACTTGATATGACCTAGGATAGCGTCATACATTCGATTTCTACTCATAGATGTTTTCTACTCACGAGTTGGCAACTCACCCCCATTGTGCCACAGTTTCTTACAGGTTTCGTTGCGGTTTTGCTGGCACACTGTTCCTTCCGGGTGATTGCTTTTGTAGGTGGGTTCTTTTGAATCAGGACCACCATTATATATTTGTTATTTCAGTTCTATCTAGTAAAACTCTATCAACCAGACTTGTATATTTGATAGAGATAGAAGACCAGTGTATATTATTTCGACCTTAGAGTCGCACGTTGTATTATTATGGTTTTCTTGATGATTTTGAGTTTCATTTTGAGCTTCGATCCTCGCCCCTTGGCGTTGTATATTATATTGTATTGTGTGGTTTTGTCCATCGATTGACGAAGAGCTAGCTCCCGCTTGGGGATGCCTTTATTCATTATATATGTTTTATCAGGTTTTGTACCCGTTTGGGGTCAGGTTTTACAAAGGAAACTCTGCCGAAATTTTCAGAAATGATTTGACCTTTTTAAAAATGCATACTTCGGCTTATGTTCTTAAACTTCTTGCTTAAAATTGGGTTTTTCTTCACTCTACCGCTTTACTTGGTTTTGATTTTTGGGTTTTGGCTTACTTAGATTACGTACGCCTTGAGACGTTTCGTAATTTAAGTGCCAGTCATGCTTGGTACTTTTCGGGTCGTGACAATACTACTACATCAGTACGACATGTTATCTAGTCTGCATCATACATGGTAATGGACGTATAATGGTTATTACAGATAGATACATATGCATCCAGGTATCAGTTTTGGTTACTGTGTTCCGATATTTATTACAGTCTCACATTTGGCATCTATTTGGTTAGTATACATCACTTGACATGATCATGAACACTACCTGACTTGTTACTTGGATCTTATTGCTAATGCCGACAATCCTGATTGTTGTCCTGACGGACGTAACTTGTTGTCTGCATAGACAAAAGCAGTACCTGCTTGATCCTGTGTTGGTATTAGATTTATATCTTCAATACTTGACTTGAACACATAACCTTGGGTGAAAGGGGAAATCAATAATGAAACCTGACTTGTAACTCAACAATTCGATGCTTATACAGATCAGTCTTTACGGGCTTAGCCAGCCCCGAGATGCTGCTGCTGACATCATTCATATGTACATGTTACCTGTTTACTGCCTAGCGGCACGTCTCAGATTCAGCCCGAGAATCTTGACCATAGTTCTGGGCACGCACGGGATACTTTTGAGTTACATCGACGATTCCATTAATTGATTTCAAAGACTTATAGAATAGATAACCTAGAAGCACAGACTTTAGAATACACATGACACGTCCATATATACACATAGCTCACTATTTATATCAATGTTTATTATTTACTTTCTTCTTTAATCATATCATCATATCTTGGGCGTTATTGTTATTTTGTTATTATGACGCACTGACGTCTGGGTTTTGCATGGCCCAGTTCCTTTACCTTTATCGCAGGCAGATCAAAAGTACTTTAACAATCAAGCCGAGCAGTGAGGAGTTGAACATGTGTTATTAGAGATGTTTAGTTTGTTTATTTCCGTAGTTTTATTTCTTTGACGTGATCCCATTTGGGACATGATTCAGATGTTGTTTATTGGAGCTTGATTCGTTTCCGCTTATGCATTTTCTTGACTCTATTTATTGTGGCAGATGGACATGTGTTAGCTATTTTTTATATTTTACTGTTCTTGATATCCTATAGACAGCCGTAATGTGACTGTGGAGGGATGATTTCTAGCCACAGGTAGCATGGTTGGCTCTGTCACATGCCGTAGTTTACGTATTTTGGGAAGCAGGGCGTGACAGGGTTTGTTTGGTATCAGAGCCTTAGGATTTAGGGTTAGTCGGGTTTGGTTCTTTTGTAGTTGGATATTAAATCCAATACACTAACAAGAAAAATCTGGAATTAGTAACATGTCCTGCCATATTACTATCTTGCCAGTCTTGAATCTATCGCTATCTTGTTTATTGAATCCTGTTTACCGTTGCTAATCCTCTTCAGTGTCTTGGCTTCATAATCATGGCGGATAGTGATTTGCGGACATACCAATGGCATGTTGATGACGCCGCATTGCTTAGAGTTATACGTGGTATGCTTGAAAATCAGAAGCGGCAAACTGAGCTAAATCAGCGGCAAACCGAGGCTTTCCAGGAGGGTCTGCGGAACTCCAACAGTCCGTAGTTGTAGTAACACCCAGGCCAGCATAGCGTGAGGGCACCGTAGCGGACTTTAGAACGCTCGGTCCGTCCACATTTACATGATTGGAGGAGCCGTTTCCAGCGGAGCAGTGGCTAGTTGACACTGAGAACCTGCTCGTCGCCGTGCAGGTTCCAGATGAGAAAAGGGTGGATGTACTATTGCACCCTCGTTGGAGGGAATCTTGTTACTTTGAAGAATCGGAAGCATTGTGGCAAGTTTGATATCAATGCCTTTGTTTGCTGATTCCTTTTCTACTGATTGCTTCTATTACTGACTTATATGACGATTTGGATTATCGGTGCCTATTCTCTTTCCAAAGAAGCTTTGAAGTCCTATACCTGTGCTACTGTTCAAGCTAGCCTTCCTGTCTAATCGAAAAGGGCAGAAATAGAAGCAAGTGGTAGCGGGTCAGGCTTACGATAGCCGTAGGTTAGGATCGTCGCCTGACGCGCGTCATTCGTCGGAAAGAATCTTCCGGATTTGATGCTCTGTTAGCAGAGTGTTTGGAGGCCGAAGCTCATCCGGCTGTTCTGGGTCGCACTCGTCCGCCCCAACTAGTAGATTACGCTCGCGAGTGGTGGCTCGTAGAGGAGACCCGTCTGCCCAAGCCGATCAATTGGGCAACGTTTTCACAGAGTTTCTTGGAGAAGTTCTTTCCGCAATCTGCTCGGGAGGAAATGGAAGAGAAGTTCATTAGCTTGAAACAGAATGATGGGTCCGATGATGCGCATGTGGTTGAGTGGATTCGGCCCAGTCGTTTTGTGGGGCCATTGGTTACCAACGAGGCAAATAGTGCACGGAGGTTTATCCGTAGCTTGGATGTACAGATTCAGAGACATATCATATCTCTGAGATTGACCACTTTCTCCCAAGTTCTCAAGGAAGCCATGAAGCAGCAGAGTTTATCGGCAAAAGCGAAGGATACTCAACAGCAAGCCGTCGTAGTGCCGAAGCCAGCGTTTACGCCAAACATTGGTCCTGTAAGCAGAGGCATCCCGGTGAACAGGCGATGCATTATACCTATGAAGAAGCCCGTTGTTTCCGATCAGAAAAGAAGCGTGATTTGTGACTTTTGCCATCTACCCAGACACCTACAGAAGGACCATCGAAGGAGGTTCGGACTTTATCTAGTTTGTGAATCAGCTGACCATACTATCAGTGCTTTCCCATTAAAGCTACGATTGAGAGAAGATATTCAGAAGCCACCGCAGAAGCAGATTCATGGGCAGAAGCTGATTACTCAGAGGCCTAATCAAGCACGGGCCTTCACTTTGATTGCCGAGAAGACCAAAACTTTAGACGAAATTGTTTCAGGTATCCTACTCATTTATAATTTTCCCGCATTGGAATTATTCGATTCAGGTGCATCCCATTGCTTCATGTCGTCCAAGTTTATTAGTGCACACTCTATTCTACACACGGCCCTGTCTAGTTGCTGGGACATACATACTGGGAATGGGAAAATTATATCTAGTAGTGAGTGCAAGGGTTGCTCGATTGTTATTTGCGGACGAGAGTTATTCGAGGATTTCTTGGTGATTGATACTGGCAGCTGTGATGTTGTCTTGGGAATGGACTTTCTTGGCATTTTCCATGCTCACATTGATTGTAGGAAAAAGAATGTGATTTTCCAGATTCCCGGACATCCGGAGTTTATATTTTTGGGAGGTAGCAGATCTGTCGGGCCAGTCGAATTTAGGGCTAGGCCGACTAATGCCGTTCTTTCGTCGATGGAAGTAGACAAGGAGGAAGCGCCAGCAGCAGTTCGATAGTGTATGGATGTGTTCGAGGACATTTCGGGTTTACCACCAAAACGAGATGTAGAGTTCACGTTTGACCTTATTCCTGAAGTTGCGCCGATTTCAAAGGCTTATTATCCGATGGCGCCGGTGAAACTAGAAGAGGAAAAGAAACAAGTTGCTGAATTACTGAAGAAGGGTTGGATTCGTAGCAATGGTTCACCATGGGGAGCTCCAGTTCTTCTAGTCAAGAAGAAGGATGGTATGCGGAGGATGTGCATCGATTATCAAGAATTAACCGGGTGACTATTAAGAACAAGTACCCAATCCCTCGCATCGGAGAATTATTCGATCAACTCAGTGGCGTGAGGGTATTCTCGAAGTTGGATTTGCGATCCAGATATAATCATGTTCGGGTGAAATCAGAAGATATCTGCAAGACAGTGTTTCGAACACGATATGGGCATTACGAGTATTAAGTGATTCCATTTACAGTTACTAACGCATCAACAATATTTATGGACTTGATGAACCGAATCTTTTCACCGTATCTGGACCAGTTCATAGTAGTGTTTATCCATGTTATTCTGGTCTATCCGATGCAGAACACTTGAAGATTGCACTGCAAACATTGAGGCAAGAAAGGTTATATGCTAAGATGAGCAAGTGCGAGTTTTGGCTTGAAGAAGTGAAGTTCTTGGGTCATGTCATATCCTGAGATGGAATTGTCGTTGGCCCAATAAAGATTGCAGCTGTTCTTGATTGGCCAATTCCAAAGATTGTAGGGGAGATCAAAAGTTTTCTTAGGCTTGCTGAATAATGTAGAAGATTTGTATAGAACTTGGCTCGAATAGTTGAACCATTGACCAAGTTAACACGAAAGGAGGCACCGTTCGTATGGACAGAGAAATGTGCGTCAGTTTTTGAAGCGTTGAAGCAAAGATTGACTACCGCTCCTATCTTGACAGCTTCAGACGGTTTCGGAGGGTTGGTTATTCAGAGCGACACATCTGGGAAAGGCTTAGGATGTGTTCTAATGCAGCATGGGAAGGTTATAGCTTATGCGTCGAGAAAATCAAAGACTCATGAGAAGAACTACCCAACTTATGATTTGGAGCTAGCAGTAGTGATTTTTTCTTTGAAGATTTTAGACACTACTTATTGGGCGAAAGGGTAGAAATATTTACCGATCACAAGAGCCTAAAGTATGTGTTCATATAGAAAGAGCATGCAGCGTAGATGGTTGGAACTGATGGTAGACTATGATCTTGATCTAAAATACCATCCGGGGAAAGTTAATGTAGTGCCGGATGCTCTAAGTCGATTGCCTGCGATACGGATGTTGACTGCACAGAAAGATATTATAGCTGATCTTCAAAGGTTCGATTTGGAGATCGTACTGCCTCATTCTTCGGGACAGTTGATGCAATTGCAAGTTCAGTCATCCTTGATAGATAACATTAAAGCAGCGCAGTCTCATGATCCAAGGTTGCAGAAGTTTCGAGAACAAGTAGAAGCGGGATTTTAAACAGATCTATTGATTCATGATGATGGTTCTTTAAGATATGGTAGTCGTTCATATGTGCCTAAAGGAGACGTTCGTGAAGAAGTCATGAAGGAGGCTCATAGTTCCGCATATTCCATACATCCAGGAGGCTTAAAGATGTACCGATATCTACGACAACATATCTGGTGGTAAGGCATGAAAAAGGAGATTGCTCTCTATGTATTGAAGTGTTAGTCGATGTCGTACACACCACGCACTTGTGGAGAGGCCGAATTTACAAAAAAGGATTTTTCATACTTTGCAACACCGACTTTAAGTCCATGATCTTAACAGAAACCTTAACTAGCTATACTACTTGGAGGTTTTAACTACTATGATAGTGTTATACCTCTTTGATTCTAGTCCTTCGGCTCTTCTTCTCCTCCTTAGCTTGAGCTCCTCGAAGATCCGGATCGCGCTTGATTGTCGGCCTCCTCGTGTCGAAGATGATCCACCCGAGAGTCTATATCTCAAGCTCCAACCTCTAAACCGAGGTAACTAAGGTATCTAGTTCGCTAAGCTAGGTAGTTTAGAAGATGTAAAGTGTCTAATGGAGCATCTAATCTCAAGAGACCTAATGGTTCACAACTCATGTGAGGGATTTAGGTCTTGAGGAAGAAGGAGAGAAAAATTAGAGAGAGAAAGAAAATTTGCAAATGAACAAGGGATGGCTCAAGTGAAGAATGGCTCATAGACTTTCTCACCTCAAGCATGCAATATTTTCTAATTGAAAATATCAACGATACTTGAATAGTGAGTCCAAAACAATAAACAAAACCATAAGCCATGCTTCACTCCATGCCTCAAATATCTCCAATTTCTACCTCATTAATCTATTTCCAAAAATAGATAAACAAAATAATGAGGTGTCCCCTTCTAGAAGTATCTCTTGTGAAATCACAAGAATGCCCTCACCGTATATACATACCCGTATTCGTATTCAGAAAAATACTAATACAATGAGATAATAATAATCTAATAATATAATACTAGAATCTGGCTTAAACCAAAGCCTACTAGTATTATCCGTCCGAACTGTAGGGTTACTAGGCACTATCACAAGGCTCATAAGGCATCAACCATGCCAAATCTAATTTTTTTCAAGTGCCGAACAACCTTAAGCGAGGATCTTTGCTAGATAATTAGGATTAACAAAGCATGTAAACATCTTTACATCTAAGAGAGGGGGATTACAACCTTTGTAGTCCGCTCCTTCGCTTCATAAGCTCCGAGTAGTAATCCCTTCGCCGCGATCCATGAACCTCCGGACTCTAGAGAGGCTCCACAAGCCGAATGATCCATGCTTGCTTGAAGTCTTCTTTTTCGAAGATGATCTACCTTGAAGAATCTTTAACTCAAGCTCTCACTTCTCTAATCAAGTATTAATGAAGTGAACACTCTAATCTAAATGGCTAGAATAGATAAGGATGATGAAGTAGGAATTATGCTCTCTTTTATTATCAATTTCTCACACAAAATCATCACATGTAAAAAGCTAGCAAGCTTTTCAAGGAGGAAGAAGAAGAAGAAAAGTATTTGTGATGAATAATGAATTATTGCTATGGTTATAATTGCAACCTTTGGTTAAGTATGAAGGGCTTAACCTTTGTAGAGAATCAACCATGGTAAAGGGTTTGGGTTGGGTTAGAAAATATCTATACAAAATATTTAAGCTTAAAACAAAATAAAGTTTCTAGAAGCTTCATGAAAAAGATAACCCAAATCAAACCTTAACTATGTTTAATCTCCACAAATCATGTTGCATTTGTAATCATAACTTGTTACAATATTATATATCACATATATAATATATTTTTGTAACAAAAGAAAATAATACAATTAACATATATCGCATATATATCAATGTATTATCCGGTGAGAAAATGAATCAATAAAGTGAGCTTATATTAGATAATGTAATGTAATATATCACATATATAATTATACATTAAATTATTGAATCAACACTTGATCCGACATTCCGGCTATATCGCATATAACCGACTAATATAACATGTACCGATTCATCGAATCAACACTTGATCCGATGACCCGGCTATATTACATATACCTGGCCGATATCATATATCGCGAGAATTGAATACGGTATCTCATAACATATTATTCTCGGTCCCGCACATATCACTTATGTGCTCCTATTCCGTTTTGCCTGAGCCAGTAAACCTCTGTGCAGGACTCTAAAGAATCGTCAATACGTCGGCAGTAGGTGATGATCACATCAAACACCCACAAGCTGCAAGCGGTCAGCTAAACGTAAAAACCACCCAGGTATTGATCGATCAGAAGGTCAACAAGCAAGCCTGTACATTCTCCTGTGAATCCGATCAGTAACACTCCCGTACAGTCCGGTCTCTTCGTCTGATATGTCGCATATCCAGTCTAGGGGTGGTAAACGTCAGACCCCAGTAACCGATAAGTCGTGTCGATGCGAGGCTCATATCAGGTCGAGAAACTACTGATAACACTTACCAGTAGAACTCTATATCAGCCCTGGCCAGGGACTTCCAGTTATAGCCAATCGAACACAGCACAACATCAACTCCCTATACCGGGTGAGACGAAACCCCTCCTATCGTTCATTGCCTCCATGTGATTCGGGACTGTACCCAAAAGCCACCGTTTTGCACACCCTCTTGGACGTGGTAAGGTGGAAATCAAAGCACAGTGGGAATCACACAAGACTCTATGACGATCTCGGGTCAACATACTAACCTGTACCAGTGTCACCAGAGAACTGCCATCTCACGTGAGGTATAATACCATCTGGGAGTTCTCGGCGAGTCCGTCCAGTGTACCCAGTCTCTACTGAGCACCCGTACACCATCTCTGATGTCTAAATACCAATGGATATGGGATCATCCATCGCTCATCATATGGTTCAAGATGCGTATATGCTAGTCTACTCTGGTGTATCGATGCCCTGTCTCGATACACCCTTGACTAGGAACAGTTATAGGATGTACTCATTGACTACCCTGGCTCCACTAGTATGATCTCATCATAGTCCCAGTAGTCGAGTACATAACTTAAGGGCTTTATCAACATGTGAGAGCAAGACAGTAAACTAATAGAAGTCAACATGTTAAGATAAAGTGAAACTAAATAGCATACTATCATGTCGAGCAAGAAAGTCCTCTCTATATATATCCAAGCATCCACTATAATATACATCATATGTACAGCAATGGCCTCTAGGGCATATATATAACTAACAATCTCCCACTTGCACTAAGGCCAGCTGTGTAGTATCTCATACCCAACATCCCAAAGAGTCTCTCAAACCGTGTCTGGGAAATGGCCTTCGTGAGTGGATCCGCAGTGTTGTACTTCGTATCAACTCTCCTGACCTCGATCTCCTGGCGATCAACTATCTCCCGGATCAGGTGATACCGCCTCAGAATATTTCTAGACTTCTGATGGGACCTGGGTTCCTTGGCAAAAGCCACAGCTCCATTGTTATCATAATACAAAGGTATTGGATGCTCAATGGATGGAACCACACCAAGTTCAGTAATGAACTTCTTCATCCAGACAGCCTCTTTTGCAGCATCGTTTGCAGCGATGTATTCAGCCTCCATTGTCGAGTCTGCAATGGTTTCCTGTTTGGAACTCTTCCAACACACCGCCCCTCCATTGAGGGTAAAGACAAATCCCGAGTGCGACTTAGAGTCGTCCTTATCACTCTGGAAGCTGGAATCGGTAAAGGACTCCACCTAGAGTTCACCGTTACCATACACTAAGAACATCTCTTTAGTCCTTTGCAAGTACTTGAGAATGTTCTTTACAGCTATCCAGTGACTCTCTCTAGGATCTGCATGATACCTACTCACTATACTTAGTGAGTATGCTACATCGGGTCTGGTACATAGCATCGCATACATGATAGAGCCTACTGCCGAAGCATAGGGTATCCCTTGCATGCGAGCTCTCTCCAAATCAGTCTTGGGTGACATCTCTTCGGAGAGAGTGAGTCCAGAGATCGTGGTTGGTTCCCACGCTTGGATTCTTACATACTGAACCTCTTTAGTATGGTGTCAATGTACCTGGATTGGGAAAATCCCAGTATCCGTTTAGATCTATCTCTATAAATCATTATTCCCAGTATGCAGGAGGCATCACCAAGATCTTTCATTGAGAATTTTTGTGATAAGAAGAGCTTGACCGATTGCAGCATAGGAACATCATTTCCTATCAAGAGTATGTCATCGACGTACAATACGAGGAAGACAACCTTACTTCCCCTGAAATTGCACTTGTCAAATGCCACAAGCGGGGTATGTGTTGGTGTTGAAACAAGAGAGCCCATATAAGAATCCAAGATATGTTGGGCATCAGTGCAGCTAGGGGTGAAGATCTATTCATATGAAGGAAAGTCAGTCCTCAGGAAAAAGACAAGCAAGAAAGCCCTCACATAGTAAAGAAGAAAGCGGTCATAGAGAAAAACCTTTCGAAGAATGACTAGATTACTTATTCTATATATTTTCGATCTGCAACCTTTTTATATATACAAGGTTCATCTACGTTTTTTATGAAGTCAAACTCTTTGACTACAACATCAAAGCAGATGTTCCAACTCCGCGATACCTGCTTTAACCCATAGATGGATTTAAGTAGCTTGCATACCTTTCCGCTGCTCCCACTATCTACGAAGCCCTCTGGCTAAGTCATGTATACGCACTCTTCTAAATCACCATTTAGAAAGGCGGTCTTAACATCCATCTGCCAGATTTCGTAGTCATGGTATGCAGCAATGGCAAGTAGGATCCCGATGGACTTAAGCATAGCCACTGGAGAAAAGGTTTCGTCATAATCCATACCTGGTCATTGACGAAAACCCTTTGTAACAAGTCTAGCTTTGTAAGTCTTAACTTTTCCATCTACACTAAGTTTCTTCTTAAAGATCCATTTGCTTCCAATGGGGTTTACCCCTTCAGGAGCAACTTCCAAAGTCTACACTTTGTTGGTGTACATGGATTCCATCTCAGATTGCATTGCATCCAGCCACATCACAGAGTCACCACTCGTGATGGCCTGCTCGAAGCTATTCGGGTCATCATCTTCCGTGATGCAATCCTCGCTCCCACCATCAATGAGAAAACCGTAGTATCTCTTAGGTGGATGAGAAACCCTACTAGATCGGCGGAGAGGCTGGGGTTCGTTGGGTACTACTGATTCCTCTGGTTCCAATAAATCATCAGTTGTAGTTTGTGGTGCTGGAACTTCTTCCAGCTCTACCTTTTTGCCACTAATTTCTTTTACAAGAAATTCCTTTTCTAAAAAGGCGGCATGCTGAGCAACAAACACCTTTTGTTGTTCACCATGGTAGAATAGATATCCATTTGAATGTTTAGGATATCCTACAAACTTACAAAAAACTGATTGTGCCTCGAGTTTTTCCGGATTTTGCCTTTTGACATAGGCAGGACAACCCTATATCTTAACTCGTTTAAGACATGGTCTTTTCCCACTCCATATCTCATATGGTGTGTTAGGTACAGATTTTGATGGAACCTGATTCAATAGGTATGCTGCTGCTTCAAGCGCAGAACCCCAAAAGGAAATAGGAAACTCAGCAGTGCTTATCATAGAGCGCACCATATCTAATAGGGTGCGATTCCTCCGCTTTGATACACCGTTGTGCTGTGGTGTATAGGGAGGAGTAAGCTGAGAGAGAATCCCATTCTCTTTTAGATAATTTAGGAACTCATTGCTCAAGTATTCTCCTCCTCGATCAGATCGAAGGATCTTAATACTTTTACCCGTTTGGTTCTCTACTTCGTTCTTATATTCTCTGAATTTCTCAAAAGCTTCAGATTTGTGTTTCATCAGGAACACATGTCCGTATCTTGAGAGATCGTCAGTGAATGTAATGAAGTAGGAAGAACCGTTCCTGGCATGTATAGACATGGGTCCACATACATCACTATGTATCATCCCTAAGAGTTCTGTAACTCTTACCCCGTGTCCACTAAACGGAGTTTTGGTCATTTTGCCTTTAAGACCTGACTGGGAAGTGTCATAAGATAAAAATTGGAATGAATTCAAATATCCATCCTTATGTAATTTAGCTAGCCGTGTCGCATTGATATGACCTAGTCTACAATGCCACAAGAAGGATTCGTTCATTTCTGAACTCTTCTCTTGTGTGAGTTTTGTATATTAAGTACTGTAGTTTGGTTGAGAACGTACATGCCATTATTTAACGATCCTGATCCTATCAACTTTTGATTCAGGAATATGTTCATAACATTATCCTGTACTGCAAAATTATATCCTTCTTTATTCAATAAAGAAACTGATATAATATTGCATATCAGGCTCGGAATGTAATAGCACTCGTTCAGAACCAATGTATTACCATTTGGTAATACTAGGTGATATTCGCCAACTGCTTTGGCTGTAACATTTGCACCATTCCCCACTGTTACGGAATGATCACCTATTCCTAGTTCTCTACCTTTACGTAGCCCACGTAACATATTACATATGTGGGATCCCGATCCGGTATCTAATACCCATGACGTAGAGTGAACTGAGAAACAGTTCTCGATAACTAACACACCTGAAGAAGACGCATCAGCATGTTTGTTCATCGTTTAGGCAGCGTGAGAATCCAGATATTCTCCTATTTCCTGCTCAGTCTTATAACACTTATAAGAAAGAACGGGACCAACGTTCCCCTGCTCAGTATAATAAGCGGGTTCAGTCAATACATCCATGTTATTATCTTGATTAAGGCCTGACTTGGTCGCTACCTGGAGAGAGAGAGAAGAAAACACTTTAGCGTATGCTCTTGCAAGATTAGATTGGTTATTATCTTATCTAATCAGGATGTCTCCCACTGTTTTTATCAAATCTTCCTTCAAACCCTAAAAGGAAAGACTGGCCGGGATTAATTACACCTTACAAGTTCGCCAATCTTTCAGCCAGGCCAGTGTTGGTACTTTGAGGGAGGTTCCCTGTGCTTTCGCATGGACCTAATTAAAATAAACCTCATTTTCCCAGAGGCATAACCCCGTAAACACCTTTCTAGTCACCTACTTGATCGCCTAATTGCCCTGTGTAAAAGTCTCCCAGGAGTAGCTCTTACTCGCAGTGGGTATCAGGATCCATCTATCTCATAGAAGGTATGCAATCTCATTGCAAATTTCAACACTTGAAATTCCCGATAATACTTTTGCCCCTAGTGTGCTATGACCTTGACAGATGTCAACAAACCATAGTGCACTAGTCAAGTTCAACCTGTCATTTCTTGATTTAATCAAACCCACTCGCACGACCCTTGACAGAGGTCAACAAGGTCGTACGACTACCCTAATCCAATCACATCACATAATTTACAGATAATTACTAATCAGCTACCGCACACTACGCCTTGACAGAGGTTAACAAACGCAGCACGAATACTAAATAGTCTTTATCTGAAATGACGAAGGGCTACGCAGGTTTTTCAGAAAACCATGAGCGTAATGAACTCGATATCGTTGTAGAAACAAGTGATTTTGAAAAGGAGTGTTTTTGAGGCTTTTCTAGTTTCGCTAAAGTGGACACTCCCGGTGAAGGGATCTCGGCTCCTTCCTCATCGAATAAGGTGCAGGGTATATCATATATACCGCTGTGCAAAGCAAGAACTATGGAAGTAATCAAAAACTAAACCGCGAGTTTATAGCATCTGCCAGTTTTGCTAAAGAGGTCACTCCCAGTGAAGGGATCTCGGCTCTTTCCTCATCGACTAAGGTGCAGGGTATATCATATATACCGCTATGCAAAGCAAAGCTGTAGCTACCCTTTTTATAAAGTTTTGATTCTACAACATCTTTTAGGTTTCTTTTCTTTTATTAATCTCATTAATAAATCCCATCAGTTATGCTTCCTAAGCATCACAGAAGAAACGAAAGTAGTAATATTTATATATCATCATATATATATAGTATAATCATTCATCTCAGGCAGTAATATGATCTCATCACAGAACATTGCAGCAGAAGATAACATATGAAATATTGGATATAATAGGACGTCCGTGTTTTATATCGAGCCTGTATAAAACACGGATTCCACGGTCGCGATGAATAGCCAAACCCACATCCCTAGACCCCTACGAGAGCGGCAAGCAGCACTGCCAATTCTAGGGTTAGGAGACCCGGTCTCGACTCCTCTAGATGACCTCCCACTGGACCTTAGAACCCGGTTACTAGTGCTCCCTTCCTTGGGTCTACCTAATGCTGAAAAGTAAATAATATACAATGGTGACATCAACCTCAACTCGGAAGTACCCCAATAAAAGAATATTACATACAATGAATTTAACATGAATGAAAATTAAAACCCTCATCAAACATAAAACCCTCGGCTATTTAGAACACGACGATCTAATATAGCATATCACAACAACACATAATATCTCATATCATCAACATAAGCAAGTATGCGTATCCCGATTGTCGTTGATGTATAGCAACGAAGCCGGCGATACACCACATACTACGCTTACGGTCACATAAAAGAAAGTGTAAACTACAACACTTGGAATCCACAAATACTTTAGACATCTAAAATCTGAAATATCACATACTTCGCATTTCATGCGTAACTATATGAATTCCAATTATTGTATCACATTCCAGATAAATAGACAATGTTAAACTTTCCGATCGAATAAACAAACAACCAAGATTTCCCAAATAGCTCAACACTTGAGCGGAGTTCAAAAATCCGAGAACATGTCACTGCGCCAATGAACCAGCCGTAGAAGGGTCAAACCAACGCCTCACATGTGGCAACGCTAAACTACCACAAACCCTAGGGTTCAGTGGCAGTTTTGACGGTCATATAATTGAGTTAAGGTTACGTTCTGTTGGAGATAGTGCCCTCAGAGTCAATTATTGGATCACAGGCACGTGATTGCAATGATTGAGGGAGGACGTATCTCGGTAGGACAGCCTTACTCAAGATGATTGTATGCTATCCGGTTTATCTTTATCATCGTGTACTGCTTTAGGTGACCTTACGAGTCGCTATTACACGTTGATAGAGCCCCTAGGATTCTTGCTTGACTGCCAGCAGTATGAGGGCGATCATGTACGTGGGAGCTGGGGTCTATAAGCACATCCTTAAAAGGTCCCTAGTCGTGGGAGTTTCGAGACAGGGAATCGATACTCCAGAGTAGACTAGTGTATACAGTCGAGACCCCGACGAGGGGCGGCGGCCGGTCTCACGAGCCACTGGTGTCAGTTGGTTCACCTAAGATGTATACAGGTGCTCATAGGTGTAGGGTTCCTAGGCACACTAAAGAGGTCTCACAAGGCATCAACCATGCCAATTTCAAATTTTATATGTGCCGAGAAACCCCAATGCGATCGTTAACTAGAATTTTAGGCGAAACAAGCAACTAGTTAACATTTTAACTAAGTGAAAGAACTACAACCTTTGTAGATTTGTTTCTCCACCTCCTAGGCTCTGTGATGAAGTCCCCTCACTGTCCATATCGGATCCCGGACTCTAGCATCGGCTTCATCGGAGAATGGGCGGGCTAGGTCATCGACTACGATGCCGAAGATGATCTACGTCGAGGCATCACAAGATCAAGCTCCCACTTCACCAAGTCATGAAACTTGTGAAGAAAACACCCTACACTACTTGGCAAGAGGTAGAGGATGAAGAAATAGGAGGTGGGTTCACTTTAGAATTGTATTTCTCACTCATTTGCTCAACTTGCCATTGTTGGTAGCAAGCTTCTTCTTGTTCAAGAAGAAGAAGAAGAAGATGGAATATATTATGATAAGAATAAAATCAAATAGAAAATAGATTATTCTTATCATATAGCAACCATGGTCAAGATAACTTGTGTAGAGAATCAACTATGGTTCAAGTGAATGGTTAGGGTTAAGAAAAGAGACAAAATGGTCAAACCATTCAAAGCTTCATGAAGCTTGAAAAGAAAGTCCAAAATGAGCCACCATTTCATTTCTTTTCTAAATATAAATGAAAATAAATAAATAAATAAATAAGTAAATCAAATAAACAAAACCCTAATCATTAGCTTAACCATGGTATAATTCTTTACACAAACCTAAGTGTGCATGCATCATCAAACATGATACAATCAAGTGCACAAAAGTATATCACATATACAACTTGTGAACTTCAAGTGAGAAAAACCTTTTAAAGTGAACCAAAACTAGTTAATGTAAAGTAATATATCATATATATAATTATACATTAAATCATTAAATCAACACTTGATTTAACGATCCGGTCATATCGCATATAACCGACTAATATCAATAGTAACAACTTATCGAATCAACACTTGATCCGATAACCTGGCTATATCGCATATAACCAATCAATGTTACAAATCGCGAGAATGAAATACGGTATCACATACACGCATTATTCTCGGTCCTGCACATATCTCATATGCGCTCCTATTTCGTTTCGCTTGAGCCAGGAAACCTCTGTGTAGGACTCTAAAGACTCGTCAATACGCCGGCAGCAGGTGATGATCATATCAAACACCCATAAGCCGCAAGCGGTCTGCTAAACGTAATGGCCACCCGGGTATTGAGCGATGAGAAGATCGATGAGCAAGCCCACTCACACTCCTGTGAATCCAACCAGTAACACTTACCGTACAGTCCGGTCTCGTCGTCTGATATGTCGCATATCTTGCCTAGGGGTGGTAAACGTCAGACCCCAATAGCTCGATAAGTCGTGTCGATATGAGGTCTATAACAGTTCGAGAAACTACTGGTAACACTTACCAGTAAATCTCAGCAACCCTGGCCAGGGATTTCCGGTTATAGCCAATCGAACACAGCGCAACATCAACTCCCTATACCGGGAGAGACGAATCCCCTCCTATCGCTCATTGCCTCCATGTGATTCGGGACTGTACCCAAAAGCCACCGTTTTGCACGCCCTCTTGGACGTGGTAAGGTGGAAATCAAAGCACAGTGGGAATCACACAAGACTCTATGACGATCTCGGGTCTACAGACTAACCTGTACCAGTGTCACCAGAGAACTGCCATCTGACGTGAGGTATAATACCATCTGGGAGTTCTCGGCGAGTCCGTCCAGTGTACCCAGTCTCCACTGAGCACCCGTATATCATCTCTGATGTCAAACACCAATGGATATGGGATCATCTATCGCCCATCTGTATGGGTCGAGAAGGTATACGCTAGTCTACTCTGGTATATCGATGCCCCGTCTCGATACACCCACGACTAGGGACCTTGAAGGATGTACTTATAGACTACCATGTCCCCACTAGTATGATCAGCATCATAGTCCAGGTAGTCAAGTACACATCCTAAGGGCTTTACCAACATGAAACAGAGAGACAATCAGTATACACATTAAGGTAAAGGGTAACCAGATAGCATACTATCATGTCGAGCAAGAAAGTCCTCCCTATATATGTCCGAGCATCCACTACAATATACATCCTATGTACAGTAATGGCCTCTAGGGCATACATATAACTAACAATCTCCCACTTGCACTAGGGCCATCTGTAGCAGTGGTTGCAGTATCTCATACTCAACCATCCCATAAAAGTCTCTCTCTGGGAATAGGCCTTTGTGAGTGGATCCGCCATGTTGTCCTCTGAGTCTACTCTCCTAACCTCGATCAGCCTGGAGATCAACCATCTCCATGATCAGGTGATACTGCCCTAGAATATGTCTGGATCACTGATGGGACGGACGTTCCTTGGCATATGCCACAACTCCATTGTCACACAATGGGAGGAACTAAGTTCATCTCATGAACAAATATACATCCAGACTGCCTCCTTGGTAGCATCTTAAGTAGCGATGTATCCAGCCTTTATCGTCTAGTATGCCACGGTATCTAACTTGGAACTCTTCCAACATACCGTCCCTTTACTAAGGGTAAAGACAATGCCTGTGACTAACATTCAGACTTCTTCATCACCCTGGAACCCTTCCAGTGATTCTCCCCAGGATCAATTCATACCATCTCACTACAGCTAGTGAGTATTCTAACATCCAATTAGATCTATCTCATAGATCCAAAACCCAGGATTTAGGAGGTATCATTTTGATCCTATATGGAGAATCATTGTGATAAGCTGAGATTGACCGAGCGTAGCATAGGAAACTGCTTTCTTATCAAGAGTATGTTATCCACGTACTCTACGAGAATCGCCACCATACTCCCTACTACCTTTTTGTTTATACAAGGTTCATCTACCATTTTGATGATGTCAAACTCTTTGACTAAGCCATCAAAACAGATGTTCCAACTCCGCGATGCCTGCTTTATCACATAAAACATCCTGCACACGTTTCCGCTGCTCCCACTGTCTACGAGGCCCTCTGGCTGTGTACTTATAGACTCCCTCTTCTAAAACATCATTTAGAAAAGCTGTCATGACACCCAACCACCAGATATCGTAGTCATGGTATGTAGCCGTGGCAAGTAGGATCTGGATGGACTTAAGCATAGCCATTGGAAAAAGGTTTCATCATTATCCACGCCTGGTCGATGACGAAAACCTTTAACAAGTCTAGCTTTGAAAGTCTCAACTTTTCCATCTACACCAAGTAATCTTCTCAAGATATACTTGCTCCTGATGGGGATTTAACCCTTCAGATATAGCAACCAAAGTCCATACTTTGTTGGTGTACATGGATTCCATCTCAGATCACTAAGCATCCAGCCATTCTTACAGAGTCTTACTCCTGATGGCCAGCTCGAAGCTAGTTGGATCATCATCTCATGATGCAATCCTCGCTCCCACTGTCATAGAGAAACCGAAGTATCTCTCAGGTGGGTGAGGAACCCTACTAGATCGGCGGAGAGGCTGAGGTTCGTTGGAATCTACTGAATCCTTTGGTTCTGTCAAATCATCAGCTGCAGTTTGTATAGCTGGAACATTTCCAGTTCTACATAACAGACGTTGCCATGAGCTTGTCCGGATTTTTCTTTTAGACACTGGCTGGACAACCCCAAATCTTAACTAACTTAAGATATGGGCTCTTCCTTTTCCATATCACATATGAAGCGGTAGGCAGCTGATTTGATTGGAACCCTATTCAATACGTATGCAGCTTCATAACTGCGCAACTCCCTAAAGGAAATAGGTAATTCAGTAATACTCATCATAGAGCACACCATATCATATAGGGTGTGATTGCTCCGCCCCGATATACCATCGTGTTATGGTGTATACGGAGGAGTAATGCTGAGAGAGAATCTCATTCTCCATTAGAATAGTCCAGGATTTCCGTGCTCTAGTATTCTCCTCCTCGATCTCATCAAAGGACATAATACTTTTACCCGTATTTTGGTTCTCTACTTCTAACTTATATTTTGTGAATATCTCAAAAGGTTCGGACTCATGTTTCAACAGGAACATATGTCTGAATCTTGAGAGATTATCAGAGAATGTAATGAAGTATAAAGAACCGGTCTTGGCATGCGTAGACAGGGGACCTCCATGCATCAACATGTATCATCCCAAGAGTTCACTAACTCTTTCTCTGTTTCCAGTAAACGGAGCTATGGTCATCTTATCTCTGTGACATGACTGGCAAGTTTCATAAGATGTAAATTTAAACTTATTTAAATATGCATCTAAATGTAACTTTAGCTAGTCGGGTCGCATTGATATGACCTAGTCTACAATACCTCAAGAAGGATTCGTTCATATGTGAACTCTTTCTCTTGTGTGTGTTCTGTATACTAAGAACTGTAGTTTGATTTAGAACATCAATGCTTTTAGATAACGCGCCTGAACCGATCAACTTTTGATATAGGAAATGTTCAAAACATTATCCAACAATAGAAAATTTTATCATTTCTTTACTAATAAAGAGAGTGATATGATTTTGTATATCAGGTTCGGTATCTAAGAACATTCGTTAAGAATCAATGTATTGGTAATACAGGGTGACAGTGATCAACAGACTTGGCTGCAACACTTGCCCCGTTTTCTGTCTCATGAAACTTATCACCCGTTCTCAGTTATTTACCTATCTGTAGCCCATGTAACAGATTACATATCTGGGATCCTGTTCTGGTATCACATACCTAGGACGTAAAGAATATTGAGAAACAGTTCTGTGTAACGAACACACCCGAAGATGATGCATCTCATGCACTTTCTTCGTTTGGGCGGCATGGGAATCTGGTATTCCCCAATTTCCTGCTCTGTCTTATAACAATTATAAGTTGGAGCGGGACCAACGTTCCCCAGCTCAGTATAACAAGCGGGTTCGGTCAATATTCCGTATTATTATCTTGATTAAGGCGTGATATGGTCGCTACCTGGAGAGAGAGAGAAGAAAACACTCAGCGTGTGCTCTTGCAAGATCAGATTGGTTATTATTTTATCTAATCAGGATGGCTCCCACTATTTTTATCAAATCTTCCTTCAAACCCTAAAAGGAAAGACTAGCCGGGATTAATTACACACTACAAGTTCGCCAATCTTTCAGCCAGGCTAGTGTCGGTACTTTGAGGGAGGTCCCCCGTGCTTTCGCACGAACCTAATTAATGTAAATCTCGTTTTCCCAGAGGCATAACCCCGTTGACACCTTTCTAGACACCTACTTGATCGGCTAATTGTAATGTGTAAAACTCTCCCAAGAGTAACAATTACTCGCAGTGGGTATCGGGATCCAACTATCTCATAGAAGGTATGCAATCTCATTGCAAATTTCAACACTTGAAATTCCCGATAATTTTGCCCCGAACGATCTGTGACCTTGACAAGGTCAACAAACCATAGACCGCAAGTCAAGTTCAACCCGTCATTTCTTGATTGAATCAAACCCACCCGCACGACCCTTGACAAGGTCAACAAGGCTGCACGACTACCCTAACCCAATCTGCATCATATGCATAAGCAGATAAATACTAGTTAGCTACCGCACACTGCGCCTTGACAAGGTCAACAAACGCAGCACGAATACTAAATAGGACTTATCTGAAATGATGGAGGGCTACGACAGGTTTTTCTGAAAACCTATTGCGTAATGAACTTGATATCGTTGTAGAATCAAATGATTTTAAAATGGAATGTTTTTGAGGCTTTTCTAGTTTTGCTAAAGGAGTCACTCCCGGTGAAGGGATCGTCGGTCCTTTCCTCGTCGAATGAGGTGCGGGATATATCATATATATCACTGTGCAAAGCAGAAACTATAGAAGCAATCAAAAGACAAACCGAGGGTTGTAGCATCTGCCAGTTATTGCTAAAGGAGTCACTCCCGGTGAAGGGATCTCGGTCCTTTCCTTATCGAATAAGGTGCAGGATGTTCTACAAGGAACACCGCGATGCAAAGCAAGAACTGTAGCTACCTGTTTTAATTTTGAAATTCGATTCCACAACATCTTAGGTTTCTTTTATTTCATTAATCACATTAATGAAGTCCCATCATTTAAATACCTAAACATCACAGATAAATACGACGTACACTTATGCCATCCGCATTCGCCTCGATGTCCCCTCGTGCACCGTTAGGTTAGGTAACTAACGGCAGAGCAGGGCAGGGCTAGCGCGGGTGTAAAACATAAGTAACGTCTATATAATATATCATATATACTATATACTATATCTATCACAGAACATCACATGATCACATCACAGATATCGCAGCAGAAAATATCATATGAAATATTGGATATACTAGGACGTCCGTGTTTTTAATACGAGCCAGTATAAAACACGGATTCCACGGTCGTGATGAACAGCCAATCCCATACCCCTAGACCCCTACGAGAGCGGCAAAAAACCCTACCAATTCTAAGGTTAGGAGACCCGGACTCGACTCCTCGAGTTGGTCTCCCACTGGACTCCAGAACCCGGTTACTTGTGCCCTCCTCCTTGGGTCTATCCTAGTGCGGAAAAGTAAATAATATACAAAGGGTGACTACTTCCGCAACCTGGAAGTGCCCCAATAAAAGAATATTACATACAAGTTTTTACATGAATGAAAATGAAAGACACTCATCTCATATAAAAACCCCCGGGCTATTCAAACACGACGATCCAATATAACATATCCAGCAACACATAACACCACATGTCATCAACGTAAGTAAATATGCGCATCCCAATTGTCGTTGACATATAGCAACGAAACCGGCGATATCACATATTACACTTATGGTCACAGAAAAAAAGTGTAAAACTACAACAGTTGGAATCCGCAACCTCCATAGACATCGCATGCCTAATCAAATGAATTACTTAGACATCGAATGCCTAACAATTATAAACCCCGCATTTTAGTCTCATTATCGAAAACTCTTTTCAATATAAAGTCGGGCAATTCAACAAGATTCCCGAAAATTTGATCGACTGTTCGTCGCAAACTTTAGTAGGCAGCTGCACCCCCGATACCGTCGACGAAGTGCACCAAGGCGGAACACCGCTGCCGCGAGCACCCAAACGGATGCTTTCGGCGACGGGGTTCTCCTACAGTCACTTGCTCGGGGCTATGGAGTGAGGTTGTCTATTAAGTTTACCCGGCGAGTATCCGCATACGCTACGTGATTGCGACGGACTTTTGATCGCATCAAAATTTCGTGGCAACCGATCAAATGAGACTAAACCGCTAGATTTATAACATTCATTCAGTTATCTCATAACAATTTGTGAATTCCAATTATTGTATCCCATTCCAGATAAATAGAAAATGTTAAACTTTTCGATCGAACAGTCAAACACCCAAGTTTTCCCGAAATAGCTCAACACATGAAATAAGTTTAAAAACATCCAGTTCATGCCTCAGTACCAACGGTCTAGCCGTAGAAGGGTCAAGCCAACGCCTCACATGTGGCACGCCGTACTGCCCCAAACCCGAAGGTTCAAAGGGCAGATCAAGACGGTCACATAATCGAGTTAAGGTTTGTTGTCTTCTAGAGGGACCATCGCGTTACTTGCACTACTTAGAACGTCGTTAAACAACGGAAAGATCCAACACTTGGAAATTTCCCAACAGGGGAAAAATTGGGTATTTATATCCGGTCGAACTTTTTAACATATTCAAAAATTATCCGAAAAGCCACATAGACAAAATCTGATAATCCGATCGAATGATCTAAGCTCCAAAACACCCTGGAATATTCAACTCTTGAATAAATATTTAAAAAAATCCCATAAAATCCAGAACCAAAATATAGGAGTTACTGTGCAAAAATTGAACAGTGATCACATATATTAGCCGCGGAACCGCCGCAGAAGGCAAGCTTCTGCCGCGGTTCCGCCGCGCTTTAGAAGCATCTTTGGGAAATTTTTGCACCGTAATTCATATATTTCCCTGCTGAATTTTTTAAGAATTTTTAATCTGGAAAAAACCCAGTTTTTGAAAAAAGTCCAGAGAGCATTTTGGAAAAGGGGTTTCGGTTCGATCGGACTTCAAACTCCGTCTAGACTTCACCAAAGGCTCTAGCTAGGCTCTGATACCACTGTAGGGTTCCTAGGCACACTAAAGAGGTCTCACAAGGCATCAACCATGCCAATTTCAAATATTACAAGTGCCGAGAAACCCTAATGCGATCGTTAACTAGAATTTTAGGCGAAACAAGCAACTAGTTAACATTTTAACTAAGTGAACGAACATACAACCTTTGTAGATTCGTTTCTCCACTCCTAGGCTCCGTGATGAAGTCCCCTCGCTGTCCATATCGGATCCCGGACTCTAGCATCGGCTTCATCGGAGAATGGGCGGGCTAGGTCATCGACTACGATGCCGAAAATGATCTACGTCGAGGCATCACAAGATCAAGCTCCCACTTCACCAAGTCATGAAACTTGTGAAGAAAATACCCTATACTACTTGGCAAGAGCTAGAGGATGAAGAAATAGGAGGTGGGTTCACTTTAGAATTGCATTTCTCACTCATTTGCTCAACTTGCCAATGTTGGTAGCAAGCTTCTTCTTGTTCAAGAAGAAGAAGAAGAAGATGGAATATATTATGATAAGAATAAAATCAAATAGAAAATAGATTATTCTTATCATATAGCAACCATGGTCAAGATAACTTGTGTAGAGAATCAACTATGGTTCAAGTGAATGGTTAGGGTTAAGAAAAGAGACAAAATGGTCAAACCATTCAAAGCTTCATGAAGCTTCAAAAGAAAGTCCAAAATGAGCCACCATTTCATTTCTTTTCTAAATATAAATGAAAATAAATAAATAAATAAAAAATTAAATCAAATAAAAAAAACCCTAATCATTAACTTAACCATGGTATAATTCTTTACACAAACCTAAGTGAGCATGCATCATCAAACATGATACAATCAAGTGCACAAAAGTATATCACATATACAACTTGTGAAATTCAAGTGAGAAAAACCTTTTAAAGTGAACCAATACTAGTTAATGTAAAGTAATATATCATATATATAATTATACATTAAATCATTAAATCAACACTTGATTTAACGATCCGGTCATATCGCATATAACCGACTAATATCAATAGTAACAACTTATCGAATCAACACTTGATCCGATAACCCGGCTATATCGCATATAACCAATCAATGTTACAAATCGCGAGAATGAAATACGGTATCACATACACGCGCTCCTATTTCGTTTCGCTTGAGCCAGGAAACCTCTGTGTAGGACTCTAAAGACTCGTCAATACGCCGGCAGCAGGTGATGATCATATCAAACACCCACATGCCGCAAGCGGTCTGCTAAACGTAACGGCCACCCGGGTATTGAGCGATGAGTAGATCGACGAGCAAGCCCGCTCACACTCCTGTGAATCCAACCAGTAACACTTACCGTACAGTCCGGTCTCGTCGTCTGATATGTCGCATATCTTGCCTAGGGGTGGTAAACGTCAGACCCCAATAGCTCGATAAGTCGTGTCGATATGAGGTCTATAACAGTTCGAGAAACTACTGGTAACACTTACCAGTAAATCTCAGCAACCCTGGCCAGGGATTTCTGGTTATAGCCAATCGAACACAGCGCAACATCAACTCCCTATACCGGGAGAGACGAATCCCCTCCTATCGCTCATTGCCTCCATGTGATTCGGGACTGTACCCAAAAGCCACCGTTTTGCACGCCCTCTTGGACGTGGTAAGGTGGAAATCAAAGCACAGTGGGAATCACACAAGTCTCTATGATGATCTCGGGTCTACAGACTAACTTGTACCAGTGTCACCAGAGAACTGCCATCTGACATGAGGTATAATACCATCTGGGAGTTCTCGGCGAGTCCGTCCAGTGTACCCAGTCTCCACTGAGCACCCGTATATCATCTCTGATGTCAAACACCAATGGATATGGGATCATCCATCGCCCATCTGTATGGGTCGAGAAGGTATACGCTAGTCTACTCTGGTATATCGATGCCCCGTCTCGATACACCCACGACTAGGGACCTTGAAGGATGTACTTATAGACTACCATGTCCCCACTAGTATGTTCCACATCATAGTCCAGGTAGTCAAGTACACATCCTAAGGGCTTTACCAACATGAAACAGAGAGACAATCACTATACACGTTAAGGTAAAGGGTAACCAGATAGCATACTATCATGTCGAGCAAGAAAGTACTCCCTATATATGTCCGAGCATCCACTACAATATACATCCTATGTACAGTAATGGCCTCTAGGGCATACATATAACTAACAATAGGGTTATAAGTACACTGGACAGGACTCGCCGAGAACATGCTACTTGGTCTTATACCTGACGTCAGATAGCAGTTCCCTGGTGATATGTGTACAGGTTAGTTCATCGACCTAAGATCGTCATTTGTCTCGTGTGAGTTCCCACTTTGCTTTGATTACTACCCTACCACGCTCAAAGGAGACGTGCAAACAGGTTTTAGTTGGGTACAGTCCTGAGCCACATGGAGGCAGTGAGCAGATCTGCAGGGGTTCGTCTCTCCCGGTATTGGGGGTGAGGTCGCGCTGTGTCTAAGAGAGCCATTACACAAAGCCCTCGGCCGAGGCAGGAGATTTACTGGTAGGTATTCCAGTAGTATCTCAGGGTGTTCTGGACTGCACTCCGACACGACTTGTACCATTTTTGGGGGTCTGACTTTTACCAACCCCCTAGGCCCGCCATGCGATGCTCATAGACGAACGGACCGGACTGTACGGATATTGTCACTGACAGGCTCAGTAGGGTGTCAGGATGAGTTCGCTCATCGAAGTCCCTTTTGGTCAATACCTGGTAGCCCGTTACGTATTGGCTAATACCTCTGACGTGCTAGTGGTTAAATCCACAGCCAAAGTATTGACGAGTCTTTAGAGTCCCCCAAAGACCGTTTTCTCAAGTTTCGGGCGAAACGCTGTAGAGGCCGTATGGATATATGGCAGGGTTCGATCAGATACGTGCGGTATTGCACGGATCATGATCGAACGGATAATACTAGCGGGCTTTGGTTTAAGCCGGAACCTAGTATTGTACAGTGCAGATCTTGTCTCTTTGCAGTTATATTCAGTGGGAATACAAATGCGGGTATGTATATACAGTCGCGGGGTTTTCCTGTAATTTATTACGGGATCAGTTTTCTGAAGTTGCCAGTTTGCATTCCGTTCCAGCCAGTTTTCCTTTGTTCCTTCACGGCCGGATTTTTTCGATAGAGGGGGCTAATTTGCAAGAATGCAAATTAGTTATTGTGGAGGGGGTTTCTTGCATTTGTGGCTTCATGATGGTTTTACCATGATGAGATTCTTTTTACATCTCTTCACTTGCATTTATGAGATGGGCTTTGTGATATGATTTGATTAGAAATGGTGTGACCTTTTTTATTCACTTATTCTTTCCTTGCATTATTGCAATTGGCCTCCACCATTTTGTTTGGCCAGCCACTTGAGGGAGAGAGGGTGAAGGATTCATTTTGTGTAGTGATTTCTTCATCTCATTTCATATTTCCTTTGCTAGAAAAATGAGAACACCATCATTCTCCAAACTTCATTCCACCTTCATCATGGCAACTTCACCCCATTGAGACAAAGTGATTCTACACTAGCCTACAACATTTCTTGGGCATGTCGGTTCGCCAACTTCGTGCTCGAGTTGCCTCAGTCCAGAGGTGGGAGCCCGTAAAAGAACCCGGCGATGTGGTGCCCGTTTCGACGAGGAGGCGACGACCGGAGATTCCGCGAGGAGATCGGAGTGGAGGCGAAGACCGAAGGACACGGATCGCTTGGTATAGCTTCTCTACTCTTATTCTAGTTTGCTAGAGTTAGGTTAATGGCCCGATCCGGGTTTTATAGTGCGCGGTGGTGCCGGTTCTAGTTTATAGAAAAGTTTTCGTTTCCGCATTCCGGCGTCGAATTGACGGCCGGGGCGCCGCCGTGCACTTACACTGGTATCAAAGCCACGCCATTAACCTAATCTAGCTTGTTCTAACGTGTTTACAAGTTCGATCGATCGGATTTTCCAAAAACCACATTTCCATGTCGCACTTTCTGTCGAATTTTTCCTTGCTCTAAAAATTATTTGGTATATTGGAAAAATACGTGCATGGTTTTTTATGAATTCTGTGAAAAGTTGGTACGCTGATGTTACTGTAGAGCGGCGGTTCAGCGGCCAAAACCAGGTTTTGCCCGCGGAACCGCCGCCGTTTCGTGGCCAAACCGTACCAAATTTCTACAGTGGTTTACTGACATGGAAATAGGGTTTCTGGTATATTCTTTTTGGGCCAAGATATTTTTGAGTGCTACAGTAGTGCTTGGGGCCCACTTCGGAAAATTTAGTCGATCAAATATTTTAGACATGTTAGTTCACAGTATTTACATTATATCTGCGACCGTGAATGTCACTCGATCGGTAAATCCAGTCTATCTGCTATAGCCCTTTTAGACGGATTTGCGAACGTGACATTCACGTTGATGTTCTGTGTTGTGCTGTGTTGTTGCAGATTGGTCGTGGGGGATAGCCTGGATGCAATGTTAGTACAGTTTGGTTTATTATGTACATTTGATGTTACGGGGTGAGCGTCCAACATGTGGACTGTCGTTACTGCCTATTTGTATATTATTCTTTTGGGGCACGACCGGGCTGAGGTCGATGTACCCGTTGTATGTATATTTTACTTTCTGAACTAGGATTGCCCCACGGTGGGGTGCACGGATAGCCGGGTTCTAGAGGGCAACGGGCTCGCATCTCATGGCTTTAAGATGAAGGAGGCTTTACTCTAGAATTGGCGGGATATTCACCGCACTCGTAGGGGGTATAGGTTGACCCAAGGAGGGGTGCCCAAGTTACTGGATTCCGTGAAGTGCTGGGTGGTCCATTCACGTAGCTGAAGGGGGCTGCCTCGCTTCAGGTTTTGGCGGGTAACTTGCCGCGCCCGTAGGGGTCTAGGATTTCATTGCACAGGCTATCCACACGACCAGGGGAACGTCGGGTTTCAGTAGAGGCTCTATGAAACCCGGGGATCCCAAATATCTGTATTGTTCTGTGATGCTTATTACATTTATGTGATGTTGCATTTTATCACGCCTTGGGTGAATATTATATATTGATATATATACTTGTAGATGTTGTATATGTTTTGCATCCGCGCTAGTCCAGTCCCCGCTCTGTCGTTAGTTAAGTAACCTAACGGGTGATGACGGGATCCAGTGGCGAATGCGGATGGCATATACGTACATCATTATTTTCGTTCTTTATTGGTGTGATCAATTGATTGGACTGCATTGATTTGGATCAATGCAAGCTAAACAAACCTATTCTGATGTTGTTGGAACACTTTTCAAAAAGCTGTTATTGCAAGGACGTTCACTTTTGTTTTGCACAGTGGTATTCAGTAGGAATATCCTGCTCCTCAGTCGACGAGGCAAGGGCCGAGATCCCTTCACCGGGAGTGACCCCTTGGACAGAAGTTTGCGTCAGGGCAATAACTTCACTATAGTCGTTTGCTTTTGCTTTGCATCGTGGTATTCAGTTGGAATATCCTGCACCTCATTCTACGGGGAAAGAGTCGAGATCCCTTCACCGGGAGTGACCTCTTTAGCAAAGGTTTTCGTCATTATATTTTTAAAAGCTATCTGTTTCCTTCAACGATATCAAGTTCATTACGTTAAAGGTTTTCGCCAGAAACCATTCGTAGCCCTCCGTCGTTTCATATGAATAGTCAATAAGTATTCAAGCTGTGTATGTTGGCCAAAGTCAAGGCACAGTGATCGGTAGCTATTGGGTATTCAAATGCTGCATAAATAGATGCGTTGGTTTGGGACAGTCGTACTACTATTTTGGCCAAAGTCAAGGGTAGGTACGGGTGGGTTCAAATTAACCTGGAGAATGACGGGTAGAACTTGACATGTGACTTATGATATGTTGGCCAAAGTCAAGGTCATAAGAGCATGGGGCAAAAATCACATCGGGAGTTTCTAAAGAAACTGAAACTTGCCAGATATGCGCATACCTTCTGGAGTGTGATAACGTGAGCGGATTCCGTCACATTATCATGCGATGAAAGTTGGATCCCGATTCCCACTGATGAGTTGGTTTACTCCTCGGGTGATCCCGACTAATTCTTCTTTCAGGTTTGGGGAAGAATTTGACGTTACAGTGGGAGGTTTCCTGATTAGATAAATTGATAACCATTCTGATCTAGGTTAGAGTGCACGCCGAGTGTTTCTTTTCTCTCTCTTTTTGGCAGCGACCATTGACCCGACCCTAGACCATGTCTCAGTGACCAAGTTGACCGAACCTTCTTAAACACTGGCTTTTGGATTGTCAGAGTTGCATACTTCATTGCCACTCCTACTTTTACCCTTTTCTCCAGGACACCCCGTATTACTACGAACGTCCACTTCCATTGGATAAAACCATCGTATGGTTATATACGAACTTGAAGGAATTTATTCGAGGATGGTTTCCGGTTCTGGAGAAAACGAATAGGACTATTCAGTTGTCTTTTCCTTTTACCTTCTCTCAAGTTGCGAGTGCTCCTTGGATTAGGACAGTACACCTATTACGCAAATTGGATAATCTTCTTCCAAACCATAGGCAGCTGCCGACCGGTAGGGAATGGAGAAAACCAATTAGCCTAAAAGGTGTACAGAAGGTATTAAGTAAAGATATATCAAGGGATTAGTACGAGGGCAAAGTAAATTGCGACTGCTATTCATGACCAAACCAAGTATTTCTTCGCCAATCCTAAATCACCTTTGTATTTCTCTAGGACACTCCGTATCACTATGAAAATCCACAGTTATTTGGATACTCCATCGTATGGTTATATACGAACTCGAAAGGAACTTGTTCCAGTTCGGGGATGGATTCTGGTTCGGGAGAAATAGGAATAAGGTTTATTCAGGTGTCTTTTATCTTCACCTTCTCTCGCATTGCGAGTGCTCCTAGGATTAGGATAGTACACCCATTATGCTTATTGGATAGTCTTCTTCCAAACCAAAGACTGGTGCCGAGCGGTAGGGAAGGAAGAAAACCATTTGTCCTAAAGGGGTGTACAGAAGGTAATGACTAAAGACATATAAAGGGATTTGGAGAGACGACAAAGAAATATTCGGTTATAGTTGTGAATCTGATAATGGAAGAGGCATTACTAGGAATACCCGGATACCCCTACGAAACATTTGAATGTTTCAGTTTCACTGTGTATTGTTAAAAGAAAACCGATTTCCCAATTAGCCCTTGCTCCAGGGTATGTATTTACCAGGTTTGATTCTCACATCTGTATGGTTTTACAGATGATGAATGGGAGTAAGTTATTGGGAATTAGGTGATCATCCTCATTATATCGGAATTCGTTGTAATTGGTGATATTTGAGGAAATCTCCTGGGCTGTTTGCCGGACGGCAAATGTTTGGTTTTGAATATCCGTTGTTATGCACCAATTTCAAATTGATATATCTGTACGTCTATTTTTAAAGAGTGAGATATACCTTTAGAAATTATGTCTATGACATTTACCTATATCAGTAGATGGTTAGGTAAGGAGCATTGAACAGCGGTGTAATTCTTCATAACCATAGTACAGTTTTCAACCTACTGCACACAAGGTTTTGAGTTATTAGACTCAGAGGACTTATACAGAGGATTGTATGTTGTCCACTGTCCATTAGGACAGAGGGGTTGGTCCTCGCACTATATTCTGTTTACCTGTGACTTCTCTTGTTCTTAGACATGTGTTTCGTGGAAACACAAGGTCTGAGTTTTGAGAAGTTATAAGTATAAGAATAAAGTAGAGAACCGGATATTGCAAGTATCGGGATTCTTCAAGGTGATCGAAGATGTAGATACTTGTGCATGGTATTCAGTTGATAGTAATGATTAAGAGAACTTGTTTCTTTTTCAGGTTACTCATAATTGGAAGTATTCTTAAGTTGAGTAACGCTGATAGGCCTCCTTCCATTTAGTTGACATGCACTGGAGACAGCTGCATGATTTGAATCTGGTTCAATTGAATCAGTGCCTCTGTTTCTATATTGGATATAGAACGGTTCATATCTTAACATTGTTAAGGTACGGGGAGTTGTCCAGCTTATGCTTAAAACCAGACTTTGGATAACTCAAGGCACGTTTCTGGAATGGATGTTTGTGGGTTGACCCAGGCTATGACGAGGGTTGATTTTCTACCATCTGGAAGATCAATAGTGATATTGATCTTAACTCGCCACAGTTTTAATAAAAAATGGATTTTTTCAGAAAAACAGTAGTGGGAGTATGGTAGAACTGGAAGTGATTCCAGAACCGCAAACGATTACTGAAAGTTTGATAGGAACCTAAAGATTCAATCTGGCTTGACATTCCATTGGCCACTCCGCAGATATGGTGGGTAACCTCAGGCACTCGAGAGGTACTTCGGTATGCTCAAGGACAGTGGCAGGGAGGTTCTTGTTTACCCAGACTTGCCATTGCTGTTGTTCCAGACTGTGAGACCCGGCAGGAGGATGAGTATAGCGTCGTTCTAAACTAGCTTTAGAATTGCACGTGTATATCACTCTGCCAGAGGGTTGTCATAGTCAGTGGGAGCAGCGGAAGCATTGGTGGACAAGTGGCTTATATATATTCATAGACTAAAGCAGATAAAGCGGAGATAGATCATCTATTTCTTATGTAATAGTCATAGGTTTGACTTCATCAGAATGGGAGATGGATTTGTTAAGAAGGTAGTAGGGTGTGATGTCATGGTGTTTGGATGACATACACAGAGTAGGAAGTGAAATTCCTATACTACGGTCGGTTATACTTTGGTTGTCACACAGTAGCTTCTCCACATAGGACTTGGATTTCATATCAGGCATTCTGGTTACTGGATCTATGGTTTTAGACCTAGATTTGGGTAGTTTCCCAATCTGGGTACTTAGACAGCATTCTAAAGGTGTTTTAGAATGGACGACTCCTTGCACGGTGGTGTACCTGCGGGTAATGGAGTCACCCTCTCTAAAGGTGTCTTACAGACTAAAGGGGAGAGGGATGCGCATGATTGGCAGATCATTTGCTTAGGCAATTGAGTTGATCATGAGATGTCAAGTACCACGCCAGATGTTGTTTTTACACAAGATGCAATATGTTGATATTGATCCAATCCTGGAGAAACGATTGGAGGCAGTTTTAGAACATAAGTTGATGTTCTAGGGAAATGATAACGGCAGCCTCCTTTGGGAGACAGTTATCATTCCAGGCTTCCAAGGTGACCTGGATGACAGAGTGACTGTCAGAGTTATAGTTTTCCCTCTGAAGAGGGAAAATATTTTGGACAGGTGGTCCAGACGGATACAGAGGGAGGCATGGCGCAGGACACTGATTAATCTCAGTCGACGATACAGTCTAAGAAGTTTGGATTTGGAGTTCACTTGTGAACTAGGTCCCATCAGGCATCCAATCATATTCTAAGACAGATATTGCTAATTTCGGGAGATGGGTTTCTCCACGAACTTGAGATAAAGAGAGACATAGAAAGAAACACCACAGCGGATCCACTCACTGAAGCTATTCCTCGAACGCAATAGTTTCGCAAACGAGGTTTGTGAGACTGACTAGTAGAGGAGTTGGGTGTTCGGTATCACACGGGCTGTGAGTATGCGACATCGCAATAATTAGCCTTGAGTGCAAGTGGGAGATTGTTAGAGATAGTGCCCTCAGAGTCAATTATTGGATCACAGGCACGTGATTGCAATGATTGAGGGAGGACCTATCCCGGTAGGACAGTCTTACTCAAGATGATAGTATACTATCTGGTTTATCTTTATCATCGTGTACTGCTTTAGGTGACCTTACGAGTTGCTATTATACGTTGATAGAGCCCCTAGGATTCTTGCTTGACTGCCAGCAGTATGAGGGCGATCATATACGTGGGAGCTGGGGTCTATAAGCACATCCTTAAAAGGTCCCTAGTCGTGGAAGTTTCCAGACAGGGCATCGATACTCCAGAGTAGACTAGTGTATACAGTCGAGACCCCGACGAGGGGAGGTGGCCGGTCTCACAAGCCACTGGTGTCAGTTGGTTCACCTAAGATGTATACAGGTGCTCATTGGGTTATGAGTACACCGGACAGGACTCACCGGGAACATGCTAGTTGGTCTTATACCTGACGTCAGATTGCAGTTCCCTGGTGACATGTGTACATGTTAGTTTATCGACCTGAGATAGTCATTTGTCTCGTGTGAGTTCCCACTGTGCTTTGATTACTACCCTACCATGCTCAAAGGAGATGTGCAAACAGGTTTTAGTTGGGTACAGTCCCGAGCCACATGGAGGCAGTGAGCGGATCTGCAGGGGTTCGTCTTTCCCGGTATTGGGGGTGAGGTCGCGCTGTGTCTAGGAGAGCCATTACACAAAGCCCTCGGCCGAGGCAGGAGATTTACTGGTAGGTATTCCAGTAGTATCTCAGGGTGTTCTGGACTACACTCCGACACGACTTGTACCGCTTTTAGGGGTCTGACTTTTACCAACCCCCTAGGCCCGCCATGCGATGCTCATAGACGAACGGACCGGACTGTACGGATATTTTCACTGACAGGCTCAGTAGGGTGTCAGGATGAGTTCGCTCATCGACTTTCCTTTTGGTCAATACCTGGTAGCCCGTTACGTATTGGCTAATACCTCTGACGTGCTAGTGGTTAAATCCACAGCCAAAGTATTGACGAGTCTTTAGAGTCCTCCACAGACCGTTTTCTCAAGTTTCGGGCGAAACGCTGTAGAGGCCGTATGGAGATATGGCAGGGTTCGATCAGATACGTGCGGTATTGCATGGATCATGATCGGACGGATAATACTAGCGGGCTTTGGTTTAAGCCGGATCCTAGTATTGTACAGTGTAGATCTTGTCTCTTTGCAGTTGTATTCAGTGGGAATACAAATGCGGGTATGTATATACAGTCGCGGGGTTTTCCTGTAATTTATTACGGGATCAGTTTTCTGAAGTTGCCAGTTTGCATTCCGTTACGGGCAGTTTTCCTTTGTTCCTTTACGGCCGGATTTTTCCGATGGAGGGGGCTAATTTGCAAGTTTGCAAATTAGTTATTGTGGAGGGGGTTTCTTGCATTTGTGGCTTCATGATGGTTTTACCATGATGAGATTCTTTGTACGTCTCTTCACTTGCATTTATGAGATGGGCTTTGTGATATGATTTGATTAGAAATGGGTGACCTTTTTTCTTCACTTATTCTTTCCTTGCATTATTGCAATTGGCCTCCACCATTTTGTTTGGCCGGCCACTTGAGGGAGAGAGGGTGAGGGATTCATTTTGTGTAGTGATTTCTTCATCGCATTTCATATTTCCTTTGCTAGAAAAATGAGAACACCATCATTCTCCAAACTTCATTCCACCTTCATCATGGCAACTTCACCCCATTGAGACAAAGTGATTCTACACTAGCCTACAGCATTTCTTGGGCACGTCGGCTCGCCAACTTCGTGCCCGAGTTGCCTCGGTCCAAAGGTGGGAGCCCGTAAAAGAACCCGGCGATGTGGTGCCCGTTTCGACGAGGATGCGACGACCGGAGATTCCGCGAGGAGATCGGAGTGGAGACGAAGACCGAAGGACACGGATCGCTTGGTATAGCTTCTCTACTCTTATTCTAGTTTGCTAGAGTTAGGTTAATGGCCCGATCCGGGTTTTACAGTGCGCGGTGGTGCCGGTTCTAGTTTATAGAAAAGTTTTCGTTTCCGCATTCCGGCGTCGGATTGACGGCCAGGGCGCCGCCGTGCACTTACACGTTCTTCTAGAGGGTCCACAGATACGCTAGCATGATTTCCCGAAAGTTTTAAACAGAGGAAAAATCCAACAACTGAAAGTTTTCCGTCATGAGAAAAATGAGTTATTGATATCCGTTCGAACCTTTTAACACGTTCTAAATTATCCGGAAAAACTAAACGATGGTAAACTTTCCGATCGAATCAACGAATTCTTAAGATCTCCAGAAAACTCAACACTTGAGTAATATTAAAATTCCCAGATGCATAACGTAATACCTACGGATAACCTGTTGAAGTACGATCCCTGAATCCTCAGGTTCGGCCGAAGAACCGCCGCCAATAGCAAGGTTTGGCCGCGGTTCCGCGGTGGCTTGATGGACTTAGGGAATCGTACTTCACAGATGTCCATACAATCACCTGCTTAATTTTCTGAGTATTTTTAATACGGAAAAAACAATCTTTTTCAAAAATTTCCAGAGAAGGGGTCCAAAATGATGTTTAGGGGTTCGATCGGACTTTTAACTTCGACTACACGTCGCCTAATGCTCTAACTAGGATCTGATACCACTGTAGGGTTATTAGGCACTATCACAAGGCTCATAAGGCATTAACCATGCCAAATCTAAATTTTTTCAAGTGCCGAACAACCTAAAGCGAGGATCTTTGCTAGATAATTAGGGTTAACAAAGCATGTAAACATCTTTACATCTAAGAGAGAGGGATTACAACCTTTATAGTCCTCTTCTTCGCTTCATAAGCTCCGAGTACTAGTCCCTTCACCACGATCCATGAACCTCCGGACTCTAGAGAGGCTCCACAAGCCGAATGATCCTTACTTGCTTGAAGTCTTCCTTTTCAAAGATGATCTACCTTGAAGAATCTTTAACTCAAGCTCTCACTTCTCTAATCGAGTGTTAATGAAGTGAACACCCTAATCTAAGTGGCTAGAATAGATAAGGATGATGAAGTAGGAATTATGCTCTCTTTTATTATCAATTTCACACACAAAATCATCACATGTAAAAAGCTAGCAAGCTTTTCAAGGAGGAAGAAGAAGAAGAAAAGTATTTGTGATGAATAATGAATTATTGCTATGGTTATAATTGCAACCTTTGGTTAAGTATGAAGGGCTTAACCTTTGTAGAGAATCAACCATGGTAAAGGGTTTGGGTTGGGTTAGAAAATATCTATACAAAATATCTAAGCTTAAAACAAAATAAAGCTTCTAGAAGCTTCATGAAAAAGCTAACCCAAATCAAAACCTAACTATGTTTAATCTCCACAAATCATGTTCCATTTGTAATCATAACTTGTTACAATATTATATATCACATATATAATATATTTTTGTAACAAAAGAAAATAATACAATTAACGTATATCACATATATATCAATGTATTATCCGGTGAGAAAATGAATCAACACTTGATCCGATGTAATGTAATTTATCACATATATAATTATACATTAAATTATCGAATCGACACTTGATCCGACATTCCGGCTATATCGCATATAACCGACTAATATAACATGTACCGATTCATCGAATCAACACTTGATCCGATGACCCGGCTATATCACATATACCTGGCCGATATCATATATCGCGAGAATAGAATACGGTATCTCATATCGTATTATTCTCGGTCCCGCACATATCACATATGTGCTCCTACTCCGTTTTGCCTGAGCCAGGAAACCTTTGAGTAGGACTCTAAAGAATCGTCAATACGCCGGCAGTAGGTGATGATCATATCAAACATCCACAAGCTGCAAGCGGTCTGCTAAACGTAACAGCCACCCAGGTACTGATCGATCAGAAGATCAACAAGAAAGCCTGAACATTCTCCTGTGAATCCGATCAGTAACACTCCCGTACAGTCCGGTCTCTTCGTTTGATATGTCGCATATCCAGTTTAGGGGTGGTAAACGCCAGACCCCAGTAACTGATAAGTCGTGTCAATGTGAGGCTCATAACAGATCGAGAAACTACTGATAACACTTACCATTAGCATTCTATATCAGCCCTGGCTAGGGATGTCATGACCCGAACGTACGGAACGTGACTGGCACTTAGATTACAAGACATCTAAAGGCGTAACGTAACCTAAGTCAGCCAACGCCCAGAAACTCTAAACCAAAATCAACAAGGGTGAAGGAAAACCTTTTATGAAAACGATATTAAAATCAATTAAGTTGCATTAACCCCCTTTTAAAAACATCAAAAATTTCTGAAAATTTCGGCAGAAACTCCTTTGTAAATACTGGCCCCAAAAAATGGGTACAACAAGATATATAAACCAGTAATAACAAAATGGCATCCCCAAGCGGGTGCTAGCTCTTCGCCCAAGGCGGATCATGACCACAAGCATATATATGCAATATCAAGCATATAAGCATAAAGAAGCACAAAAATAAAGAAAACACAACGTCGGCTCAAGTGAGCTCGACCCCGAGAGAAACCACAAATACACAAATCTCTCAGTCTCATCACTAGGTCGCATATACAAATAAGAAGTGGTTAGATGGAGAATACTAGATACAAAGATAGTACAAAAGAGATAAAGTGTCCTTGCAACCCACCTACGAGCAATGTCGCGAGTCTGAGCAAAAGAAGCCAATAATAAGATAATCTCGCCGCTACAAGGCTGACGGGTCCGACATGCAAGACACTGTGGCACAACGGGGGTGAGTTGCCAGCTTGTGAGTAGAATATAACATCTAATAAGGCTATCGTAAGAATGCACGCAAATGCGTCACAACATGTATGTCTAGATGTGATGTAATGCCACTAGTATGTATGCACATGTATGCAACATCAATACGGAATCTTTAAGTGTTTAAAATACTATAAGCTCTGCATTCTTAACTTAGAAAAAGAATATCTGTGCAATAGCTAAAGTACCATTAATAAAATCATCTGAAAACCGTGTCAAGCATCGACACCAAATATGGAAATATATCTGTCTTAATGTCTCACTGTATCAATGTCTCAATAAATCGGGCTTCGTTAGTACAGATCGGCCCATATCATCAAATCTCACGACAACGGTCGGTATCATCCGGATATCCGCCGCGCACAGACATCATCGGTAGGTAGTCTACCCCTGCCAGGCTCATCGTCCACAACTCGATCTTCTTGCCCCGGGGTACCATACCGGGCCCACCATGTACCCGAGATGGTTCATCCACTCCTCGAATCGGGTCTCGAAATCCAACAGAAAAACATGAAAAACTCATGGTGGACGACACATGCATCACGAGAAAACCGCAACTTTATTTTAGAAAAATGATAATAATAAGCTTTTGTTAAATTCTTGCGATTTTCCCCAAATTCCAGAAATCGCATCAATACTGAAATCCTCAAGAAAATCATACTACCCAACGTGTTGTATATGATAAATGTTTATGATATCAAAGGTATGCAATTGATTTGTCACTAGGAATCTATGCAAGCGTGATGATGATATAAGGCATATACATGCTATGCAATTCAATGTATCAGGTATGATGCAAGTGTCAATACTGAACCTAAACAGGTTCTACAGTGCTCGTTGGCATGGAAATTACCAAAGGCGTGTGTGTCACATGAATAGTGTGCATGCAACATGAGCCAATGGCAATGGTGTAAGTATCCTAAAGGGTGATATCACATATAAGTATATAGATATCCATACAATACTAGCAGACGAATAACTAGAAGGGTATGCATATGAATGAGATGCTTAACTAACTAACAATGCATATAGTCTTGCAAGAATAAAGTGATCCTAACTATGGGACGCCTCGCGCCATCCAGACGATTTCCCATAGATGTATACATCTACTTACCTGGACGCCTCGCTAATCAGATCCAGCCACCGCTTTGCCTTTGCGCGCCGCGTCCGATGTTTCCGCAACCGATCCTAAAATTGCACAACACAAACATAAGATTACACCTCATGAAACAACGCTAGTCACCATATGAAAATATCAACGCTAGGCACAACGTGCACTCGGTGCGCGGAAAAACACACGAAAATCTCTAAAACCTTAACTAAAATCGTCGTTTCGGGGCAACCGCCAAAACTAAAACCCGACTAGACCAAACTCCGCATTCGCACACCCTACAAGTCATAGTAGATGCTAATAATATCATCATGATAACGCAATTAAGTCACTTTCTATTAATTTAGAAAACCTAGTAAGCATTTCGCGTAAAAATTCCGATGCAAACCTCGCGGATTAACGACTTTGCGATCGCAATATCGCACAAATTTCCAAACTAACCCACTAGATGGCCACAACACTAATTTAAACCCACTTATCCTACTTCAAACCCTAGTTACAACATCAACTCTTTTCTTGAAATTTCCTAAACAAGAATTTATAACCAAATTTCACAATTAAACTTTCTAATCTAGCATATTTAGACTACAATTAAACAACTAGATTAGAATTATACCTTACAAGTTGTGAACCCTAGCTTGCACTAGCCTCCAAGACACTTCCTTCTCCATGTATTGAAAAAAATTATGGTTTGAGAAGAGGTAGAATAAGAATTTGGTTTGAATTGGTGAAGAAAAGTATGTATTTTGTGGATTTTTGTTGATTTTTGAAGCAAATTTTGAAGCAAGAAAGAGAAGGGGAAAATGGAGTTTGCAGCAGGTTGGGCTCGGCCTGGGGTTTGGGAGGGTGTGTGTGTGAGAATTGTGTAGAAAATTCTACACAAAGCCTAACTTCTAAAGTCATTTAATGAATGTTACATTAAACTTTTACAAAAAAAACCCATTTTAATGTGTTTTTAGACCATTAAACCACAATTCTTGAATGTTTTGGAAAAATTTTTGTTACTACTATATTTTAGTTTATAATGGTTCCTAATTATGTAATTTACCCATTTAAATTTGTATTTAACTCTAACTTAATGTACTTTTATAAGCTTAAAATAATAATAAAAATAATTAATTAAGGAATTTTTTTTAATTAACTAGAAAATTTTTAAGTGACAATTTAGTGACCAAATTCTAGCAATATCTTATCTAAATTTTGTATAATTAGACCTATATTGAAAAATACTTACTTTGAATTTTTACCGAAAAGACTGATTATTTTGCCGATTATCGAAAAAACTGCCTAAACGATTTTCGAAGCGTTACAATCTTCCCCCCTTAAAGAAATTCGGTCCCCGAATTTAGAGTTTAACTACGCGTACCTTCAAAAAGATGGGGATATCTCTTCCTCATCTCGACCTCGGTCTCCCAGGTGACCTCCTCGCTGTTTGGGCCATGCCAAAGAACCTTGACGGACGGTATGACCTTTGACCTCAATTTCTTCACCTGCCGATCCAAGATGACCACTGGCTGCTCGGTGAATGAAAGATCACGCTCTAGCTGGATCGTCTGGTACTGAATCGCATGGGAAGGGTCATGAAGGTACTTGCGGAGCATCGAAACATGAAACACGGGGTGAACATCGGGGAAGCTGGGCGGAAGAGCTAATCGATAAGCCACCGACTACCAACCACACGCTCTAGGATCTCGAAGGGACCAACATATCTAGGACTAAGCATCCCTTTTCCGCCCAAATCTCATCACACCCTTCATCGGAGAGACCCTCAGGAAAACATGATCGCCAACAGCGAACTCGAGTCGGCGACGGCGCCTGTCAGCATATGATTTCTGTCTACTCTGTGCTGCTCTCATCCTGTCCCGAATCAGCTGTATCTTTTCGGTCGTCTCCTGTATGATCTGCGGCCCGAAAATACAGCTCTCCCTGAGCTCTGTCCAACATACGGGCGATCGACATTTCCTCCCATATAAAGCCTCGAATGGTGCCATCCTGAATCGTCTCCTGGAAGCTATTATTGTAGGAGAACTCGATCAAGGGCAAATGACGATCCCAATCTACCACCGAAATCTAAAACACAAGCTCTGAGCATGTCCTCAAGAGTCTGAATAGTACGCTCTGACTGACCGTCAGTCTGCGGATGAAAAGCTGTGCTAAAACTCAATCGGGTGCCCAAAGCCTCCTCAAGTTTCTGCCATAATCGGCTGGTAAACTGGGTGCCCCGGTCGGACACAATGCAAGTCGGGACGCCATGCAGTCGCACGATCTCATCAATATAAATCTGGGCGTACTGAGAAAATCCAAAAGTGGTCTTCATTGGCAGGAAGTAAGCCACTTTCGTCAGTCGATCCACAATCACCCAAATAGAGTCATACCCTCGACTCGGTCCTGGGTAGACCCACAATGAAGTCCATGGAGACCTGTTCCCACTTCCACTCAGGGATGGGCAAAGGTTGTAACTCACCGGCTGGCCACTGGTGCTCGGCCTTGACTTGCTGACAAGTCAGGCATCTCGATACAAAGTCTGTAACATCCTTCTTCATCCCGTCCCACCAGTAATCCTTTCTCAAATCACGGTACATCTTGGTGGAACCTGGATGCACACTGTACACTGATCTATGTGCCTCCTCAAGAATATCATGCCTCAGTCCCTCAGAATCTGGTACGCACAGTCGAGTCCCAAATCGAAGTATCCCCTGATCATCAATCATGAACTCGGAAACTCTGCCCTGCCGTATCTGCTCGGTAATCTCTAAAATACGGGCATCACCGGACTGTGCCTCGCGGATTATGGTCAAGTAACTGTGGGCGTGCTCTGAAATGGGCCAGCTGTCCCCCTGTAGGAGTAAACTCGAACTGCACTCTGCTGTCACATAAAACCTGCCAATCCGCCGTCGACTGCATCTGTACTGCGCTGAAACAAGATAAGCTACCTCCGTGCCTCCTACTCAAAGCATCTGCCACCACATTCGCCTTGCCCAGATGGTATAAAATCTCGCAGTCATAATCTTTCACCAACTCTTCAGATTTAGATCTCGCTGCTGAAAGATATACTTCAAGCTCTTGTGGTCAGTGAATATCTGGCACGACTCGCCGTATAGGTAATCTCTCCAGATCTTAAGTGCAAATACCACTACGGCCATCTCTAAATCATCAGTGGGGTAGTTCTGTTCGTGTTTCCTCAACTGCCGAGAAGCATACGCGATAACTCTGTCATGCTGCATCAATACATAGCCCAGCCCCACTCGAGAAGCATCACAATATACCACGAAACCGCCCGAATCCTGAAGGCAATGATAACACTGGTGCAGTAGTTAGATGAGTCTTCAACTGCTGGAAGCTATCCTCACATGCCTGGGTCTAATCGAAAGGAACCCCCTTCCGGGTCAACCCGGTCAACGGATGCAGCAATACGGGAGAAATCCTGGACAAAACGTCGATAATAGCCGGCCAAGACCTAGAAATTTGCGAACATCTGTAACTGATACCGGTCTGGGCCAACGCTGCACTGCCTCGATCTTCTTCGGGTCCACACAAATACCATCTCTCATCACTACATGACCCAAGAAGTCGACACTGTCTAGCCAGAATGCGCACTTGGAAAATTTGGCGAACAGCCGAAGCTCTCTCAACGTCTACAATGTGATACCGCAAGTGTTGCTCATGCTCCTCCCGGCTCCGAGAATAAACCAAGATGTCGTCAATGAACACAATGATGAACTGATCAAGATACGGCCTGAATACACGGTTCATCAAGTCCATAAATGCTGTCGGGGCATTGGTGAGACCGAACGACATCACCAAGAACTCATAATGACCATATCGTGTACGGAAAGCGGTCTTCGGAATATCCTCCTTACGAACCCGCAACTGATGATAACCTGACCATAAATTAACCTTCGAGAAAAACCCTGCACCCTGGAGCTGATCGAATAAGTCATCAATGCGGGGTAGAGGATATCTGTTCCGCACAGTAACACGGTTCAGCTGACGATAATCAATGCATAAGCACATACTGCCGTCCTTCTTCTTAACAAACAGGACGGGAGCACCCTGAGGTGACATACTCGGTCGGATAAGCCATTTATCCAGCAAGTCCTGCAACTGATCCTTCAGCTCTCTAAGCTCTGCCGGGGCCATCCGATAAGGCGGTATAGAGATAGGCCCCGTGCCAGGGATCAAGTCAATGCAGAACTCAGTCTCGCGCTCTGGTGGCAGACCAGGCAGCTCGTCAGGGAATACATCAGGAAACTCTCTCACAACAGGGACCTAGTCCAACGGAACCTCTGTGGCGCTAGTATCATAAACATAGGCTAAGAATCCCTAACACCCTTTCCGCAAGAGCTGACTAGCGCGAAGAGAAGCAATCAAGCTGGGAAGGGTAGCGCTACGATCTCCCTGAATAACAAAAACCGGCTCACCAGGAAAACTGAATCTGACTGCCTTCTCATGGCAGTCCACGGATGCATAACAGGTAGCTAGCCAGTCTATACCAAGAAGAACGTCGAAGTCAAGCATATCGAGAAGAATCAAATCAACCGAAGAATCTCTCTCCCCGATATGAACGGGAAACGATCGGTACACAAAACGAGCAACAAACGACTCGCCTACCGGAGTAATAACGACAAGTGGCTGATCTAACAAGGAAGACTCTCAGCCCAACCTCGGTGCAAAGTATGTAGATACATAAGAATGTGTGGAGCCTGGATCAAATAATACCCGTGCATCAAAAGAACATACTTGAAGAGTACCTGTCACGACGGCATTGGATGCATGTGCTTCCTGAGGAGTCAACGGGAACACTCGGGCCTGTCCACCACTAATAGGTGGCTTTCCTCTGCCTCTACCTCGACCTCTGCCTCTGTCGCCTCGTCCTCTCTGAACAGGACCTTCACGCCCATGACCTCTAGGAGCATCTGCCTGGCGTGGAGCCTCATCAGGGGTAGGAAGTAGAGCTCTGTAAGGAGGTGGTGAAGGTGGTAAGGTCACATGTGGCACTGTCGCCGTGCCCTGACGCCCCATGGTACAGTCTCTGATATGGTGGTACTGAATCCAGCACCAAAAACATCCTGGCGACGACTGCTGGGTCTGCGGATATGAACCAAATAACTGACCCCATCTGAATCCTCTGCCGTCACCATCTCCCGGAAATAATCTATCACGGTGTCTACCCATCCGCCACTGGGCTGGCGTATCAGTACGGATCCTCTTCGGCCCAGAAAATACCGGAGTCTCAGAAATGTGCTCCTCCAAAAGTAAGGTTGCATCCATCACGGCTGCGTATGTGTCAAAGTGCTGGGTGCCGATGGCAAGGAATTGCTGTGTATCAAGTCCTCGCACAAACCTCCTTATCCTCTTCTCTTCCGTGTCTACTAGGTATGGAGCATATCGGGACAACTGAGTGAACTGTATATCATACTCGGACATTATCATCCCAGGATTCTTGCGCAAAGACTCAAAACTACGGGCTCGAGCATCTCGGACACTCTCCGGAAGGAAACGGGCAAGAAATGCAGCTGTAAACTCGTCCCAGGTCATAGGTAGTAGACCTGTAGCTCGGCCTCTCTCTACTGAATCGTACCACGTCTGGGCAAGGCCCTCCAGACGAAAACTCGCGAACTCTACCCATCTATCATCAGAACACCTCAACGAACGGCAAATCCTGGCAATCCTATCAAGAAATGCCTGTGGGTCCTCTGTCACATCCGTACCGGTAAAAGCTGGAAGTCTCAACCTCATAAACTCCTGTAGTGATACGGGAATAGTCGCAATAGTAGCAGGAGTAACCGTCTGGGAAGCAGGTACAATCGTGGTCTGAGTGGGGGAAGGAACTTCCTCGGATCTCTGTGCCCGACTGGACTCAACTAATAATCCCATCATCTGTTGCAACTCCTGCATACCGGCCTCTAATCTGGAAATACGGTCTGGAGATGGTGGATCAATCTGACCCTGAGGGGTAGGCGTATCATCCCGCTCGATCCTCGCCTCAGACGAGCCAGCTCGAAGCTCATCCCTAGCGGCACGCCGAGCTCCGTAGTCTTTGGCGGTATCGAAGCTGGAATAAGAAACAGGAGCGATAAGAACATTATAATTGAATCAAGGGATGCATGGAATCAAGGAGGAAACACAAGCAATTATGTCCTAAGGTCACTTAGGCGTCGTATCGTATCGTATGTATGCCGCGGAACATACCCACGCTACGCCACTCTGCTTAAGTCACTTGCTCCATCTACCAAGGGTCGTCCTACACTCAGAAAGGTAAAACCTAAGCTCTGATACCAACTTTGTCATGACCCGAAAGTACGGAACATGACTGGAACTTAGATTATGAGACGTCTAAAGGTGTAACGTAACCTAAGTCAGCCAAAGCCCAGAAACACTAAACCAAAATCAACAAGAGTGAAGGAAAACCTTTTATGAAAATGACTTTAAAATCAATTAAGTTGCATTAACCCCATTTTAAAAACATCAAAAATATCCGAAAATTTCGGCAGAGTCTCCTCTGTAAATACTGGCCCCCCAAAATGGGTACAACAAGATATATAAACCTGTAATAACAAAATGACATCCCCAAACGGGAGCTAGCTCTTCGCCCAAGGCGGATCACAACCACAAGAAATATATATGCAATATCAAGCAAATAAGCATAAAGAAGCACAAAAATAAAGAAAACATAACGTCGGCTCAAGTGTGCATGACCCCAGAGAAACCACATATACACAAATCTCTCAGTCTCATCACTAGGTCGCATATACAAATAAGAAGTGGTAGATGGAGAATACTAGATACAAAGATAGTACAAAAGAGATAAAGTGTCCTCGCAACCCACCTACGAGCAATGTCGAGAGTCTTAGCAAAAGAAGCCAATAATAAGATAATCCCGCCGCTACATGGCTGACAGGTCCGACATGCAAGACACTGTGGCACAACGGGGGTGAGTTGCCAGCTCGTGAGTAAAATATAACAACTAGTAAGGCTATCGTAAGAATGCACGCAAATGCGTCACAACATGTATGTCTAGATGTGATGTAATTCCACTAGTTTGTATGCACATATATGCACATCAATACGGAATCTTTAAGTGTTTAAAATACTATAAGCTCTGCATTCTGAACTTAGAAAAAGAATATTTGTTCATTAGCTAAAGTACCATCAATGAAATCATCTGAAAACCGTGTCAAGCATCGACACCAAATATGGAAATATATCTGTCTCACTGTATCAATGTCTCAATACATCGGGCTTCGTCAGTCCGGATCGGCCCATATCATCAAATCTCACGACAACGGTCAGTATCCTCCGGATATCTGCCGTGCCAGACATCACCGGTAGGTAGTTTTCCCCTGCCAGGCTCATCGTCTACAACTCAATCTTCTTGCCCCGGGGTACCACACCGGGCCCACCAAGTACCCGAGACGGTTCAACAGAAAACATGAAAACTCATAGTGGACGACACATACATCACGAGAAAACCGTAACTTTATTTTAAAAAAATGATAATAATAAGCTTTTGTTAAATTCTTGCGGTTTTCCCCAAATTCCAGAAATCGCATCAATACTGAAATCCTCAAGAAAATCATACAACCCAACATGTTGTATATGATAAATGTTTATGATATCAAAGGTATGCAATTGATTTGTGACTAGGAATCTATGCAAGCATGATGATGATATAAGGCATATACATGCTATGCAATTCAATATATCATGTATGATGCAAGTGTTAATACTGAACTAAACAGGTTCTACAGTGCTCGTGGCATGGCAATTACCAAAGGCGTGTGTGTCACATGAATAGTGTGCGTGTAATATGAGCCAATGGTAATGGTGTAAGTGTCCTAAAGGGTGATATCACATATAAGTATATAGATATCCATGCAATGCCAGCAGACGAATAACTGGAAGGGTATGTATATGAATGAGATGGTTAACTAACTAACAATGCATATAGTCTTGCAAGAATAAAGTGATCCTAACTATGGGGCACCTCGCGACATCCATACGATTTCCCCATAGATGTATACATCTACTCACCTGGACGCCTCGCTAATCAGATCCAGCCACTGCTTTGCCTTTGCGCGCCGCGTCCGATGTTTCCGCAACCGATCCTAAAATTGCACAACACAAACATAAGATTACACCTCTTGAAATAATTCAAGTCACAATATGAAAAGATCAATGCTCATAAATTAGGCACAACGTGCACTCGGTGCGCGGAAAACACACGAAAATCGCTAAAACCTTAACTAAAATCGTCGTTTCGGGGCAACCCCCAAAACTAAAACCCGACTAGACCAAACTCCGCATTCGCACACCCTACAAGTCGTAGTAGATGCTAATAATATCATCACGATAACGCAATTAAGAAACTTTCTAATAATTTAGAAAAACTAGTAAGCATTCGCGTAAAAATTCCGATGCAAACCTCGTGGATTAACGACTTAGCGATCACAATATAGCACAAATTTCCAAACTAACCCACTAGATGACCACAACACTAACTTAAACCCACTTATCCTACTTCAAACCCTAATTACAACATCAACCATTTTCTTTAAATTTCCTAAACAAGAATTTATAACCAAATTTCACACTTAAACTTTCTAATCTAGCATATTTAAACTACAATTAAACAGCTAGATTAGAATTATACCTTACAAGTTGTGAACCCTAGCTTGCACTAGCCTCCAAGAAACCTCCTTTCTCCATGTATTGAACAAATTAGGGTTTGAGAAGAGGTAGAATAGGAATTTGGTTTGAATTAGTGAATAAAAGTGTGTATTTTTTTGTATTTTTGTTGATTTTTGAAGGAATTTTGAAGCAAGAAAGAGAGGGGAAAATGGGGTTTGCAGCAGGTTGGGCTCAGCCTGGGGGTTGGGAGGGTGTGTGTGTGAGAATTGTGTAGAAAATTCTACACAAAAACTAACTTCTAAGGTCATTTAATGAATGTTACATCAAACTTTTACAAAAAAAAACCCATTTTAATGCATTTTTTAAACCATAAAACCACAATTCTTGGAATGTTTTGGTAAAATTTTTGTTACTACTATATTTTAGTTTATAATGGTTCCTAATTATGTAATTTACCCATTTAACTCTAATTTAATGTAGTTTTGAAAGCTTAAAATAATAATTAAAATAATTAATTAAGGAAATTTTTTTAATTAACTAGAAATTTTTAAGTGACAATTTAGTGACCAAATTCTAGTAATATCTTATCTAAATTGTGTATAATTAGACCTATATTGAAAAATACTTATTTTGACTTTTTACGGAAAAGACTTATTATTTTGCCGATTATCGAAAAACTGCCTAAACGATTTTTGATGCGTTATAAGGGACTTCCAGTTATAGCCAATCGAACACAGCACAACATCAACTCCCTATACCGGGAGAGAAGAAACCCCTCCTATCGCTCATTGCCTCCATGTGATTCGGGACTGTACCCAAAAGCCACCGTTTTGCACGCCCTCTTGGACGTGGTAAGGTGGAAATCAAAGCACAGTGGGAATCACACAAGACTCTATGACGATCTTGGGTCAACAGACTAACCTGTACCAGTGTCACCAGAGAACTGCCATCTGATGTGAGGTATAATACCATCTGGGAGTTCTCGGCGAGTCCGTCCAGTGTACCCAGTCTCCACTGAGCAACCGTACACCATCTCTGATGTCTAAACACCAATGGATATGGGATCATCCATCGCCGATCATATGGGTAAAGATGCGTATACGCTAGTCTACTCTGGTGTATCGATGCCTTGTCTCGATACACCCTCGACTAGGAACAGTTATAGGATATGCTCATTGACTACTCTGGCCCCACTAGTATGATCTCATCATAGACCTAGTAATCGAGTACATATCCTAAGGGCTTTATCAACATGTGAAAGCAAGACAATAAACTAATACAAGTCAACATGTTAGGATAAAGTGAAACCAAATTGCATACTATCATGTCGAGCAAGAAAGTCCTCTCTATATATATCCAAGCATCTACTATAATATACATCATATGTACAACAATGGCCTCTAGGGCATATATATAACTAACACGAACAACATCCGTGTAGCCAATACACGTATATGATCGGAACTCTGCCGTAAAACCATATGGCCTCTACATCATTTCGCCCGAAGCAAGGAATCCCTCTGTGTGGGACTCTAAAGACTCGACAGTACGCTGGCAGTGGGTTTAACCATAAGTCCGTTAGCGGTACTAGTTGCACGTAACGGCTACCCAGGTAATTGTTAAAAAGTAGTCCGATGAGTAAACTCATCCGAACTCCCACCGAGCCTATCCGTGACAATCTCCGTACAGTCCGGTCTGTTAATCTAAGAGTATCGCATATCAGGCCTAGGGGGTGGTAACTGTCAGACCCCTAATAGCGCAATAAGTCGTGCCGGTGTAGAGCCCAATGCACCCTGAGAAATTACTGGAGTACCTACTAGTAAATCTCGCTTGCCCTGGCCAGGGACTTTCTGTAATGGCTTTCCGAACACAGCGCGATATCAACCCCCAATACCGGGAGAGACGAATCCTATCTAACCACTGCTGCCTCCAAGTGCTTCGAGACTGCACCCAACCACAACTTGTTTGCACGACTCATTTGAGCCATGGTAGGGTAGTGATCTAAGTACAGTGGGAATACACTCGAGACGAATAGTTATGTCAAGTCAGTGGACTAACCTGTACTTATGCCACTCGGGAAATGCTAACTGACAATAGGTATAATACCAACCAGCAGTTCCCCCGTGAGTCCGTCCAATGTAATTCATAACCTAATGAGCACTTGTTTACTATCTCCGGTAAGACATACCAATGGCTGTGGGATAGGCCATCTCCCCTACTGGGATGAGAAGCGTTTACATTAGTCTACTCTGGAGTATCGATGTCCCGTCTCGATAATCCTACGACTAGGGACCAGTATAAGGATGTGCTTATAGACTACCCATCCCCTACTAGTGTGACTGCCATCATAACGCTGGTAGTCAAGAAAATATCCTAGGGGCTCTATCAATATGTATTAGCGATATGCTAAAAGAAATATATACACATATTGAGATAGAATCAAACCAGGTAGCATACTACCATATTGAGAAAGACTGTTATTATATCTGTGTATATCCCAAGCTTCCAAAATGTAATATACAATTCAGTACTATACAATAAAGGGCATATATCACTAACAATCTCCCACTTGCACTAAGGCTATGTATTTGCATATCGCAGACCTATTATCTCGAATAGCCTCTCGAACTGCCTCTGAGGGATAGCCTTTGTGAGTGGATCTGCAGTGTTGTTCTCCATCTCTACTCTCAGCACCTTGATCTCCCGGCGATCAACGATCTCCCTGATCAGGTGGTACCGCCTCAAGATGTGTCTGGGCTTCTGATGGGACCTTGGTTCCTTCTCTAAAGCTATAGCCCCGTTGTTGTCACAATACAGAGGTATTGGATCAACAATGGACGGAACCACCTGAAGTTCAGTAATTAACTTCCTTATCCAGACTGGTTCTTTTGTGGGTTCACATGCAGCGATATACTCCGCTTCCATCGTCGAGTCAGCAACGGTGTCCTGCTTGGAGCTCTTCCAACAGACCGCCCCATTGATGGTAAAGACATTACTCGACATGGACTTGGAGTTATCCTTGTCACTCTGGAAGCCGGCGTCAGCGAAGGCCTCGATCTGGAGGTCTTTATTGCCGTACACCAAGAAATATTCTTAGTCCTTCTCAGGTACCTGAGAATGTTCTTAACTGCTGTCCAGTGCTTCTCCCCAGGGTTTGACTGATACCTGCTTACAACGCTTAGTGCGTAAGCTACATCTGGTCTATTACACTGTATCACATATATTATAGAGCCCACCACAGAAGCGTAGGGTATAATATGCATGCGATCCCTTTCCAAATCAGTCTTGGGAGACATTTCTTTAGAGAGGGTGATTCCGTGACAAGCCGGTAGATTACCGCGCTTTGAATCTTCCATACGAAATTTTTTTAGTATGGTGTCGATGTACCTTCACTATGAAAGTCCCAACATCCTCTTATATCTATCACAATAGATCTGGATCTCCAGAATGTAGGAGGCATCACCCAGGTCTTTCATGGAGAACCTTTGTGACAAAAATCCTTTGACTGATTGTAGCATAAGAATGTCATTTCTTAACAGGAGAATGTCATCTACGTACAAGACAAGGAATACCACAGTTCTCGCTATAATCTTATTATAAATACATGGTTCATCTGGATTTTTGATAAAGTCGAATTCTTTGACCGTCTCATCAAAACAAATGTTCCAACTCCGCGATGCCTAATTTAATCCATAAATGGACTTAAGAAACTTGCACACTCTTCTGCTGCACCCACTCTTTGTGAAACCCTCCGGCTGATCCATATAAACACACTCTTCCAAATTTCCATTTAGAAAAGCGATCTTTACGCCCATCTGCCAAATTTCATAATCATGGAAGGCAGCAATGGCAAGTAGGATCTGAATGGATTTGAGCATAACAACTGGAGAAAAGGTATCATCATAGTCCAAACCAGGTCTTTGACGAAAACATTTTGCAACAAGTCTAGCCTTATAGATTTCAACTTGTCCATCTACACCAATCTTCTTTCTGAAGAGCCATTTACAGCTTACGGGTTTTACCCCTTTTGGAGCAATGTCCAAAGTCTATACTTTGTTGGTGTACATCGACTTTATTTCGGTCCGCATTGCATCCAGCCATTTTTCTGAGTCTCTGCTCTGAATGGCTTGTTGGAAACTAGTTGGCTCATCATCGTCGATGATGTAATCCTCTCTATTCCCATCTATGAGAAAACCATGGTATCTCTTGGACGGATGAGACTTCCTACTAGTCCTGCGGAGTGGCGCTGAGATGTCCGGTTCCTTTGAAGCTTCTAGTTCCTCCATGCTTTCAGTAATAGCTTGTGGTTCTGGAATTTCTTCCAGTTCTATTGCGCTCCCACTTATTTCTTTTTCAAGAAATTGTGTCTCCAAAAAGTGGGCATGCCGAGAAACAAAGACCTTTTGTTCTTCAGCGTAATAGAAAAAATACCCCTGTAGTTCTTTGGGTATCTCACAAACTTACACAGTACTAAGCGTGCCTCGAGCTTGTCCGCATGCTGATTTTTTATAAAAACTGGATATCCCCATATCTTTAGATACTTAAGATAAGGTTTCTTCCCACTCAACATTTCATATGGTGTTGTAGGCACCGACTTAGTAGGATCCTTGTTCAAAAGATATGCAGCTGATTCTAGTGCATAATCCCAAAAGGATCACGGTAACTCAGCGTTACTCATCATGGAACGTACCATATCTAATATGGTGCGATTCCGCCTTTCCGATACACCATTGTGTTGAGGTGTGTATGGAGGACTAAGCTGAGAGAGAATACCATTCTCTTTTAAGTAATCCAGAAACTCGTCACTTAAGTATTCACCACCTCGATCGGATCTAAGTGTCTTGATACTTTTTCTTGTTTGTTTTCCCACTTCATTCTTGTAATCATGGAATTTCTCAAAGGCCTCGAATTTATGTTTCATCAAGTATACATGTCAATACCTTGAGAAATCATCCGTAAAAGTAATGAAGTAGGAATAACCTCTTCTTGCATGTATGACATTGGACTACACACGTCGCTGTGTATGAGTCCAAGAGCTCGCTTGCTCTTACCCCGTGTCCAGTGAATGGAGTCTTTGTCATCTTTCCTTTGAGACATGATTGATAAGTTGCATAAGACATATATTCAAACGGATCCAAATATACCACTTTATGTAACTTCTTCAACCGTGTTTCATTGATGTGACCCAGTCTACAATGTCATAAGAAAGCCTTATTTAATTTTTGAGACTTTCTTTTATGTGTGTTCTGGACATTGAAAACCTGAGCTTGATTTAATAGGTATATACCGTTATCTAGTGTACCTGGCCCAATCAAACTATGATTAAAGTGGATGTGGACGACATCGCTTACAAATGTAAAATCATAACCTTCTTTAGATAGTAAAGATACAGAGATGATATTACATATCAAACTAGGTACATAAAAACAGTTATGCAAAATCAAAATCTGCCCACTTGTCAATCCTAGTTGATATTCCCCTACGGATACAGCATCCACGCTCATTCTGTTACTAACCCTGAGAGTCATATCACCTGCCTTGATAACTCTATGGCTTCTCAGAGCCTGCAATGAATTACAGATATGAGATCCTGATCCAGTATCTAGTACCCAGGAAGTAGAGTTAATTGACAGACAGTTTTCAATCATAAACACACCTAAAACCGAAGCCACAACGTGCTTCGAATCCTGGTTTCTGGCTTTCCATGTCCTACAGTCCTTCTTCCAATGCACTTTCCCGTGACAATAGAAACATTCTTCCTTCCCTACTGTCGGCCCAAAAACTTTTTCCTTGCCCTTTCCCTCTGCCTTACTGACACCGCCTTTCGGCTTGGTGAGGGCCTTCTTCTTCTTCCCCTTGGTTTTTGCCTTGGATCTAGAAGAGGAATATTCTCTAATAAGCAGAGCGGGTGTCTCCCTGGTTTTCTGTAGGATGCCCTATGCACTCCTCAATATGTTAAGGAGTTCTGGAAGTGATACTTCCTTACCCTGAATATTGAAATTCAAGATAAACTGGGCGTAGGTAGAGGGGAGGAACTGTGGAATCAAGTCTGTATACAACTCGTTCTCCAATGTGGTCCTAAGCTCCGTGAGCTCTTCAATGTAGCTAATCATCTTAAGGACATGGTCCCCTACAGTGACCCGATAACCAATCTCGCCTGAAATAATTTCTTCGAGATCTCATATCTTGCGATACGAGATGTCTTTCCATATAAATCTTTGGTATGGAGGATGATGGAAGCTATGTCCATCTTCTCGTGCCGCCTTTGGTATTCATTATCCATTGAGGCCAGCACGAGGCACTTGATTCTCGTACAATCTATTTCACATATCTTACGGATCTCAACATCCACGACGGTGGAATCTGGACCTGGGACGGCGGGGGCTTTGGTAGTGAGGTAGCCCAGCTTGATATAGGTAATGACCATCTGGACATTCCTTAGCCAATCTTTATAGTTTGGCCCAGTCAATTTATTTTTATCTAGCAGTAACTTAAGCCTGATCATCTTGATCGCTGCCATTAAGAGAGGGAGAAGGAACACTCAGCATAATACTCTTGCAAGTTTAAATTAGTTATTAGTTTATCTAAGCAGGATGGCTCCCACTGTTTCTCAATTCATCCTTCAAACCATAAAAGATGAATTAGTCAGGATTAATCTCACCCTACAATTCTTGCTTTACCTTTTGGCCAGGCTAGTATCGGTACTTCGAGAGAGGTTTTCTAACGCTTTTGCAAAGTTCCTTAATTACATAACGTCTTTTCTGTGGAGGCGTAGCCCCGCTAACACTGTTCTAGGCACTTAATTGGTTTATAGCATTGATTGTTTAGTGAAAAATTCTCTCGAGGAGTAACAAAACTCACGGTGGGATCGGGATCCAAATATCATCGTGTGATAACTTTGAAGGAATCCTACCAAAATTACCACACTCCAGATGGTATGCAGAACCAGCAAGTTTCCTTTTCCTTTGAAACTCCCGATATGGATTTTTACCCCAAGCTCTTATGACCTTGACGAAGGCCAACATATCATAAGACACAAGTCAAGTTCTACCCGTCATTTTCCAGGTTAATTTGAACCTATTTGCACAAACCCTTGATGAAGGCCAAAATAGCTGTACGGCTGTCCTAAATCAATGCATTTATCTATGCTATAGATGAACACCTAGCAACTACCAATCACTATGCCTTGGCGAAGGTCAAAATACATAGCTTGAATATGCTATAGATGAACACCTAGCAGCTACCAATCACTATGCCTTGGCGATGGTCAAAATACATAGCTTGAATACTACTAAATACCCATCTGAAATGACGGAGGGCTACGGCTGGTTTTGGCGAAGCCGTGAACGTAATGAACTTGATATAGTCGAAGGAACCATGATAGTTTTTAAAAGGAGTGGTTTAGGCTCCGTATTTAAAAGTTAATTTTCAAGAAAACCGAGTGGTTTTGAAATTGTTCCACTTTGGTTTGTTTTCTTTTCATTAATTAATATTAATGTGGTCCCATCATTTAACCCTATCATTACAGAAAAGAAACGAAAATAGAACATACGCTTATTTCATCCACATTCACCACGGGGCTCCGTCATGCATCGTTAGGTTACTTAATTAACGGCAGAGCGGGGGTTGGACTAGCGCGGGTGCAAAACATAAGCAACGTTTATTTTATACAATATATATATATATATATATATATCCATTCGTCTCACGCAATAATAAGCATTTCAGATCACAGCAACACTGATGAATATACTGGATATACTAGGATTTCCGTATTTCGTTTTATCCTAGAACGAAAGACGGATTCAATGGTCGTGATGAATAGCCAAACCCCACCCTAGACCTCTAAGGGTGCGGCAAACTACTCGCCAAATTCCCGAAGTGAAGCAACCTCTCTCAATAAAAAGAGTAGGCCACTCGGCACTGTTAGGTCCACGTTACCTCTCCCGGTACTTTCGGGGTTGCGGAAACGGTAAAACAAAATTTTTCTAAACTTTGTAACATGGACCGTAAAAGCCGGATCTTTGCTAAACAATACACTAGCATCCTAACATGAGATGTATCTACTCGGTTAGGGGTTATACCTCAACTTGAACTCCTTCTCTTCTTGTTGTTCTTCTTCTTTGTTGTTCTTCTCTTCTTGTTGTTCTTCTCTTTGCTTGCTCAATGGTTGATCCGGACTTTGGTCACCTCCGCGGCCTCTTTGAGTCGAAGACGATCCACCCGAAAGATGTACACCGAGCTCCACCTCAAGCCGAGGTAACTAGGTCAGGGAGATTGCTAATCTAGAAGCCCTAGGATGTGTAGAGGAGATGTATGGATGTGTTTGTCAAGTGGAATCCTTTTTCTCTCAACACATGAGATCAAAGGAGAAAATCAAGAGGAGGAAGGTTAGCAACCATGGAGCTTCTCATTTCAAGAGAGAGAATGAGAATAAAATTATGATACAAAAGAAAAACAACCATGGTTGCAAATAATGCAAAACAACATCATTACTAATCCCATCAAGATAAAGTTGATGGCTACTTTGAAATGACCATTATCATAATCCAAAAGAAAAAGGAAAAGAAAAGAAGAGTGTGGAACCCTCTTGAAAGTCAATGGTCAACCCGGTCAACCGGTCAACAAAGTCAAGAGAGGTCAACGGGGTCAAATGGTCAATGCAATTAGCCATCATAAGATTATCACTAATAGGATTAGTAAATGATGTTCGCGGCTCATAATGGTTTTGACCAAACAAACTGTCAAAACCCTAATGAGCCTGCCACATAACGGTTTTGGCCGAACCAACTGCCAAAACCCAAATGAGGCACCTCCTCCTTCATCACTCTGAAGAACTGTGCATACACACCTGCATCCGTATTCCGTAGAATGCGGATGCACAGAAGACAAAAAAAATCCATCCGTGCAATACTAGGATCCGGCTTAAACCAAAGCCTACTAGTACTGCCTGCCCGAACACCTTACGCACACAAGTGTACGTAAGTGATCGCAGCCCTGCCGTAAAACCATACGGTCTCTACACGTTTCGCTCAGTGCAGGGAAACTCTCTGTGTGGGACTCTAAAGACTCGACACTACGCTGGCAGTGGGTTTAACCATAGACCGCAAGCGGCACTAGCTGTACGTAACGGTCCCCAGGTAGATGTCGATAAGAAGGCCGATGAGGTAAACTCACCCGAACTCCTACTGAGTCTGTATGTGACAATCACCGTACAGTCCGGTCTGTTCGTCTAATACATCGCATGGCGGGCCTAGGGGGGCGGTAAACGTCAGTCCCCTAATAGCGGTACAAGTCGTGTCGGAGTGAAGCCCAATACACCCTGAGATAACACTGGAAACCTACCAGTATATCTCGCTTGCCCTGGCCAGGCACTACTCGTGTAATGGCTCTCCTAGACACAACGCGATGTCAACCCCCAATACCGGGAGAGACGAATCCTGTCTAACCGTCACTGCCTCTAAGTGCTTCGGGACTGCTCCCAACTACTACCTGTTTGCACGACTCAGTAGAGCTGTGGTAGGGTAGTAATCAAAGAACAGTGCGAACACACTCGAGGCGAAGTGACAGTGTCAAGTCAGCGGACTAAGCTGTACTCATGTCACCTGGGAACTGATAACTGACGATAGGTATAATACCAACCATCAGTTCCCGACGAGTCCTGTCCAGTGTACTCATAACCCAACGAGCACCCGCATACTATCTCAAGTACGACGTACCGACGGCTGTGGGACAGACCGTCTCCCATGCTGGGATGAGAAGCGCATACGCTAGTCTACTCCGGAGTATCGATGCCCTATCTCGATACTCCCACGACTAGGGACGTGTATAAGGATGTGCTTGTAGATTACCCAGCCCCCACGAGTGTGATCACCATCACAACTTCGGTAATCAAGCAAAGATCCTAAGGGCTCTACTAATGCGTATAGGTGATATAATAAATAAACACACATGTACACATTAAAGCAGAGACAAACCAAGTAGCATACTACTATATTGAGCAAGATTGTCTGTACAACTGTGAATATCCCAAGCTTCCATCAAGTAATATACATACTAGTATGATACAGTAATGGCCTCTAGGGCATATACACTAACAATCCCCCACTTGCACTAAGGCCATGTACTGGCGTATCGAAGACCTATCATCTCGATCGGCCGCTCGAACTGAGTCTGGGGTAAAGCCTTCGTGAATGGGTCCGCAGTGTTGTCCTTTGTGTCCACTCTTCGCACCTCGATCTCCTGTCGATCAATGATCTCCCTGATCAGGTGATACCGCCTTAAGATGTGCCTGGATTTCTGATGGGACCTTGGTTCCTTCGCTAAATCTATAGCCCCATTGTTATCGCAATACAAAGGTATTGGGTCAACAATGGACGGAACCACCTGAAGTTCACTAATGAACTTCTTCATCCAGACCGCCTCTTTTGCGGCATCGCTTGCAGCAATGTATTCAGCCTCCATCGTCGAGTCTGCGACGGTATCCTGCTTGGAACTCCTCCAACATACCGCCCCTCCGTTGAGGGTAAACACAAAACCCGAGACAGACTTGCTGTCATCTTTGTCACTCTGGAAGCTTGAATCGGTAAAGGACTCGATCCTGAGGTCTCCATTACCGTAAACCAGGAACATCTCCTTACTCCTTCTCAGGTACTTGAGAATGTTCTTCACTGCTGTCCAGTGGTCCTCCCCTGGGTCTGACTGATACCGGCTTACCGCGCTCAGCGCGTAAGCTACATCTGGTCTTGTACATAGCATCGCATACATTATAGATCCTATCGCCGAAGCGTAGGGTATAGTGCTCATGCGAACCCTCTCCTCGTCAGTCTTAGGAGACATCTTCTTGGAGAGGGTAATTCCGTGCAATGCGGGTATGTTACCGCGCTTGGAATCTTCCATACTAAATCTCTTTAGTACGGTCTCTATGTACCTGGACTGCGAAAGTCCCAGTAGTCTCTTGGATCTATCTCTATAGATCTTGATCCCCAGAATGTACGAGGCATCACCCAGGTCCTTCATGGAGAACCTTTGTGACAAAAATATCTTGACCGATTGTAGCATAGGAATATCATTTCCTATCAAAAGAATGTCGTCCACGTACAAGACTAGGAATACGACAGTTCGTCCTACAATCTTCTTATAGACACAGTGTTCATCTTCGTTCTTGATGAAATCAAATTCCTTGATTGCCTCATCAAAACAGATGTTCCAGCTCCACGATGCCTGCTTTAATCCATAAATGGATTTAACCAACTTGCACACCTTCCCGCTGCTCCCACTGTCTACGAAACCTTCTGGCTGATCCATGTAAACGCACTCTTCCAAACAACCGTTTAGGAAAGCCGTTTTAACATCCATCTGCCAGATATCATAGTCATGGAAGGCAGCAATGGCAAGTAAGATCCGAATGGATTTGAGCATAGCCACCGGAGAAAAAGTTTTGTCATAGTCCAAACCAGGTCTTTGACGAAAACCTTTTGCAACGAGTCTAGCTTTATAGGTTTCCACCTGCCCATCTACACCAAGTTTCCTTTTGTAGATCCATTTGCATCCAACGGGTTTTACCCCAGGTGGAGCAATATCCAAGGTCCACACTTTATTGGCGTACATGGACTCCATTTCGGATTGCATTGCTTCCTGCCACTTATCAGAGTCCCTACTGATAATGGCCTGCCTGAAACTGGTAGGGTCATCTTCTTCCAAGATGCAATCCTCTCGATCCCCGTCAATGAGAAAACCGTAGTATCTCTCGGGCGGATGAGAAATCCTACCAGATCTGCGGAGTGGCTGAGGTTCGTTTGGGGTTATTGAATCTAGCGGTTCCACCAAATCTTTTGTTAAAGTTTGTGTTTCTGGAATTTCATCCAGTTCTACTGTGCTGCCACTAATGTTTTTAACAAGAAATTCTTTTTCTAAAAATGTGGCATTTCTTGAAACAATTATCTTCTGTTCCTCTGCATGGTAGAACAGATACCCACTTGAATCTTTTGGGTATCCCACAAACTTACACAAAACTGCCCGTGCCTCAAGTTTGTCTGGGTTCTGCTTTTTGACATTAGCTGGGCAACCCCAAATCTTAACACGTTTAAGATACAATCTCTTACCACTCCATATTTCATACGGAGTCTTAGGCACGGATTTGGATGGAACTTGATTCAATAGATATGCTGCAGTTTGAAGTGCATATCCCCAGAATGAAAGAGGTAACTCAGCACTACTCATTATGGAGCGAACCATATCCAATAGGGTACGATTCCTCCGCTCCGATACACCGTTGTGCTGTGGTGTATAAGGAGGAGTAAGCTGAGAGAGAATACCATTCTCTTTTAAGTAATCTACGAATTCCGTGCTTAAGTACTCCCCTCCCCTGTCAGACCGGAGGATCTTGATACTTTTTCCTGTCTGGTTCTCTACTTCGTTTCTAAATTCCTTGAATTTCTCAAAAGCTTCAGATTTGTGTTTCATCAGATACACATATCCGAACCTAGAGAGATCGTCAGTGAATGTGATGAAGTACGAGAACCCACCCCTTGCATGTATAGACATCGGACCACATACATCACTATGTACGAGTCCCAAGAGCTTTGCTGCCCTTTCTTCATGTCCGGTGAACGGAGATTTGGTCATCTTCCCTTTGAGACAGGACTGACAAGTTTCATAAGATGAAAACTCGAACGCATTCAAGAGTCCATCTTTATGCAACTTACTCAGTCTTTTCTCTCCGATATGACCAAGTCTACAATGCCACAAGTAGGATGCATTCGTATCTGAATTCTTCCTCTTGCGTGTGTTTTGTATATTGAGAACTGTATTCTGATTTAGAACGTAGATACCATTACACAGTGTACCCTCTGCAACCAGTACCTTTTGAAGGTAAATATTCATGATATTCTTTTCAAGAACAAAGTTATATCCATCTTTATCGAGTAAAGAAACTGATATGATGTTGCAAACCATGGAGGGTACATAGTAGCAATCGTTCAAAATCATAGTCTTGCCATTTGGCAATACTAGGTGATATTCACCGATGGCTGCCGCATTAACTTGTGCTCCGTTCGCTACTCTGAGCGACATATCACCCGGTGCAACTTTCCTAATTTTTCTCAGTCCCTGCAATAAATTACAGATATGAGATCCTGATCCGGTATCAAGTACCCAGGAGGCTGACCGTAAAACAGTTCTCAATTACAAGAACACATGAAGTAGATGCAAAACCATGCTTCTTCTTCAACTGGGTATCCTGGAAATCCATACAATCCCCTTTCCCATTCTCATACTCATGACTGTTGTCACAAGTTAGAGCTGAACCAACTTTCCCCAGTCCCGAATAAGAATTCGGATCGGTCAAGCGATACATTTTATTATCTTGATTAGGGCGTGAAAAGGTTGCTGCCTGGAGAGAGAGAAAAGAAACACTCAGCGTATGCTCTTGCAAGATTAGATTGGTTTATTAATTTATCTAACCAGGATGTCTCCCACTGTTTCCTCAAATTCTTCTTAAAACCTTTTTAAAAGAAGAACTAGCCGGGTTTTAATTCACGTCACAATACTTGCTTAACCTTTCAGCCAGGCTAGTGTCGGTACTTCGAGGGAGGTTTTCCAACGCTTTCGCGAAGTTCCTTAATTAAAGAACCTCTTTTCCCTGGGGGCGTAGTCCCGCTAACACCTTTCTAGACACCTACTAGGTTTATAGCATTGATCGTTAAGTGAAATAATCTCCCGAGAGTAAACCAACTCATCAGTGGGATCGGGATCCAACTGTCATTGTGTGATAACCTAGATGGAATCCACTCTAGTCACCACACTCCAGAAGGTATGCTAAATCTGTAAGTTTCAGTTCTTTTGAAACTCCCGATGTGGTTTTTGCCCCTAGGACCCAAGTGATCTTGACACAGTCAACAAATCAAAGAGTCCTAGTCAAGTTCATCCCGTCGTTGTCTTGATTGCATTAAACCCACCTGCATAACCCTTGACGCAGTCAACAAGGTTACACAAATGTCCTATCCAATCACATTGTATCCATCAAATAAGCAACACTTAGCTACCGTTCACTGCGCCTTGCACAGTCAACAAACGCAGCACGAATACTAAGTATAACTTATAAGAAACGACGGAGGGATACGGCTGGGTTTTTGGCGAAAAACCCGTTAACGTAATGAACTTGATGTCGTTGAAGGAACGTGATACACCTTTTTGAAAATATAGTGGCGAAAAACTTTTGCTAAAGAGGTCACTCCCTGTGAAGGGATCTCGGCTCTTTCCTCGTCGAATGAGGTGCTGGGCATTCATAACCGAATACCGCGATGCAAAGCAAGAATAATCGACTATAGTGAAGTTATTACGCTGACGCAAACTTTTGTCCAAGGGGTCACTCCCGATGAAGGGATCTCGGCCCTTGCCTCGTCGACTGAGGTGCTGGGCATTCATAACCGAATACCGCGATGCAAAACAAAAATGAACGTCCTTGCAATAACAGCTTTTTTTTTTTTTTGAAAAATTGTTCCAACAACGTCTTTTAGGTTTATTTTCTTGCATTAGTTCTTTTAATGCGTCCCATCATTTAAATCCTACCATTGCAGAAAACAACCAAAATATGACGTACGCTTATGCCATTCGCATTCGCCACTGGGCCCCGTCATCACCCGTTAGGTTACTTAACTAACGACAGAGCGAGGGCTGGGCTAGCGCGGCTGTAAAACATAAGCAACGCCTAAATAGTTATTATATATAGATATACTGTAATGATAGCCAATCCAGATCACAGATGAACACTTTGGATATACTAGGAACCCGAGATTCGTTCGAGCCTGCAACGAAAAGCGGATTACACGGTCGCGATGAATAGCCAAAACCCCACCCAAGACCCCTACGGGTGCGGCAAACTACCCGCCAAGTACCCGAAGCGAAGCAACCTCCCTCAACACCATGAGTAGGCCGTTCGGCACTTCGAGATACCTGGTAGTTTGTGCACCCCCTCCATGGGTCTATCCTAGGAGCAAAAACAGAAAAAAGAATTATACAATGACGGCTACAACCCCGACCCGGTTGTGCGGCCATACAAATAATATTACATCAATTTACAAATTTATTACATGAATGAAAGAAAAAGAAACTCTCATCTCACATCCACCCCGGCTATTCATCCGCGACAATCCAACGAGTTCATATACACAAACCATCAACAACAATCACAGATCACAGATATGTATAACCCCGACTAATCGACATATAGCGATTAGCCGACGTTCAATACTTATGAACATCACAGATATAACCTTTATAGTCAAAGTATATTGAAGTTCGGTAAAAATACGGATTTATAGGCCCCCAAAAACAAATTTCTATTCTGGAAAATCTGGGCACATATAAACTATCTTAAAAATCCTAAATCCAAGTCAGAAACACACTGCACCAAAATCGACCCAGCAGCTCACCAAGATGGCCGCGGTTCCGCGGCAATAGCTTGCTATTGCCGCGGAAACGCGGCGCTTTGGTCGAGTTGCTGGCTCGTTTTTGGTGGCTTTCTTCTAAAAACCCTGAGATGATTTTTGGAGTATAACAAATTTTGTTTTGACCAGAAAAAATTTTAACAGAAACTCAGGTTTTTATAACTTGGTTTTTTTTTTCGATTTTTCCGTTTCGAACTTCGATACACTTTACTACCAAGCTAGTTTATGTTTAGTTAGGCTCTGATACCACTGTTAGGTCCACGTTACCTCTCCCGGTACTTTCGGGTTTGCGGTAACGGTAAAACAAAATTTTTCTAAACTTTGTAACATGGACCGTAAAAGCCGAATCTTTGCTAAACAATACACTAGCATCCTAACATGAGATGTATCTACTCGGTTAGGGGTTATACCTCAACTTGAACTCCTTCTCTTCTTGTTGTTCTTCTTCTTTGTTGTTCTTCTCTTCTTATTGTTCTTCTCTTTGCTTGCTCAATGGTTGATCCGGACTTTGGTCACCTCCGCGGCCTCTTTGAGTCGAAGACGATCCACCCGAGAGATGTACACCGAGCACCACCTCAAGCCGAGGTAACTAGGGCAAGGAGATTGCTAATCTAGAAGCCCTAGGATGTGTAGAGGAGATGTATGGATGTGTTTGTCAAGTGGAATCCTTTTTCTCTCAACACATGAGATCAAAGGAGGAAATCAAGAGGAGGAAGAAGAAGGAGGAAGGTTAGCAACCATGGTGCTTCTCATTTCAAGAGAGAGAATGAGAATAAAATTATGATACAAAAGAAAAACAACCATGGTTGCAAATAATGCAAAACAACATCATTACTAATCCCATCAAGATAAAGTTGATGGCTACTTTGAAATGACCATTATCATAATCCAAAAGAAAAAGGAAAAGAAAAGAAGAGTGTGGAACCCTCTTGAAAGTCAATGGTCAACCCGGTCAACCGGTCAACAAAGTCAAGAGAGGTCAACGGGGTCAAATGGTCAATGCAATTAGCCATCATAAGATTATCACTAATAGGATTAGTAAATGATGTTCGCAGCTCATAATGGTTTTGACCAAACGAACTGTCAAAACCCTAATGAGCCTGCCACATAACGGTTTTGGCCGAACCAACTGCCAAAACCCTAATGAGGCACCTCCTCCTTTATCACTCTGAAGAACTGTGCATACACACTTGCATCCGTATTCCGTAGAATGCGGATGCACAGAAGACAAAACAAATCCATCCGTGCAATACTAGGATCCGGCTTAAACCAAAGCCTACTAGTACTGCCTGCCCGAACACCATACGCACACAAGTGTACGTAAGTGATCGCAGCCCTGCCGTAAAACCATACGGCCTCTACACGTTTCGCTCAGTGCAGGGAAACTCTCTGTATGGGACTCTAAAGACTCGACACTACGCTGGCAGTGGGTTTAACCACAGACCGCAAGCGGCACTAGCTGTATGTAACGGTCCCCAGGTAGATGTCGATAAGAAGGCCGATGAGGTAAACCCACCCGAACTCCTACTGAGTCTGTATGTGACAATCTCCGTACAGTCCGGTCTGTTCGTCTGATACATCGCATGGCGGGCCTAGGGGGGCGGTAAACGTCAGTCCCCTAATAGTGGTACAAGTCGTGTCGGAGTGAAGCCCAATACACCCTGAGATAACACTGGAAACCTACCAGTATATCTCGCTTGCCCTGGCCAGGGACTACTCGTGTAATGGCTCTCCTAGACACAGCGCGATGTCAACCCTCAATACCGGGAGAGACGAATCCTGTCTAACCGTCACTCCCTCCAAGTGCTTCGGGACTGCTCCCAACTACTACCTGTTTGCACGACTCAGTAGAGCCGTGGTAGGGTAGTAATCAAAGAACAGTGCGAACACACTCGAGGCGAAGTGACAGTGTCAAGTCAGCGGACTAAGCTGTACTCATGTCACCTGGGAACTGATAACTGACGATAGGTATAATACCAACCATCAGTTCCCGACGAGTCCTGTCCAGTGTACTCGTAACCCAACGAGCACCCGCATACTATCTCAAGTACGACGTACCGACGGCTGTGGGACAGACCGTCTCCCATGCTGGGATGAGAAGCGCATACGCTAGTCTACTCCGGAGTATCGATGTCCTATCTCGATACTCCCACGACTAGGGACGTGTATAAGGATGTGCTTGTAGATTACCCAGCCCCCACGAGTGTGATCGCCATCACAACGCCGGTAATCAAGCAAAGATCCTAAGGGCTCTACTAATGCGTATAGGTGATATAATAAATAAACACACATGTACACATTAAAGCAGAGACAAACCAAGTAGCATACTACTATATTGAGCAAGATTGTCTGTACAACTGTGAATATCCCAAGCTTCCATCAAGTAATATACATACTAGTATGATACAGTAATGGCCTTTAGGGCATATACACTAACAGGCACTTCAAGAATCCGGCAGTTTGTGCACCCCACCTTGGGTCTATCCTAGGTGCAAGAGAAAGTAAATAAAATAATACAACGGTGGCTACAAGCTCAACCCGAATGTGTCCCGAAAAAATAATTTTACATCAAATTACAAATTTACATGAATGTAAGAAAAGAACACTCTTCTAACATCCCTCGGCTATTCATTCACGATGATCCAATACTTCATATACACAAACCATCATGATACAAATATGTGCAACCCCCACTAATCGACATATAGTAATTAGTAGACGTTTAGCAACACATATGCAAACTGAAACTTATAAACAATGTTAAAACTGTGACTTCGAAATACTCCGTATTGCCCCAACACAAAGATAACAGAACATGAACTCTGGGCAAAAACAAACAATACCTTAAAACCTAAATCCAAGCGTAGAGAATACAACAAAAAACTCAAGGCTCAACTCCTACATATAACCGGCGACGACGGGAAAACAAGCATTTTCGCCGGCCAAACTTTGGTGTTTGAGCCTCGTTTTTCTCTGGTGTTCTGGTTACATCAAATGGAGAATACTACACTTATTTAAAAAAATTTTAGAGGCTCTTTAGAAATCGACATAAACATAGATTTTGTTTTTACCGTTTCGAGGTTATTTCGGTTTCGTAACTTTAAATTTCGTCTAATCTGCTAGTTAAGATATGAGTAGGCTCTAATACCACTGTAAGTCGATGTCGCAGACCCTACGCAATTGCAAGGATGCGAAATTTACAAAAGAAGAATTTTCATACCTTTTAACACCGTCTTTAACTTAGGATCTTAATAGAAACCTTAACTAGCTATACTACTTGGAGGTTTTAACTACTATGATAGTGTTATACCTCTTTGATTATAGTCCTTCGGGTCTTCTCCTCCTCCTTAGCTTGAGCTACTCGAAGATCCGGATTGCGCTTGATCGTCGGCGTCCTCGTGTCGAAGATGATCCACCCGAGAGTCTATACCTCAAGCTCCAACCTCTAAACCGATGTGTTGGGGTAAAAATTTACACCCCGGTTGACCGAGTCAAAGTCATGGTCAACCCCAAGCCAGGTAGGCCCAAGCCCAAGTCCAGCGGGCCCATGCCCAAGTCGAGCCCGCGGCCAGCCTCCCCATACTAACAACAAAATCATGTAATAAATAATTTTTATGAAATTTTTTATACATGAATGTATACAAAACGGGCAGAAAGCCAAATTTTTGTAAGCCCATGGCTTATGTGCAAAAATAAATGGCACATAAGCCATGGGATGGGCAAAATGCCATTTTGTAAAGCCCAAGGGGCTATATGCAAATATGTAAGCCTATATAAGGCAAAATGATGATGAATAAAGCAATAACACTTTTCATTCTAAAAAAAAAACCTAGGGTTCTTTGTGCCTCCTGCTCCTTCTCCAAGGTTCTAAACCTTCTCATTTCTTTTGAATTAAATCAAGAGTTTTACTCTTTCTTTTCCAAAACTAAGTAGTTTTCCACCACAAAACCAACAAAGGGGAACTCAGATCTCCCATCAGATCTCAAAAAGGAGTGATTTTTAAAATCTCCTACTTCTTGATCTTCAAGATCCGGCCAAGCAACAGGAGGAAGAAGAAGAACCCCCTTCATCAGCTTCAAAACATCCTAGGAGTTTTAACTCCATATATATATATAACAACAAATATTTCCTTTCTGAAGCATAGCTTCTGTTTCTGGGACTAAAAGCCCCCTTTTTCCTTGCCGGCGCCCAAGCGCCGAGCGCCCACGTGCCGACACATGGCGCGCTAGCGCTCGAGCGCAAAGCGCCCACGTGCCGACACGTGGGGCCCGAGCGCAATGCGCCCACGTGCTGACACGTGGCGCGCTTGCGCTAAAGCGCACTGCGCCCGAGCGCAAAGCGGCCACGTGCCGACACGTGGCGCGCTTGCGCTCCAGCGCTCTGCGCCCGAGCGCAAAGCGCCCACATGCCGACACGTGGCGCGCTTGCGCTCCAGCGCTCTGCGCCCGAGCGCAAAGCGCCCACATGCCGACACGTGGCGCGCTTGTGCTAGAGCGCCCAGCGCTCATGCGTGAAGCGCCCACGTGCCGACACGTGGCGCGCTTGCGCCTAAGCGCACAACACCTAAGCGCACAGCGCTCGAGGCGCTGGCCGCCACGCATCCTTTGGATGTCTTTCCCCCCCCTTTTTTTTTATATATTTATATACACATATATATATATATGCATATACATACATATGTACACATACACATACTCCACGACACTGCCCCTGTTAGAAAAAATTTTCTAACGGGGCGCTGCCCCGCACCCCGTAAGGGGGCTGCTAGCCCCCTTGACCCCCAGCCCGCTATCCGGGTAGCGGGACCCCCGTAAAAAACACTGCGTGGCTCCCGATATATCTAAACCCCCTCTTTCACACGTACACTGCACATTGAGTTCGCATGACCAGTTTAGCCCGTGAATCGGAGGTTCCCTCGCCCCAAAGGCGAGGGGTAATTAACGGCAGCTTAGTCCGTGGCTGCCGGAGATTCGGATCCCCATAATCAATAAACCCCGGCCTACCCTAGGCAGGGGGAATCTGTAGTATATGCCTGACAAGCGCGCGCGTATTCCCATCTCAATAGGGTGATTCTGGCACGTCCGGTGGGACCAATCTCTCCTCCTATATTTCGGGTTAAGCGTTCATGCGAACTCAATCAATATACATACCTGTATTCATACTAAAAATAATGCTTTTTCATGCAGATTTTCATGCAATCACCTTCCGACGATGTCTGCGATGATGAACTCAGCTCCCGTCTCCTACACGATGAGGATAGACTCTAGGACGGTCCTTCCGGCCAGTCTCGGGCGACAATGGGAGGAGCCGATGCTACCATTCGGCTCTATTATGTTCATGCCAGTAGGCGCCATCCCAGCTCCTCAAGCCCCGGTGGCAGACAAATCGGTCTCGAAAGGCAGGAGACCAAATGTAGTGATCTCAAGGGCGCCCCAACCCAAACGCAAGTCGGTGTCTGAATGACTTTCCTTAGCCCCAGCTAGGGGCAAGGCCATCAACACCAACAAAGCTACAACACGTCCCGAGCAAGCTCCAGCGGTGCTCTTGACCACTGCTTGGTCGGGTGTCTTCTTTAAGCTCTCCGCCAATGAGAAAGAGACGACTGGATATGAGGTCCACACTGTCTATATGGTGGGCACACGCAGCAAGAGCAAGGACGGGGACACCACATCCTAAATCCAATCCGGCGTGAATATGGCTTCCACATCCCAAGGCCAGCCTCCTCTGGAAGGTAATGAAGACCTTCCCAGTGAGGCTGATAAGCTGAAGACCCTTCGGTCCATGAGGAGTCGGGCTCGGAAAGTGAAGAGGAGCCAATCTTCCGTCCCAAGAATGCAGAGCAGCAACTTCTCCAAGAGCTCCGAAAACAGCTCAGAAGCAAAGACAAGGAGATGGCCAAACTTTACTCCAAAATTGACGACTTGACGAACGTCGTCTTGCAGCTCACGGCCCGACTTTCCTCTCAGCCGCCCATTCAAGCACAGGGCTCTGCTCGTGAACTGGGAAACGGTGTCCCAACGCAGCCGATGCCTATTCCCTCAAATCCAAAAGTGGGCGAACCGCATGAAAATCAGTCGCATCCTATCTCGGGAAATGTCTTAGCTACCGATGACAGTAGCCCGCTAACTCAAGATCAAATCATGGATTTGGTTGCCAGCAAAGTCAAAACACTGGTAGCCGAAGATGAAGCGCAAAAAGATGTTAGCAGTAGCGGGAGACCATATCCTGCTCAATATGATATGGTAGAATTTCCTGGTAGCTATGTCATCCCTAAATTCGGAAGATTTGATGGGACGGGAAATGCGATTCAACACATCGCCCACTTCAAAGCCTCATGCGGGAATACTGAGGGCAACGATGCGCTTCTCCTCCGCCAGTTCGTTAATAGCTTGACCGATGTTTCTTTCGACTGGTACGCGAGCATACCGGATGGCTCCATTACTACTTTCATCTAAATGGAATCTTTATTTCGACAAAGGTTCATGAGCGTCAGCGATAAGATCACCATTGCCGAGCTCGTAAGGACCAAGCCCAAGAACAACGAAAGCAACACGGATTTTATAACCCGATGGCGTAATCTCTCCGTCAAATGCGAACCGCTGATAGAGCAGAACCAATCCGTCAGTCTCCTTGTCGGAAATCTGAACAACTGGATGGCCCCGTTTCTATGTACTGCGGGTCTCAAAACATTCCAAGAGCTGACCAAAAAGGTCCAAACGTTGGAACGCTCAAAGCCCGAGTCCGCTCAGGATCTTTAGTTCACAAACAGACCGAAACCTTGGAGGGACGAGAACCGAAAAGGCTGAAGTTCTAACATCACCGATTCTCCAAATAAGTAGAGAACGGGCGGAGCAAAAACTGGCCAGTCTCGAGAGCCAACTTTGGAGGAAAGAAGAAATAAGGTCTACTCATTCCGAAGGGACAAGGTCCACAAAATTTTTAAAGATGCTTTGAAGAATGGCCTGCGGCTACCAGAACCGAAAAGGCTAAGTGAAGCGAACAAGACTGATCATCCCAACTTTTGCCCATACCACCGAGTGCTGGGGCACACTATTGAAGACCGTTGCATCTTCAAGGATTGGGTCGAGAAACAATACAAGGCGGGAGAAATATCATTGTCCCCTGGCGTGTTAACAAACAATCAAGCTGCAACCGCCAATTTCATACAAACGGGGACCGAAGTCCTTCAGGGACCTGATTCTCTCAAACACCCGCCTTTCTCTGGGAATAATCGACCACCACGTCATTAAACTGGGAATAATTGACCTCTAAGTCGTTAAACTGGGAATGTAAAAAAATGTGTAAATAAGAAAAAAATGTGTAAATAAAAGAAAAATAAAGAAAAGCCGAAATGATGGGGCAACTCACAATAAAAATCAGCGAGTGAACATAAAAATGAAAATAAAGCCGAAATGATGGGGCAACCGCGAATAAATAGCCGAAATGATAGGGCAATCGCGACCTTCGCGATAAGAAAAGCTGAAATGATAGAGCAATCGCGGTAAAACAAAAAAAAACGGCGAATGATGAGTCGCTCCTGGTTCCATATTCCAGTGCAGCGATGCAGACGCCAAAAAAAAATCCATTTCCAAAATTCTCCCGGCCCTATGGTTGGTCCCCATGCTGACCACCGTATACAATCCACGGGCTCAAATAATTCTCATCATACCCATGCCCCACCGCAATCACCAGTTACGCGGCTGGTCTCCGTCTTTGGAATTATGCTTCATTGGAAAGACCCACTCATGTGTCCTCACGATGCATGAGGAGAACAAACCTTCGTGAGATCCTTACGACTCACCAAGGAAAAACAAACTTAGGAGTCCTCACGACTCTTAAGGAGAAAATACACCCGCGGGATCCTTACGACTCGTAGGGAGAAAATGCTTTTATGGGACCCTCACGGCCCATAAAATTGAGAAGTCTTAGGTGATAGGGATCTAAACCTGTCTCCTAAGCCATCGCTCCCCAATCCCCAAGCGGCGAATGATGAGTCGCTCCTGGTACCATATTCTAGTGTAGCGATGCAGACGCCAACCAAATTCCAAATCCTAATCCCAAAGTGGCGAATGATGAGTCGCTCCTGGTACCATATTCCAGAGCAGCGATGCAGACGCCAAATAAATTCCAAATCCCATACCCCAATGGCGAATGATGAGTCGCTCCTGATACCATATTCCAGTGTAGCGATGCAGACGCCAACCAAATTCCAAATCCCAACGGCGAATAATGAGTTGCTCATGGTACCATATTCCAGTGCAGCGATGCAGACGCCAACAAAGTCCTGAAATTTTTCCGGCCCTACGGTCTGGATCATACATCCTGCAAAACCGTATACAATCCACGGGCGTAAAACGATCCCAATCTCTCTCAAGTCCTACCGGTGAGACCACATTCAAAGTCACACCAAAAATAAAAAAAATAAAATTTAAAAAGATGAAAAGAATGGTATGTCCAGAAGCAAAATGGGCACGGATGAAAACCCAAAAGGGCTCCGTGAGTAAAAACAGCAGGACTGCCGGTGAGTTTGTGAAAACCCGGAAGGACGCAAACTCGTAAAAAAAAGAGAAATAAAATGCACTCGCAAAGTCCTCTCGACTTTGTGAGGAGAAAATTCCCACGTGAGATCCTTACGACTCACAAAGGAGCAACACACTTAGGAGTCCCCACGACTCTTATAGAGAAAATACAACTGCGGGATCCTTACGACCCGTAGGGAGAAAATGCTTTGTGAGACCCTTACGGCTCACAAAATGGAAAAGCCTTAGGTGACAGGGATCTAAACCTGTCTCCTAAGCCACCAATTCCCAAATCCTCTCGGGGCACATGATGAGTTGCTCCTGGCATTATTCCAGTGCAGCAATGCAGATGCCAAACAAACCAAATCCAAATTCTCCCGTGGCACATGATGAGTTGCTCCTGGCATTATTCCAGTGCAGCAATGCAGATGCCGACAGAAAACCAATTCCCAAATCCTCTCAAAGACAGATGATGATTCGCTCTTGGTACCATATTCCAGTATAGCGATGCTGATGTCAACTCAAATCAAACAAATCAAACCAACCAATTCCAACATCGACCTCTGCGTCAAACCAGAGACACTCCGTCTCGGGGAAACGTCCAACAGCAGACACTCCGTCTCGGGGAAACGTCAAACCAGAGACACTCCGTCTCGGGGAAACGTCCAATACAGGCACTCCGTCTCGGGGAAACGTCAAACCAGAGACACTCCGTCTCGGGGAAACGTCCAATACAGGCACTCCGTCTCGGGGAAATGTCCAACAACAGGCACTCCGTCTAGGGGAAACGTCCTACCACAAGTACTCCGTCTCGGGGAAACGTCCTACCACAGGCACTCCGTCTCGGGGAAACATCCTACCACAGGCATTCCGTCTCGGGGAAACGTCCTACCACAGCCACTCCGTCTCGGGGAAACGTCCTACAACAGACGCTCCGTCTCGGGGAAACGTCAACCAGAGACACTCTGCATCGGGGAAACGTCCAACGCAGACACTCCGCATCAGGGAAACGTCCAACAATGACACTCCATGCCGGGGAAACGTCAAGCAAACACTCCGTCTTGGGGAAACGTCCTACATCAGGCACTCCGTCTCGGGGAAACGTCCTACCACAGACACTCCGTCTCGGGGAAACGTCTTACAACAGACGCTCCGTCTCGGGGAAACGTCAACCAGCGACACTCTGTATCGGAAAAACGTCCAACACAGATACTCCGCATCAGGGAAACGTCCAAAAACGACACTCCGTACCGGGGAAACGTCAAGCAGACACTCCGTCTCGGGGACACGTCAACCAGCCGATACTCCGCCTTGGGGAAACGTCGACCAACGACACTCTATGCCGGGGACACGTCTACCTAATGTTAGTGTATATGCCCTAGAGGCCATTACTGTATCATACTAGTTTGTATATTACTTGATGGAAGCTTGGGATATTCACAGTTGTATATACAATCTTGCTCGAAATGGTAGTATGCTACTTGATTTGTCTCTACTTCAATATGTGCATGTGTTTCTTTTAGCATATCGCTTATTTACATATTAGTAGAGCCCTTAGGATCTTTGCTTGATTACCAGCGTTGTGATGGCGCTCACACTCGTGGGGGCTGGGTAATCCTTAAGCACATCCTTATACAGGTCCCTAGTCGTTGGACTATCGAGACAGGGCATCGATACTCCGGAGTAGACTAGCGTATGCGCTTCTCATCCCAGCGTGGGAGACGGTCTGTCCCACAGCCGTCAGTACGTCGTACTTGAGATAGTATGCGGGTGCTCGTTAGGTTACGAGTACACTGGACATGACTCGTCGGGAACTGTTGGTTGGTATTATACCTATCGTCAGTTATCAGTTCCCAGGTGACATGAGTACAGCTTAGTCCGCTGACTTGACACTGTCACTTCGCCTCGAGTGTGTTCCCACTGCACTTTGATTACTACCCTACCACGGCTCAAAGGAGTCGTGCAAACAGGTAGTTTTTTGGTGCAGTCCCGAAGCACTTGGAGGCAGTGACGGTTAGACAGGATTCGTCTCTCCCAGTATTGGGGGTTGACATAGCCATTACATAAGTAGTCCCTGGCCAGGGCAAGCGAGATATACTGGAAGGTTTCCAGTGTTATCTCAGGGTGTTCTGGGCTACACTCCGACATGACTTGTATCGCTATTAGGGGACTGACGTTCATCGCCCTCTAGGCCCGCCATACGATGTATCAGACGAACAGACCGGACTGTACGGAGACTGTCACATACAGGCTCAGTAGGAGTTCAGATGGGGTCACCTCGTCAGTCTTCTTATCGACATTTACCTGGGGACCGTTACGTACAGCTAGTACCCCTTGCGGTCTGTGGTTAAACCCACTGCCAGCGTAGTGTCGAGTCATTAGAGTCCCACACAGAAAGCTATTCGCCTTTAGGCAAAATGAGTAGAGGTCGCATGGTTTTGCGACAGGGTTCGTTCACATCCGCGCACTTGTGCACGTTTGCTGTCCGGACAGCTTATACTAGCGGGCTTTGGTTTAAGCCAGATCCTATTATATGATTTGGGATTGGTTTTATCTCATTGTATTCGTGTTCCTCGGATCACGAATACGGGTGCGTATGCACAGTTGATTGAGACAGAGGGAGAGGACTTTGATTATGGTTAATGACAATTGTCTTTTTTATTAACCCTAATGCTTATGTGTGTATTATGATTAATTGATATTAGTTAAATATAATTGTTCATGGTTAGGGTTGTTGACCATTTGACTATCTTGACTTGTTGACCTAGGTTGACACTTTGACCATCATCATTCCATATAAAAGATGCTCTTTGATCCTTGTAATTAGCATTAAATATGAAATGATAATGGTCATGTCTTGATTAAGCCATGACAATTATCTTTCTAATTATCAATTTACTTAATTCACACATATATGTGAGAATGGTTCTATTATTCTCTCATTCTATCATATGCTTTCTCTCTCCTCCTCTTCCTCTCTCTTAAGCTCTCCCCTCTCATGTGTTGAGAAACACTTAAGCTTGAGAAAACCTCTTCTAGATAATCTCTACTCTCATCTAGGGTTATAGGATTAGCACTTCTAGCACCTTAGTTACTTCTATCTTGAAGTTGAAGCCAAAGGTTGAGGCTCTCGGGTGGATCCTTCTTCGACTAGAGAAGGCGACAAGATGATCCCTTTCTACCACTCCAAGGAGCAAGGAGAGAAGGAAATAAAGCCCAAGGTATAACCATTCTTCCATGTAGCTAATTTCTAGTTAGCTTTTGTTATTTTTTGTTTAGCAAAGATCCCGACTTTGTCTAGTCCATGTTGCCTAGAGTAGTAAAAATCCGATTTTTATTCCGTTTTCCGCCTCCCCGCAAGCACCGGGGTGGGCAACGTGGACTTACAGTGGTATCAGAGCCTAACTAAACATAAACTAGCTAGGTAGTAAAGTGTATGGAGGTTCAATCGAAAAAAATCACACAACTAAAAATACAAAACCCTAAGTTTCTGTTGAATTTTTTTCTGGTCTAAAAATAAAAAATCATACGTCAAAAATAATCTCAGGGTTTTGTTAAGAAACTCACCAAACTCGGTCCAGTGAATCGTTCAAAGCGCCGCGGTTCCGTGGCAATAGCAAGCTATTGCCGCGGAACCGCGGCCGATTTGACTCGGTTCTGGATCGAGTTTGGTGCAGTGTTCTTCTGATATGGTTTTGGGATTTTTAAGATGGTTTATTTGTGCCCTGGTTTTCCAAAAAAGAAATTTGTTTTTGGGGCCTATAAATCCGTATTTTTGATCGAACTTCACTACACTTTGACTAATGGGTTATATCTGTGATGTTTATATGTATTGAACGTCGGCTAATCGCTATACGTCGAGTAGTGGGGGTTATACATATCTGTGATCTGTGTTTGTTGATGGTATGTGTATATGAATGCGTTGGATTGTCGCGGGTGAATAGCCGGGGTGGATGTGAGATGAGTGTTTCTTTTTCTTTCATTCGTGTAACATGTAAATTGATGTATTATTATTTGTTTGGCCGCGCAACCGGGTCGGGGTTGTAGCCGTCATTGTATGATTCTTTTTACTGTTTTTTCTCCTAGGATAGACCCATGGAGGGGGTGCACAAACTACCGGGTATCTCGAAGTGCCGAGTGGCCTACTCACGGTGTTGAGGGAGGTTGCTTCGCTTCGGGTACTTGGCGGGTAGTTTGCCGCACCCGTAGGGGTCTTGGGTGGGGTATTGGCTATTCACCACAACCGTGTTATCCGCTTTTCGTTGCAGGCTCGAACGGATTGCGGATTATTAGTATATCCAATGTATTCATCTGTGATCTGTAATGTCTATCATTGCTTTATAACTATATACTATAACTATTTAGGCGTTGCTTATGTTTTACAGCTGTGCTAGCCCAGCCCCCGCTCTGTTGTTAGTTAAGTAACCTAACGGGTGATGACGGGGCCCCGTGGCGAATGCGAATGGCATAAGCGTACGTCATATTTTGGTTGTTTTCTGCAATGGTAGGATTAAATGATGGGACGCATTAAAAGAACTAATGCAAGAAAATAAACCAAGTAAAAGTCGATTGGAACACTTTGAAAACCACTCGGTTCTTTTCAAAACTAAACTTTTAAACGCGGAGCTTGAACCACTCCTTTTAAAAGCTATCTCGTTCCATCGATTATATCATGTTCACTACGTTCACGGTTTCGCCAAAACCATTCGTAGCCCTCCGTCATTCCATATGAATGGTCAAAAAGTATTCAAGCTATGTATTTTGGCCAAAGTCAAGGCATAGTGATTGGTAGCTATTGGGTATTCATGTGCAGCATAGATAGATGCGTTGGTTTGGGACAGTCGTGCTGCCATTTTGGCCAAAGTCAAGGGTAGGTACGGGTGGGTCCAAATTAACCAGGAGAATGACGGGTAGAACTTGACATGTGACTTATGATATTTTGGCCAAAGTCAAGGTCATAAGAGCATGGGGCAAAAATCCACATCGGGAGTTTCATAAGCACTGAAACTTGCTAGCGCTGCATACCATTTGGAGTGTGATAATTCTGGTAGGATTCCTTCGGTTTTATCACGCAATGATATTTGGATCCCGATCCTACTGTGAGTATATGCTACTCCTCGGGAAAACTCTCACTTAACGATCAATGCTATAAACCTAGTAGGTGTCTAGAAAGGTGTTAGCGGGGCTACGCCCACAGGGAAAAGTGGTTACTTAATTCAGGAACTTCGCGAAAACGTTGGAAAACCTCCCTCGAAGTACCGACACTGGCCTGGCAGAACGGTTAAGCAAGTATTGTACGGTGAGATTGATCCCGACTAATTCTTTCTTTACGGTTTGAGAAGGGATTCGAGAGACAGTGGGAGCCATCCTGTTTAGACAAAATAAAAACCACTCTAAACTTGCAAGAGCATCATGCTAAAGTGTTTCTTTTCTCTCTCCTAATTGCAGCGACCATTCAACATGACCGGACTTAAGTTATTACTAGATAAAAACTTACTGACAGGGCCAAACTACAAAGATTGGCTCAGGAATGTCAAGATGGCAATCACTTACGACAAATTGGGGTATGTCCTTACCACCAAAGCTCCCCCTGTCCCATGTCCCACCTCCAGCGTCGCGGATGTAGAAATCCGTAAGACATGGGAGATAGATTGCACGAAGGCAAAATGCCTCGTACTTGCCTCGATGGACAACGAACATTATAGGAGGCACGAGAATATGGACCTAGAGTCCATATTTCTCCATATAAAAGAACTGTATGGAGAGCAATCTCGTATCGCAAGATACGAAGTGTCGAAGAAGCTATTTTCGGCAAGATTGGCCATCGGATCATCGGTAGCGGAACACGTGCTTAAGATGATTGGCTACATAGAGGAGCTCGCGGACCTCGGGACCACGTTGGAGAATGAACTCTACAGTGATTTGATTCTCTAGTCCCTTCCTTCCAATTACGCCCAGTTTATCCTAAACATCAACATGCAAGGAAAGGAGGTTGAACTTTCCGAACTTCTGAACATGTTGAGGAGTGCTGAGGGCACCCTACAGAAGGGTAGGGAGACATCCACTTTGTTTGTAGGAGGATCTTCCTCTTCTAGATCCAGGGCGAAAGCCAAGGGTAAGAAGAAGAAAGCCCCCGCCAAACCAAGAGGCGGTGTCAGTAAAGTGGAAACGAAGGAAAAAGGAAAGGCAACAAAGGTAGCGGGAAAGCTGGTGGGGAAGGAAGAATGCTTCTACTGTCACAAAAGTGGACACTGGAAACAGGATTGCAAGGCTTGGAAGGACAGAACCCAGGATCTGAAGCGAGTTGCGGCTTCATCTTCAGGTGTGTATGTTATTGAAAACTGTCTATCGATAAACTCTACATCCTGGGTATTGGATACCGGATCAGGATCTCATATCTGTAATTCTTCGCAGGCGTTGAGAAAGCGTAGAGTTTTGAAGGCAGGTGACATGATCCTTAGAGTTGCAAACGGAGCTAGCATGGATGCTGAGGCCGTGGGGGACTATCACCTGGGATTGTCAGATGAACACTTTTTGGTTTTACGTAGTTGTTATTTTGTACCAAATGCAACCTGTAATATCATTTCTGTATCTTTATTATCTAAAGAAGGTTATGAATTTGCATTTGTAAGTAATGTAGTGAACATTCACCTTAATCAAGTTTTGATTATATCAGGTACATTAAACAACGGTATATACGTATTAAACCAACCACAGATTTTTAATGTCCAGAATACATACAAAAGAAAGTCTCCAGAAATCAATAAAACTTTCTTATGGCATTGTAGACCGGGTCACATCAATGAGAGAAGGTTGACGAAGTTACATACAGAAGGATATTTGGATCCGTTCAAATATCAATCGTATGCAACTTGTCAATCCTGTCTCAAAAGAAAGATGACAAAGACTCCGTTTACTGGACACGGAGTAAGAGCGAGCGAGCTCTTGGGACTCGTACACAGCGACGTGTGCGGTCCAATGTCTACACATGCACGAAGCGGTTATTCTTACTTCATTACTTTTACGGATGACTTTTCAAGGTACGGTTATGTCTTCTTAAAGAAACATAAATCCGAGGCTTTTGAAAAATTCCAGGAATATAAGAATGAAGTAGAAAAACAAACAGGCAAAAGTATCAAGGCACTGAGATCTGATCGAGGTGGTGAATACTTGAGTGCCGAGTTCCTTGGTTACTTAAAAGAGAATGGAATTCTCTCTCAGTTTACTCCTCTATACACTCCGCAACATAACGGTGTATCGGAGAGACGGAACCGAACCCTTTTGGATATGGTACAGTCCATGAGGAGTAACGCTGAGTTGCCACGATCGTTCTAGGGATATGTGCTAGAATCAGCTGCATACCTTTCGAACCGAGTTCCAACTAAGACTGTGCCTACTATGCCATATCAGATGTGCTGTGGGAAGAGACCCTATCTTAATCACATTAAAACATGGGGATGTCCAGCTTTTGTAAAAAAGCAGCATGCGGACAAGCTCGAGGCACGCTCAGTACAGTGCAAGTTTGTGGGATATACAAAGAACTCCAAGGGATATTTCTTCTATTGCGAAGAGGAACAAAAGGTCTTTGTTTCTCGCCATGCCCACTTTCTAGAACACCAGTTCATAGAAAAAGAAATAAGTGGGAGCGCAATAGAACTGGAAGAAATTCCAGAACCACGAGCTATTACTGAAAGCTTAGTAGAACCAGAGGGTTCGAAAGATCAGGACATTCCCACGCCACTCCGCAGGAGTAGTAGGCAGTCTCATCCGCCCGAGAGATACTACGGTTTTCTCATTGACGGGAATAGAGAGGATTGCATCATAGATTGTGATGAGCCTACTAGCTTCCAGCAAGCCATTCAGAGCGTTGACTCGGAAAAATGGCTGGATGCAATGCGGACCGAAATGGAGTCCATGTACACCAACAAAGTATGGACGTTGGACATTGCTCCAGATGGGGTAAAACCCGTAGGATGCAAGTTGATCTTCAAAAGGAAGATTGGTGTAGATGGACAGGTTGAGACCTATAATGCTAGACTGGTTGCGAAGGGTTTTCGTCAGCGACCTGGTTTGGACTATGACGAAACCTTTTCTCCAGTAGCTATGCTGAAATCCATTCGGATCCTTCTTTCCATTGCTACCTTCCATGATTATGAAATTTGGCAGATGGACATAAAGACCGCTTTTCTAAATGGACATTTAGAGGAGTGTGTCTATATGGACCAGCCAGAGGGTTTCATTCAGAGTGGGAGCAGCGGAAAGGTGTGCAAGTTTCTTAAGTCCATTTATGGACTAAAGCAGGCATCGCGGAGTTGGAACATCTGTTTTGATGAGACGGTCAAGGAATTTGGCTTTATCAAAAATCCAGATGAACCATGCATCTATTGTAGATTTGTAGCGAGAACTGTAGTATTCCTCGTTTTATACGTGGATGACATTCTCTTAATAGGAAATGGCATTCCTATGCTACAATCTGTCAAGGGGTTCTTGTCACACAGGTTCTCCATGAAAGACCTGGGCGATGCCTCATACATTCTGGGGATCCGGATCTACCGTGACAGATCCAAGAGGATTTTAGGACTCTCACAGTCCAGGTACATCGACACCATACTGAAAAGATTCAGTATGGAAGATTCCAAGCGCGGTAATCTACCGGCTTGTCACGGGATCACCCTCTCCAAAGAGATGTCTCCCAAGACTGATTTGGAGAGGGATCGCATGTCTATTATACCCTACGCTTCTGCGGTAGGCTCTATAATGTATGCGATGTTGTGTACCAGACCAGATGTGGCTTATGCACTGAGTGTGGTAAGCAGGTATCAGTCAAACCCTGGGGATAAACATTGGATAGCGGTAAAGAACATTCTCAAGTACCTGAGAAAGACTAAGGAGATGTTCCTGGTGTATGGCGGAAAAGACCTCCAGATTGAGGCCTTTGCTGACTCCAGCTTCCAGAGTGACAAGGATGATTCCAAGTCCATGTCGGGTTTTGTCTTTACCCTCAATGGAGGGGCGGTGTATTGGAAGAGCTCCAAACATGAAACCGTTGCTGACTCGACTATGGAAGCGGAATACATCGCTGCATCTGATGCCGCAAAAGAAGCTGTCTGGGTGAGGAAATTCTTGAAAGAACTTCAGGTGGTTCCGTCCATTGTTGACCCAATACCTCTATATTGCGACAACAACGGGGCTATAGCTTTAGCGAAGGAACCCAGGTCCCATCAGAAATCCAGACACATCTTGAGGCGGTATCACCTGATCAGGGAGATCGTGGATCGCCAGGAGATCGAGGTTCGGTGGGTTGCTTCAGAAGATAACACTGCAGATCCATTCACAAAGGCCTTACCCCAGACTCAGTTTGAGCGGCTGATCGAGATGATAGGTCTTCGATACGCCAGCACATGGCCTTAGTGCAAGTGGGAGATTGTTAGTGTATATGCCCTAGAGGCCATTACTGTATCATACTAGTTTGTATATTACTTGATGGAAGCTTGGGATATTCACAGTTGTATATACAATCTTGCTCGAAATGGTAGTATGCTACTTGGTTTGTCTCTACTTCAATATGAGCATGTGTTTCTTTTAGCATATGGCTTATATACATATTAGTAGAGCCCTTAGGATCTTTGCTTGATTACCAGTGTTGTGATGGCGCTCACACTCATGGGGGCTGGGTAATCCATAAGCACATCCTTATACAGGTCCCTAGTCGTTGGACTATCGAGACAGGGCATCGATACTCCGGAGTAGACTAGCGTATGTGCTTCTCATCCCAGTATGGGAGACGGTCTGTCCCACAGCCGTCAGTACGTTGTACTTGAGATAGTATGCGGGTGCTTGTTAGGTTATGTGTACACTGGACAGGACTCGTCGGGAACTGTTGGTTGGTATTATACCTATCGTCAGTTATCAGTTCCCAGGTGACATGAGTACAGCTTAGTCCGCTGACTTGATACTGTCACTTTGCCTCGAGGGTGTTCCCACTGCACTTTGATTACTACCCTACCACGGCTCAAAGGAGTCATGCAAATAGGTAGTTTTTGGGTGCAGTCCCGAAGCACTTGGAGGCAGTGACGGTTAGACAGGATTCGTCTCTCCCGGTATTGGGGGTTGACATCGCGCTGTGTCCAGGAGAGCCATTACACAAGTAGTCCCTGGCCAGGGCAAGCGAGATATACTGGTAGGTTTCCAGTGTTATCTCAGGGTGTTCTGGGCTACACTCCGACACGACTTGTACCGCTATTAGGGGACTGACATTCACCGCCCCCCTAGGCCCGCCATGCGATGTATCAGACGAACAGACCGGACTGTACGGAGACTGTCACATACAGTCTCAGTAGGAGTTCAGATGGGGTCACCTCGTCAAATATCTTATCGACATCTACCTGGGGACCGTTACGTACAGCTAGTGCCGCTTGCAGTCTGTGGTTAAACCCACTGCCAGCGTAGTGTCGAGTCTTTAGAGTCCCACACAGAGAGCTATTCGCCTTTAGGAAAAATGAGTAGAGGTCGCATGGTTTTGCGACAGGGTTCGTTCACATCCGCGCACTTGTGCACGTTTGTTGTCCGGATAGCTTATACTAGCGGGCTTTGGTTTAAGCCAGATCCTAGTATATGATTTGGGATTGGTTTTATCTCATTGTATTCGTGTTCCTCGGATCACGAATATGGGTGCGTATGCACAGTTGATTGAGACAGAGGGAGAGGACTTTGATTAGGGTTAATGACTATTGTCTTTTTTATTAACCCTAATGCTTATGTGTGTATTATGATTAATTGATATTAGTTAAATATAATTGTGCATGGTTAGGGTTGTTGACCATTTGACTATCTTGACTTGTTGACCTAGGTTGACACTTTGGCCATCATCTTTCCATATAAAAGATGCTCTTTGATCCTTGCAATTAGCATTAAATATGAAATGATAATGGTCATGTCTTGATTAAGCCATGACAATTATCTTTCTAATTATCAATTTACTTAATTCACACATATATGTGAGAATGGTTCTATTATTCTCTCATTCTATCATATGCTTTCTCTCTCCTCCTCTTCCTCTCTCTGAAGCTCTCCCCTCTCATGTGTTGAGAAACACTTGAGGTTGAGAAAACCTCTTCTAGATAATCTCTACTCTCATCTAGGGTTCTAGGATTAGCACTTCTAGCACCTTAGTTACTTCTAGCTTGAAGTTGAAGCCAAAGGTTGAGGCTCTCGGGTGGATCCTTCTTCGACTAGAGAAGGCGACAAGGTGATCCCTTTCTACCACTCCAAGGAGCAAGGAGAGAAGGACATAAAGCCCAAGGTATAACCATTCTTCCATGTAGCTAATTTCTAGTTAGCTTTAGTTAGTTTTTGTTTAGCAAAGATCCCGACTTTGTCTATTCCATGTTGCCTAGAGTAGTAAAAATATTCCGTTTTCCGCCTCCCCGCAAGCACCGGGGTGGGCAACGTGGACTTACACCTAATTAATCTGGGCCAGAGAAACGTCTACCACAGACACTCCATCTCGGAGACGGATCAAGCGTCGACCGTCCACGTTGTAAAAAGGGCAGTGCATCCCAAAAAAGTAGGAACCAAGACAAGTCGCCTCCACGTGAAAGAAGATCCATCAATTTCATGCACACGACCCACAAATGTGGTGTGCATTTATTGATGGGGGGCAATTTGTTGGGGTAAAAATTTACACCCCGGTTGACCGTGTCAAAGTCAAGGTCAACCCCAAGCCGGGTGGGCCCAAGCCCAGCTCCAGCGGGCCCATGCCCAAGTCGAGCCCGCGGCCAGCCTCCCCACGCCAACAACAAAATCATGTAATAAATAATTTTTATGTAATTTTTTATACATGAATGTATACAAAACGGGCATAAAGCCAAATTTTTGTAAGCCCATGGCTTATGTGCAAAAATAAATTGCACATATGCCATGGGATGGGCAAAATGCCATTTTGTAAAGCCCAAGGGGCTATATGCAAATATGTAAGCCTATATAAGGAAAAATGATGATGAATAAAGCAATAACACTTTTCATTCTCAAAAAAAAACTAGGGTTCTTTGTGCCTCCTGCTCCTTCTCCAAGGTTCTAAACCTTCTCATTTGTTTTGAATTAAATTAAGAGTTTTACTCTTTCTTTTCGAAACCTAAGTAGTTTTCCACCACAAAACCCACAAAGGGGAACTCAGATCTCCCATCAGATCTCAAAAAGGTGTGATTTTTAAAATCTCCTACTTCTTGATCTTCAAGATCCGGCCAAGCAACAGGAGGAAGAAGAAGAACCCCCTTCATCAGCTTCAAAACATCCTAGGAGTTTTAACTCCATATATATATATAACAACAAATATTTCCTTTCTGAAGCATAGCTTCTGTTTCTGGGACTAAAAACCCCCTTTTTCCTCACCGGAGCCCAAGAGGTGAGCGTCCACGTGCCGACACGTGGCGCGCTAGCGCTCGAGCGCAAAGCGCCCATGAGCCGACACGTGGTGCGCTAGCGCTCGAGCGCAAAGCACCCACGTGCCGACACGTGGCACGCTCGCGCTCCAGCGCACTGCGCTCGAGCGCAAAGCGCCCACGTGCCGACACATGGCGCGTTTGCGCTCCAGCGCTCTGTGCCCAAGCGCAAAGCACCCACGTGCCGACACGTGGCGCGCTTGCGCTAAAGCGCACTGCGCCCGTGTGCACAGCGCCCACGCGTCGACACGTGGCGCGCTTGCGCTCCGGCGCTCTGCGCCCGAGCACAAAGCGCCCACGTGCCAACACGTGGCGCGCTTGCGCTCCGGCGCCTTGCGCTCAAGTGCAAAGCGCCCACGTGCCGACACGTGGCGCTCTTGGACTAGAGCGCCCAGCGCTCATGCACAAAATGCCCACGTGCCGACACGTGGCGCGCTTGCGCCTAAGTGCACAGCACCTAAGCGCACAGCGCTTGAGGAGCTGGCCCCCACGCATCCTTTGGATGTCTTTTCCCCCTTTTATATATATATACACACACATATATATATATATATATATATATGCATATACATACATATGTACACATACACATACTCCACGACACTGCCCCTGTTAGAAAAAAATTTCTAACGGGGCGCTGCCCCGCACCCCGCAAGGGGGCTGCTCGCCCCCTTGACCCCCAGCCCGCTATCCGGGTAGCCGGACCCCCGTAAAAAACTCTGCGTGGCTCCCGATATATCTAAACCCCCTTTTCAAAACACAACACATGTACACTGCACATTGAGTTTGCATGACCAGTTTAACCCGTGAATCGGAGGTTCCCTCGCCCCAAAGGCGAGGGTTAATTAACGGCAGCTTAGTCCGCGACTGCCGGAGATTCGGATCCCCACAATCAATAAACCCCGGCCTACCATAGGCAGGGGGAATCTGTAGTATACGCCTGACAAGCGCGCACGTATTCCCATCTTAATGGGGTGACGAAAAAAACCCTACACGAGGTAACTAATGTACCTAGTTCGCTAAGCTAGGTAGCTTAGAAGATGTAGAGTGTCTAATGGAATACCTAATCTCAAGAGACCTAATGGTTCACAACTGATGTGAGGGATTTAGGTCTTGAGGAAGAAGGAGCGAAAAATTGGAGAGAGAAAGAAAATTTGCAAATGAACAAGTGATGGCTTAAGTGAAGAATGGCTCATAGACTTTCTCACCTCAAGCATGCAATATTTTCCAATTGAAAATATCAACCATGCTTGAATAGTGAGTCTAAACCAATAAACAAAACCATAAGCCATGCTTCACTCCATGCCACAAATATCTGAAATTTCCACCTCATTAATCTATTTCCAAAAATAGATAAACCAAATAATGAGGTGTCCCTTTCTAGAAGCATCTATTGTGAAATTACAAGAATGCACATACCATATATACATACCCGTATTCGTATTCCGAAAAATACGAATACAATGAGATAATAATAATCCAATAATATAATACTAGAATCCGTCTTAAACCACTAGTATTATCCGTCCGAACAACATCTGTGTAGCCAGTACACGTATGTGATCGGAACCTTACCGTAAAACCATATGGCCTCTACATCATTTCGCCCGAAGCAGAGAAATCCTATGTATGGGACTCTAATGACTCGACAGTACGCAAGTAGTGGGTTTAACCACAAGTCCGTCAGTGGTACTAGCTGCACGTAACGGCTACCCAGGTATTTGTCGATAAGAAGGATGATGAGCAAACTCATCTGAACTCCTACTGAGCCTATCTATGACAATCTCTGTACAGTCCAATCTGTTCGTCTAAGAGTATCATATATCGAGCCTAGTGGGTGGTAACTGTCAAACACCTAATAGCGCAATAAGTCGTACCGGTGTAGAGCCCAATACACCCTGAAAAACTACTGGAGTACCTACCAGTAAATCTCGCTTGCCCAGGCCAAGGAATTTTTTAATGGCTTTCCGAATACAGCGTGATATTAACCCCTAATACCGGGAGAGACGAATCCTATCTAACCACTACCGCCTCCCAGTGCTTCGGGACTGCGCACCCAACCACTACCTGTTTGCACGACTAATTTGAGCCATGGTAGGGTAGTGATCTAAGTACAGTAGGAACACACTCGAGACGAATAGTTATGTCAAGTCAGTGGACTAACCTGTACTCTTGCCACCCGGGAACTGCTAACTGACGATAGGTATAATACTAACCAGCAGTTCCCCCATGAGTCCGTCCAGTGTAACTCATTACCCAATGAGCACCTGTATACTATCTCCGGTACGACATACCAATGGTTGTGGGATAGGCCATCTCCCCTGCTGGGATGAGAAGCGTATATACTAGTCTACTTCGGAGTATCGATGCCCCTCTCGATAATCCTACGACTAGGGACCAGTATAAGGATGTGCTTATAGACTACCCAACCCTCACTAGTGTGACTGCCATCATAACGCTGGTGGTCAAGCAAAGATCCTAAGGGCTCTATCAATATGTATTAGCGATATGCTAAAAGAAACATATACACATATTGAGATAGAATCAAACCAGGTAGCATACTACCATATTGACCAAGACTGTTATTATTTCTCTATATATCCCAAGCTTCCAAAATATAATATACAATCCAGTACTATACAATAATGGCCTCTAGAGCATATATCACTAACACGAAGTGCTTGGTGTGTCGGCAAGTCAAGGCTGAACATCAAAGGGTAGCTGGTTTGTTGCCACCACTTCCGATTCCTCAATGGAAGTGGGAACATATAACCATTGATTTCATGACAGCACTAACATGGAGTCCAAAGGGCAATATTGCAGTTTGGGTGATTGTCGATCGATTGACCAAAGCAGCTCATTTCATACCGTTTCGAGTTGGTCAGTCGATGAAAGCATTAGCAGAGCGGTACATACAGGAGATTATGAGATTGCATGGAGTACCTGTGAGCATCGTTTCGGATCGTGATACCCGATTTTTATCGCACTTTTGGAGGAGTTTACAGGAAAGTTTGGGGACTCGCTTGAAGTTTAGTACAACCTATCATCCTCAGACAAATGGCTAGTCTGAAAGAATGATCCAAACTCTTGAAGATATGATAAGAGCATGCATGCTAGACTTCAAGGGTTCATGGGAAGATCATTGCACTTGGTGGAGTTTTCTTATAATAACAGTTTTCAGGCGACTATACAGATGGCTCCATTAGAAGCATTATACGGTCGTAAGTGTCGCTCGCCGGTGTGTTAGGATGATATTAGAGAAAAAGGTTATTGGGACCGGATATTATTATGCAAACGGTAGAGAAAGTTAACGTGATCCGAAATCTTATGAAAGCGGCACAAGATCGACAGAAAAGTTGGGCTGATATAAGACGAAGACCTCTGAAGTTCGCAGTTGGTGATCTTGTATTCTTGAAAATATCACCGACCAGAGGAGTGATTCGATTTGGTAGTCGAGGCAAGCTTAGTCTTCGATTTGTGGGGCCTTTCGATATTATCGAGCGTGTTGGAGAGGTAGCTAATCGATTGGCTTTACCACCATCCTTAGCGGGTGTTCATGACGTGCTTCATGTATCTCAACTCTGCGGGTATGTTCGAGATGAGACGCACGTATTAGATCACTCAAAACTGACAGTAAGGGAGGATTTAATATATGAAGAAAGACCAATGGCGATTGTGGATCGACGAGATAAGGTCCTCAAGAACAAGGTTATTCCTCTAGTACCCATTTCATAGGGGAATCGTTCGCACGGAAAATCTACTTGGGAACCTGAAGACGAGATCCAACAGAAGTTTCCACACCTCTTTTCTTTGATCTGTGTTTTCTTGTCTTTTCTTGCTCTGTGAATTTCGAGGACAAAATTCTTTTGTAGTTAGGTATAATGTAACACCCTAGTGCGTGTATACTATATTTTATTCGGGGTATTTTAAATCTTGCGACAACTTCTTGTTTATTATTGTTTTGGGTGCGGATAGTGCATTTGGTAACTGTGGTTAGTATCCGACCCGACCCGCATGTCTGAAATCCATCATGGTTCAAGATTACGTCATATATTTGCTAGTACAGAGGATCCATGTACATCTACATTCTATATACACACATAATATATCTTCTAGCTGCATATCTTTTAATAATACAAATAATAACTAAATAATATATTTTCATATCTTGCATGACATGTTATCATACTCCATATCATATGGTTGCATCCATACATTATGTTCATGTCCAAATTGTTAAAACAGACTCGTTTAGATCGCTACATATATTTACGTAGATCTGTACTTAGGGGTATGCATTTTATTGACAAGACATCACATTATGGTTTTAACTTTTATGTATATTCTCCATATTTTAAAATTAGATTTTTAAAAGAAACCCGGGTAATATTCGGAGTATTTTGATATTAGTTGTATAATCCAAATATATATTATAATATTCTTTATATATTAACAGTTACTTAATATATATATAAATATAATATATTAACTAATATTATATCCCTCTCTTCTCACGGTATCACTCTCTCTCTTTCTCTCTCTCATTTATATATATAAATTATAATTTAACCTAATTATTAAACATCACACTCTCTCTCTTCCTCTTTCTTCTCTGTTTTCCTCGCCATGAAGAAACCCAGAGCCCCAACCCTCGCTCCTTACCTCGTTCTCTTACTCAATGTCACCGCTCCCTCTCCGCCGATCACCTCGACCTCACCACCATTCCCTCATAACAACTTCTACCTCCTCTCTCTTCCCCGAGCACCTCGCAAACCCGGACGACAACCACCGCTGCACCCATGACAAACGCCAACTGCAGAAACCCAAACCTCGCCGGAGACTCGTCGTTGTTATCAAACTCACCCCACTGTTACCTCCTCATCTCCCTCTCCGATCCCCGACACTACAAACCACCACCACCACCCTCAACAACCCCCGATGACCACGACAGTAACCCAGAAACCCCACCGCCCCTCATCGCCGACGGCAACCCACCATCGTCACCGTCACCTCGCTTCTGTCTCGCCATCCCAGAACCGAGCAGCCACCCCCATTCTTCTTCTTCTTCCTTCTTTCCTTTCTTGCTTTCTTGGTAGTCCGGCCGTCTCGCCAGAGTCGTACGCATTGCCGACGATTCAGATGACCCAATCACTGTCGTCGTGCAGCCTAGTCATCACATCACGTCACTAATCAGCCAGGTCCAGTCCTACACGGGTGAATTGCATCGTGACATTATTCCGACGTCGAACAGACATCCGTATCTCGACGTGAGATCCGATTAGGCAAGTTTAACTTGCAACTTGCTATGTTATATTATATCAATATCTATATGAATAAAAATAATACATGCGTTTTATTACTCAGCAACTATTACCGATTTACAGTGTTACGTTATCCGTTCGTATCCGTACTGATAATAGCATATCTAATTGCTTGCCGGAACATCATGATATCATTATACTACTACATCAGTACAACATGTTCTCTAGTTTGCATCATACATGGTAATGGACGTATAATGGTTATTACAGATAGATACATATGCATCTTGGTATCAGTTTTGGTTACGTGTTCCGATATGATTACAGTTTCACATTTGGAATCTATTTGGTTAATATACATCACATGAAAAGTTCACGACACACTACTTGACTTATTACTTGGATCTTATTGCTAATGTCGACAATCCTGATTGTTTTCCTGACAGACGTAACTTGTTGTCTGCATAGACAAAACCTGTACCTGCTTGATCCTGTGTTGGTATTAGATTTATATCTTCAATACCTGACTTGAACACAAAGGGGAAATCAGTAATGAAACCTGACTTGTAACTCAACAGTTCGATGCTTATACTGATTAGTCTTTACGGGCTCGGCCAGCCCCGGGATGATGCTGCTGACATCATTCATCTATACATGTTACATATTTACTACCTAGCGGCACGTCTCGGATTCAGCCCGAGAATCTTGACCGTAGTCCCGGGCACACACGTGATACTATTGAGTTACATCGACGATTCCATTAAATTTATTTCAAAGACTTATAGAATAGATAATCTAGAAGCACAGACTTTAGAATACACATGACACACCCATACATACACATAGCTTACTATTTATATCCTTGTTTATTATTTACATTCTTGTTTAATCATATCATCATATCCTGGGCATAACTGTTATTTTGATATTATGACGCACTGACGTCTGTGTTTTGCATGGCCCAGTTCTTTTACCTTTATCGCAAGTAGATCAAGAGTACTTTAACAAGCAAGCCGAGCAGTAAGGAGTTGAACATGTGTTATTAGAGATGTTTAGTTTGTTTATTTCCGTAGTTTTATTTCTTTGATGTGAGCCCATATTGGAACATGATTCAAATGTTGTTTATTGGAGCTTGATTCGTTTCCGCTTATGCATTTTCTTGACTCTATTTACTGTGGTAGATGGACATGTGTTAGCTAGTTTTTATATTTTACTGTTCTTGATATCCTATAGACAGCTGTAATGTGACTGTGGAGGGTTGATTCCTAACCACAGGTACCATGGTTGGCTCTGTCACGTGCCGTAGTTTACGTATCTTAGGAAGCGGGCATAACAAATACTGACATTAAGGGGCTATAACACCAATTAAGATTTGGTGGGGATTTCATCACCCTTCCTAAGACCCCACAAATCATAAAAAGTATACGCATTATCTTGAGTTAATAAAAAATATCTAGACCAAACATTTAAGGACTTGTCGCGCTCATTTTGGACAAATGAAGGTTGCGGCGAATCGGTCGTTTATCTAAACTTGACTTTGAGGTGCCTAGGTTAGACAAGTGAGGAGGTAATTTTAAAAGGTCCGGCACATGGTGATTTGTGAGAGGAACCCTCCTTACCTAGCCACAATTGGCAGTGAAGAGGTGATTCGATGGTTATCCTGCAATTTGTCGCTTGGAAGTCTTGGAGCAGTCTGGTTAGACTTTGAAGACTCTGGCTCTAGATGTTGTTTGTGCATAATATGATTGTGATTGCGCTTGTGTAAAGTTTAGTCCTATAATTCCGTATTTTTCAAAAACCAAAATAAATAATTTCAAAAATCCAAAAACTCCCAAAAAAATTCCCAAAATTTATAAAAATTCACCCACTTTCCACCCTACCTACCTTTCACTCTTTTCATAACATGGGTACCCCAAAACGACCAACACTTGCCGAACTTTGGTACTCACAACCAGACATTTCTTCTTACGGTTCTTTCTTTTGTCGAATTTCGAACGATTGATCCATGTCCAAAATTTCTTTGAGAGATCGGATAGACGCTTTAGAATCAACAATTGGAGATCCCACTCCACTTTGTATCCACCATATCAAACTTTCACACCTTCTCATGTTGATATCCATTCTGAGAGTCATGTTGCGATTCCGAAACCCATGTCTATTGCTGACAGAATTGAACAATCCCGTAGCCAATCTTTCACTCCTTTCACCACTCCAAATTCGTTAGGACAACAATTCCAATCATCTTCTTATCATAATGTTGATCCTAATCCAGTTCCTTTTTCACGTCCATTCGATTCCGATCAATCCTACCTGATTTTTATACCGTCTCTAGAAGTTTCTTCTGAACAGTCATTTGAGAGTTTCACATATCCACACGAATTTGAACCTTTTACTGAAATCCCTTCTCAACCCATGTCTAATCTTGAACATTCATTAGAAGAATTTCGGGTAGCGTCGGGCCGACAGATGGAGGATTTGAATGCGTCCATGGCCGTCCTCATACAACCTAACGATCCGGCAGCTAGTTTCCAACTAGCTCCGAATTTTCTAATGTATGATGAGGCAATAGGACAATTTGAGAATTTGAGTAGTGAGAGTGAGAAGTACACCCTTCCAAATCAAACCTAACCATTTCAAATTGAATTCCACAACTCTAGTTTCAAAATTCTATTGAGTGCCCCAAATGATTCACCAATTGGAGATAGAACGTTTGATGAGTTGTATGACTATATAGTGTTTGATTTACTCGATTGTGAAGGGTCCATATCAAGTGAAAGTACACCAAATTCTTTTGATCTCTACACCTCCACTCTAGAACCTCAATTGATTGAAAACCATGATTTTGATGAGGTGTCTGAGAAATTTGACTCTCACTTGATTGAGGATATTGACGCTGGGAATATTTTGGATGATACACCCACAATTTTGGATGAGTTTTTCTAACCAATTCATCATGTCATTTCACTTCTATATGGGCATCATCCCGAACCATTATCAGTTTTCTCGAACCCCATATGCGTCTGGATATTGTTAATAATAAATGTATGGATGAGCTGATTTTTGAGGAGAATTTTGAGGATATCATTGAGGATGAACCAGTTTTATTAGATGAGTTGGATTTTCTAATTCATCCTGTCCCTTTCATTGACTGTGCACACCCTCCTGAACGTTTAACCGATACCATTCCTCAATCACTTTCCTCCATCCTTTCCATCGTTCCCACTTCGCAAGCCACCGTAATTATCACGGCCCGGAATTTAGCTCGTGACCGGCACTTAAATCACGCAACGTCTAAAGGCGTAACGTAATTCAAGTAAGACGAAGCCGAGAAATCTAAACCTTTTTGCGGAAAATAGTGGAGGTGCATTTTTGAAATAAAGGTATAATGAAATCAAGTTCATCTTTAAATGCATAAAAAATAATATATGAAAATACAAGTGGATTATATACTATAGTTGGAAACATTTTCGTTCTTTAAAATTTAGGCAGCACATCCCTTTTATATTTTGATCCAAACCATATATAAGCAATAAAAAGGCATCCCCAAGCGGGAGCTAGCTCCTCGCCAATTGGCGGAATCACAACCATGCAATAGCATATATACGACGCTCTATGGCGAAGATCAAACACAGAAAGAGTAATAAATAAAGCAAGACATCATCAGCTCAAAAAGCGAACAAACACCCATCTCGCTCTAAGTCTCGCAAATATACAAGTCTGTCTAGATCTACTAATATACAAAGTCTAGTTTCTGATTGATGGAGCTTATCTAGATACAATGGAAATAATAGGTACAAGAGTGGTCACGATCCAAATGTGTATCACACCTATCAAAGCAAGACACCCTGAAGGAAGCTGTGTGCCAGCGATACCGCTACTGATCCAAGCGGTCGAACCTGCAAGAAAACTGTGGCACAATAGGGATGAGTTGCCAACTCGGGAGTAGAAAATATCAGCAGGTAGAAATCGAATAGACAACGATCCCTAGGTCCTACTGTATAAAGAAGGTAATACTATGTGGTGTCTAGAGTGATCATGTATGCATATGTATCAACAATAGAATCATGCCAATGTCAATATGTAATGATAGTCATTTGAAATGTATGCATGTATGCATGTAAGTCATGCAACGTGTGCCCATCAACGACACATCAACATTATGAAATCTGAGTGTCCAACATCGACACTAGAAATATCATGCAACCTGTTGTAAGTCCACGGTAGCGCCCCGGCCGTCTAACAGACGCCAAATGCGGAACAAAAACTTTTATAACTGGCGCTATCGCGTACTATAACCCGGATCTGCCATTAAAGCTAAACTAACAAACTACAAAGTGGGTAGAAGAGTTATACCGAACGATCCAAGTTCTTCGGTCTTCAACCATCATCCCACGCTTTGTTGTGGCTGCTCCGATCTCCTGAATCTCCAGTCTTCTCGTCCAGGTGGCACCACGTCAACGGATCTTTAAACGGGCTCCCGCCTCTGAATCGAGGCAACTCGGTCGTCAAGTTTGCTAAAAGAGATGATCAAGATGGAGTAGAGAATGGGTAGAACACTTTGTCTCGTTACGTCCAAAGCTATGGATGAACGGTTAATGAAGTTGCCTTTTGGATCGAGTGAAAAGAGAAACTGATCACATATAATTTCTATGCACCAAAACTTATATCTTTTTTTTTAATCAACAAACATAACGACCACCAAGAGGTGGCCGGCCACTTATAGAGGCAAGGGGTTGAGTGTAGGAGTAGGGAGAGTGACCATTAGCATTAATGAGAAGAATGTGTTATCTAACACCTTGCACATTCATTTAATGAAAACAATGAATCATTTTAAGCTAGTCATCATATCATTAAATGAACCATTAAAGCACTAATGACTCACAAGCCTTATCACCACTTCTAGAACCTTCTACAAGCATGACACACCCTCATGACTCACCCAAGAAGAAAAGATAAATCCGCATTTAACCGAATGTTAAATACGGCTGATAGAAAACTGGAAACTGGCAACTTTCAAAAGTGATCCTGAAACGAATTTCACGATAACCCCGTATCAGTATAAACATACTCGCATTTGTATTACGACCGAATACAAATGCAACTGAGACAAAGATATTATATCTACACAGTATAATACTGGGATCCGGCTTAAACCAAAGCCTACCAGTATTATCTGCCCGAAAAACGACACGTGCGAAAACGCACGTGCATTTTCCGAACCCTGCCATAAAACCATACGGGCTTTACAACGTTTCGCCCGAACATGGGAAACAGTCTGTGGGGGACTCTAATGACTCATCAATACACTGGCACTGGATATAACCTCTAGCACGTCAGAAGTACAAGCTGTACGTAATGGTTGCCTATGTATTGATTGGAAGGGAAGCTGACGAGCGAACTCATCCATAAACCCTACTGAGCCTAACAGTGATAATATCCGTACAGTCCGGTCCGTTCGTCTAAAGAGTATCGCATATCGAGTCTAGGGGGGTGGATAAAGTCAGTCCCCTAATAATGCGATAAATCGTGTCGGCATGAAGCCCATCTCCACCTGAGAAACTACTGATCCAAATCAGTAATTCTCTACTGCCTCGGCCGAGCATTTCTAGTGATGGCCACCCGTGCACTGTGCGACATCAACCCCCAATACCGGGAGAGACGAATCCCCGACGATCCGCTCACTGCCTCCATATGGCTCTGGACTGTACCCAAAAAATACCTGTTTGCACGACTCCTTTGAGCCGTGGTACGGTAGAAATCAAAGCACAGTGGGAACTCAAATGAGACAAATGACGATCTCAGGTTGACAAACTAACCTGTACACATGTCACCAGGAAACTGCTATCTGACGATATGTATAATACTAACTAGCATGTTCCCGACGAGTCCTTTCCGGTGTACTCATAACCCAATGAGCACCTGTATACATCTTAGGTGAACCAACTGACACCAATGGCTTGTGAGACCGGCCACCGACCCTCGTCGGGGTCTCGACTGTATACACTAGTCTACTCTGGAGTATCGATGCCCTGTCTCGAATCTCCCACGACTAGGGACACCTTAAGGATGTGCTTATAGACCCCAGCTCCCACGTATATGATCACCATCATACTGCTGGCTGTCAAGAAGAATCCTATGGGCTCTATCATCATGCAATAGTGAACTAAACCATGTATACGATGATAAACACAAACCAGATAGCATACTATCATCTCGAGCAAGACTGTCATATCGGTATAGGTCCTGCCTCAATCATTGCAATCACGTACCTGCGATCCAATAATTGAATTTGAGGGCACTATCTCCAACAATCTCCCACTTGCACTTAAGGCTAATTATTTTGATGTCGCATACTCACATCCCGTGTGATACCGAACATCCAACTCCTCTACTAATCAGTTTCACAAAACTAGTTTGTAAAACTCTTGTGTTCGAGAAATAGCCTCAGTGAGTGGATCCGCCCTGATGTTTCTTTCTTTGTCTCTCTTAATTTCAAGTTCGCGGAGAAAATCATCTCCCGAATCGAGTAATTCCTGTCTTAGAACATGTCTGAATATCTGATGGGACCTAGTTCATAAATGAACTCCAAATCCAAACTTCTTAGACTTTATTGATAACTGAACCTAATCAGTATACAGCACCATGCCTCCCACAGTATCCTCTTGGACCCCCTGTCCATAATACTGTCCCTCGTTTAGAAGGAATGTTAGTTGTATGTATGCCCTAGAGGCCAGTATTGTACAGATGATGTATATTATATTGGATGCTTGGACATATATAGAGATGACTTTCTTGCTCGATATGATAGTATGCTATCTGGTTGCTCTTTATCTTAACATGTATACTAGTCTCTTTATACTGTCTTATAGTTACATGTTGGTAAAGCCCTTAGGATGTGTACTTGACTACCTGGACTATGATGCAGATCATACTAGTGGGGACATGGTAGTCCATAGGTACATCCTTCAAGGTCCCTAGTCGTGGGTGTATCGAGATGGGGCATCGATATACCAGTGTAGACTAGCGTATACGCTTCTCGACCCATGAGATGGGCGATGGATGATCCCATATCCATTGGTGTTTGACATCAGATATGGTATACGGGTGCTCAGTGGAGACTGGGTACACTGGAAGGACTCGCCGAGAACTCCCAGATGGTATTATACCTCACGTCAGATGGCAGTTCTCAGGTGACACTTGTGCAGGTTAGTCTGTAGACCCGAGATCGTCATAGAGTCTTGTGTGATTCCCACTGTGCTTTGATCTCCACCTTACCACGTCCATGAGGGCGTGCAAAACGGTGGTTTTTGGGTACAGTCCCGAGTCACATGGAGGCAATGAGCGATAGGAGGGGTTTCGTATCTCCCGGTATTGGGGGTTGATGTTGCGCTGTGCTCGATTGGCCGTAACAGGGAAGTCCCTGGCCAGGGCTGATCAAAGATTTACTGGTAAGTGTTACCAGTAGTTTCTCGACCCGTTATGAGCCTCACATCGGCATGACTTATCGGTTATTGGGGTCTGACGTTTACCACCCCTAGACTCGATATGCGACATATCAGACGAACAGACCGGACTGTACGGTAAGTGTTACTGTTTGGATTCACAGGAGTGTGAGCGGGCTTGCTCGTCGATCTTCTGATCGCTCAATACCCGGGTGGCCGTTACGTTTAGCAGACCGCTTGCGGCTTGTGGGTGATTGATATGATCATCTTCTGCTACCGGCGTATTGATGAGTCTTTAGAGTCCTACACAGAGGTTTCCTGGCTCAAGCGAAACGAAATAGGAGCGCATATGAGATATGTGCAGGACCGAGAATAATGCGTGTATGTGATACCTTATTCCATTCTCGCGATGAATGTTTCGATTGGTTGTATGCGATATAACTAAGTTATCGAATCAAAGATTGATTCGATAAGTCGATTCATTGGATACTAGTCGGTTATGTGCGACATGACCGGATCATTGAATCAAGTGTTGATTTAATGATTTAATGTATAATTATATATTTGATATATTACTTTGCATTATCTAGTATTGGTTCACTTTAAAAGGATTTTCTCACTTGGTGTGCACATTGTATATGTGATATATTTTTGTGTGCACTTGATTGTATCATGTTTGATGATGCTTGCTAACTTGTGTTTTGTGTAAAGATTAAACCATGGTTATCTAATGGTTAGGGTTTTATTTTTCTTACTCATTTATTTATTTATTTATTTTGAAAAGATTATGAAGAGAATGGTGGCTTTCTTTGTTTCTAGTTGAAGCTTCATGAAGGTTTTACCTAGTTGCCATTTTGTCTTCATGCTTAACCCTAACCATTCTAACTAACCATGATCTATTCTCTACACTTTACCATGGTTAGCATATGATAAGTATTGATTTTATTTTCATTTTAAAAGCAACACTTATCATATTCTTTCTTCTTCTTCTTCTTCATCTTAAAAGAAAAAGCTTGCCTTCATCAATGGCATCTTGAGTAAACAAGTGAGAAATCCAATTCTTAAGTGAACCCACCTCCTATTTCTTCACCCTCTACCTCTTGCCAAGTAGTATAGGGTGTTTTCTTCACAAGTTTCACAACTTGGTGAAGTCGGAGATTGATCTTGTGAAGCCTCGACGTAGATCTTCTTCGGCATCGTAGCCGACGACTATTCCGCTCATTTCTCCAATGAAGCCGATGCGAGAGTCCGGGATTCAAGATGGACAGCGAGGGGACGACTACGTGGAGCCAAAGAAGTGGATAACCGGATCTACAAAGGTTGTAGCTTCCTTCTTTAGTTAAGATGTTAACTAGTTTCACTTTTCGCCTAAAATTCTAGTTAACGATCCGTATTAGGGTTTCTCGGCACCCATAAAATTCGAAATTGGCATGGTTGATGCCTTGTGAGACTTCTTTAGCGTGCTTAGGAACCCTACAGTGGTATCAGAGCCTAGCTAGAGCCTTAGGCGAAGTCTAGATGACGTTTGAATCCCGAATACACATCGAAACCCTAACACATCATGCTCTCTGGACTTTTTCCAAAAACTGGGATTTTTCCAGATTAAAAATGCTTAAAAAATTCAGCAGGGAATTCTAAGAACTACGGTGCAAAATTTACCTCATGAACAGTCAATGGTGCGGCGGAACCGCGGCAGAAGCTTGGCTTCTGCGGCGGTTCCGCGGCCAACTAATGGGTTTTTCCTGTAATTTTTGCACAGTAATTCATCATTTCAGCAGTTGAGTTTTTTGGGAATTTTTAATATGCACTCAACAGTTAGGTTTTCTGAGGTGTTTTAGAGCTTCGATGATTCGACCGGTAATTTCAAACTTCGTCTATGTGTTTTCCGGGTATTTGGAATATGTTAAAAGTTCGACCGGATGTAGATACCCAATCTTTCCCCTGCCGGAAAATTTCCAAGTGTTGGATTTTTCTGTGGTTTAAGGACGTTCTGAGTAGTGCAAGTAACGCGATGGTCCCTCTAGAAGACAACAAACCTTAACTCGATTATGTGACCGTCTTGAACTGCCCTTTGAACCTTCGGGTTTGGGGCAGTACGGTGTGCCACATGTGAGGCGTTAGCTTGACCCTTCTACGGCTGGACCGTTGGTACCGAGGCATGAAATGAATGTCTTTGAACTTATTTCATGTGTTGATCGGTGTCGAGAAAACTTGGGTGTTCGAATGTTCGATCGGAAAGTTTAATATTTTCTATTTATCCGGAATGGGATACAATAATTGGAATTCACAAACAGTTATGAGATAACTGAATGAATGTTATAAATCTAGCGGTTTAGTCTCACTCGATATTGAAAAGAGTTTTCGATAATGGGACTAAAATGCGGGGTTTATAATTGTTAGGCATGTGATGTCTAAGTATTTCATTTGATTAGGCATGCGATGTCTAAAGAGATTGCGGATTCCAACTGTTGTAGTTTTACACTTTCTTTTCTGTGACCGTAAGTGTAGTATGTCGATATCGCCGGTTTCGTTGCTATACGTCAACGACAACTGGGGTATGCATACTTACTTACGTTGATGACATGTGATGTTATGTGTTGCTGGATATGTTATATTGGATTGTCGTGTTTGAATAGCCGAGGGTTTTTATGTGAGATGAGTGTTTTTCATTTTCATTCATGTAAAAACTTGTATGTAATATTCTTTTATTTGGGGCACTTCCAGGTTGCGGAAGTTGTCACCTTTTGTATATTATTTACTTTTCCGCATTAGGATAGACCCAAGGAGGGGAGCATAAGTAACCGGGTTCTGGGGTCCAGTAGGAGACCAACTCGAGGAGTCGAGTCCGGGTCTCCTAACCCTAGAATTGGTGGGGTTGCTTGCCGCTCTCGTAGGGGTCTAGGGGTGTGGGATTGGCTATTCATCACGACCGTGGAATCCGTGTTTTATACTGGCTCGTATTGAAAACACGGACGTCCTAGTATATCCAATGTTTCATATGTTTCTTCTGCTGCTTTATCTGTGATGCGATCATGTGATGTTCTGTGATAGATACTGTATATAGTTTATATGATATATTATATAGACGTTACTTATGTTTTACACCCGCGCTAGCCCTGCTCCGCTCTGCCGTTAGTTACCTAACCTAACGGTGCACGAGGAGACATCGAGGCGAATGCGGATGGCATAAGTGTACGTCGTATTTATCTGTGATGTTTAGGTACTTAAATGATGGGACTTCATTAATGAGATTAATGAAAGAAAAGAAACCTAAGATGTTGTAGAATCAAATTTTAAATAAAACAGGTTGCTACAGTTCTTGCTTTGCATAGCGGTATATATGATATATCCTGCACCTCATTCGATGAGGAAAGGACCGCGATCCCTTCACCGGGAATGACTCCTTTAGCAAAACTAGAAAAGCCTCAAAAACACTCCATTTCAAAACTTCATTTGATTCTACAACGATATCAAGTTCATTACGCAATAGGTTTTCAGAAAAACTTGTCGTAGCCCTCCGTCATTTCAGATAAGTACTAGTTAGTATTAGTGCTACGTTTGTTGACTATGTTAAGGCGTAGTGTGCGGTAGCTGATTGGTGCTTATCTGTATAAGCATATGATGCGATTGGATTAGGGTAGTCGTGCGACTTTGTTGACTATGTTAAGGGTCGTGCGGGTGGGTTTAATTCAATCAGGAAATGACGGGTTGAACTTGACTAGCACTTATGATTAGTTGACTATGTTAAGGTCATATAGCTGCTAGGGGCAAAATATTATCGGGAATTTCAAGTGTTGAAATTTGCAATGAGATTGCATACCTTCTATAAGATAATTGGATCCCGATACCCACTGCGAGTAAGAGTTACTCCTGGGAGAGTTTTACACATTGCAATTAGCTGATCAAGTAGGTGTCTAGAAAGGTGTCAACGGGGTTTCGCCTCTGGGAAAACGAGGTTTACATTAATTAGGTTAGTGCGAAAGCACGGGGGACCTCCCTCAAAGTACCGACACTGGCCTGGCTGAAAGATTGGCGAACTTGTAGTGTGTAATTAATCCCGGCTAGTCTTTCCTTTTAGGGTTTGAAGGAAGATTTGATAAAAACAGTGGGAGCCATCCTGATTAGATAAGATAATAACCAATCTGATCTTGCACGAGCATACGCTAAAGTGTTTTCTTCTCTCTCTCTCCAGGTAGCGACCATGTCAGGCCCTAATCAAGATAATAATATGGATGTATTGACCGAACCCGCATGTTATACTGTGCTGGGGAACGTTGGTTCCGTTCTTTCTTATAAGAGTTATAGGAATGATCAGGACTTAGGGGAATACCAGGATTCCCATGCCACCCGAATGAAGAAAGTATATGCTGATGCATTTTCTTCGGGTGTGTTCGTTACAGAGAACTGTTTCTCCATTTGCTCTACGTCCTGGGTATTAGATACCGGGTCAGGATCCCATATATGTAATCAGTTACATGGGCTCAGGAAAGGTAAAAACTTGGAGAAGGTGATAAAGACATTAGAGTTGGAAATGGTGCAATTGTTGTAGCTAAGACTGTCGGAGAATATCACCTTGCATTACCAACTGGTAATACATTGGTTCTGAACGAATGCTATTACATGCCGAACCTGATATGCAACATTATATCGGTTTCTTTATTGAGTAAAGAGGGATATAATTTTGTATTAAAGGACAATGTTATGAACATTTTCCGTAACCAAAAGTTGGTTGGATCAGGCACGTTGTGCAATGGCATTTATGTTCTAAATCAATCAACAGTTCTAAGTTTAACAAACACACACAAGTGGAAGAGTTCAGAAATGAATGAATCTTTCTTGTGGAATTGTAGACTGGGTCACATCAATGCGACACGACTGGCTAAGTTGCATAAGGATGGATATTTGAAACCATTCGAATTTTCATCTTATGACACTTGCCAGTCATGTCTCAAAGGCAAGATGACCAGAACTCCGTTTACGGGATACGGAGAAAGAGTTACCGAACTCTTGGGACTGATACATAGTGATGTATGCGGTCCTATGTCTACACATGCCAAGGATGGTTCTTCATACTTCATTACATTCACTGACGATCTCACTAGGTTCGGGTATGTGTTCCTGATGAAACACAAATCAGAAGCTTTTGAGATATTTAGAGAATATAAACAAGAAGTCGAGAACCAAACCGGAAAAATTATTAAAATCCTTGATCTGATCGAGGAGGAGAATACTTAAGCAATGAATTCCTGGACTTCCTAAAAGAGAATGGGATTCTCTCTCAGCTGACTCCTCCATATACACCACAGCACAACGGTGTATCAGAACGGAGGAACCGCACCCTATTAGATATGGTGCGCTCTATGATGAGCACAGCTGAGTTACCTATTTCCTTCTGGGGATATGCGCTGGAAACAGCAACATACCTATTGAATCAAGTTCAATCTAAATCTGTACCTACCACACCATATGAGATATGGAGTGGGAAGAGACCATATTTTAAACAAGTTAAGATATGGGGTTGTCCGGCCTATGTCAAAAGGCAAAATCCAGACAAACTCGAGGCACGGTCAGTTCTTTGCAAGTTTGTGGGATATCCTAAGAATTCCCAAGGATATTTTTTCTACCATGCTGAAGAACAAAAAGTGTTTGTTTCTCAATATGCCACCTTTTTAGAAAAGGAATTCCTTGAAAAAGAAATTAGTGGCAAAGTGGTAGAGCTGGAAGAAGTTCCAGATACACAAACCGTAACTGAAGATTTAGTAGAACTAGAAGATTCAGTAGCTCCCAATGAACCTCAGCCTCTCCGCCGATCTGGTAGGGTTCCTCGCCAACCTGAGAGATACTACGGTTTTCTCATGGATGGTGGGAGCGAGGATTGCATCATGGAGGATGATGACCCAACTAGCTTCGAGCAGGCCATCACGAGTAGAGACTCAGTGAAATGGCTGGATGCTATGCGGTCCGAGATGGAATCCATGTACACCAACAAAGTATGGACTTTGGAAGTTGCTCCTGAAGGGGTAAAACCCATTGGGAGCAAGTGGATCTTCAAGAAGAAACTTGGTGTAGATGGGAAAGTGGAGACTTTCAAAGCTAGACTTGTTGCAAAGGGTTTTCGTCAAAGACCAGGTGTGGACTATGACGAAACCTTTTCTCCAGTGGCTATGCTTAAATCCATCTGGATCATGCTTGCCATCGCTGCATATCATGATTACGAAATCTGGCAAATGGATGTTAAGACCGCCTTTCTAAATGGTGATTTAGAAGAGTGCGTGTACATGACTCAGCCAGAGGGCTTCATAGACAGTGGGAGCAGCGGGAAGGTGTGCAAGCTACTTAAATCCATTTATGGATTAAAGCAAGCATCGCGGAGTTGGAACATCTGCTTTGACGTCGTTATCAAAGAGTTTGATTTCGTCAAAAACCCAGATGAACCTTGTATTTACAAGAAGGTAGCAGAGAGTAAGGTTGCCTTCCTCGTATTGTACGTGGACGACATACTCTTGATAGGAAATGATATTCCTATGCTGCAATCGGTCAAGCTCTTCTTATCACAAAGATTCTCAATGAAAGATCTTGGTGATGCCTCCTGCATAATGGGAATTAGGATCTATAGAGATAGATCCAAACGGATATTGGGATTGTCCCAATCCAGGTACATTGACACCGTACTAAAGAGGTTTAGTATGGAAGAATCCAAGCGTGGGAACTTACCCACGATCTCTGGACTCACTCTCTCCAAAGAGATGTCTCCCAAGACTGATTTGGAGAGAGCTCGCATGCAAGGGATACCCTATGCTTCGGCTGTAGGCTCTATCATGTACGCGATGCTATGTACCAGACCCGATGTTGCATACTCACTAAGTGTAGTGAGCAGGTATCAAGCTGATCCTGGAGAGAGTCACTGGACAGCTGTGAAGAGCATTCTCAAGTACTTGCGAAGGACTAAAGAGATGCTCTTGGTGTATGGTAACGGAGAATTCCAAGTGGAGTCCTTTACCGATTCGAGCTTCTAGAGTGATAAGGACGACTCTAAGTCGCAGTCGGGATTTGTCTTTACCCTTTACGGAGGGGCGGTTAGCTGGAAGAGTTCCAAGCAGGAAACCGTGGCAGACTCGACGATGGAGGCTGAATACATCGCTGCCAACGATGCTGCTAAAGAGGCTGTCTGGATCAAGAAGTTCATTACTGAACTTGGAGTGGTTCCATCCATTGAGCATCCAATACCTTTGTATTGCGATAACAATGGAGCGGTGGCTTTGGCCAAGGAACCCAGGTCCCATCAGCGATCCAGGCATATTCTGAGGCGGTATCACCTGATCCGGGAGATAGTTGATCGCCGGGAGATCGAGGTCAGGAGGGTTGACACGAAGAACAACACGGCAGATCCACTCACGAAGGCCATTCCCCAGATACAGTTTGAGAGACTCTTCGGGATGCTCGGTATGCGATACTACAGCAGCTGGCCTTAGTGCAAGTGGGAGATTGTTAGTTGTATGTATGCCCTAGAGGCCAGTATTGTACAGATGATGTATATTATATTGGATGCTTGGACATATATAGAGATGACTTTCTTGCTCGATATGATAGTATGCTATCTGGTTGCTCTTTATCTTAACATGTATACTAGTCTCTTTATACTGTCTTATAGTTACATGTTGGTAAAGCCCTTAGGATGTGTACTTGACTACCTGGACTATGATGCAGATCATACTAGTGGGGACATGGTAGTCCATAGGTACATCCTTCAAGGTCCCTAGTCGTGGGTGTATCAAGACGGGGCATCGATATACCAGTGTAGACTAGCGTATACGCTTCTCGACCCATGAGATGGGCGATGGATGATCCCATATCCATTGGTGTTTGACATCAGAGATGGTATACGGGTGCTCAGTGGAGACTGGGTACACTGGACGGACTGAACTCCCAGATGGTATTATACCTCACGTCAGATGGCAGTTCTCAGGTGACACTTGTGCAGGTTAGTCTGTAGACCCGAGATCGTCATAGAGTCTTGTGTGATTCCCACTGTGCTTTGATCTCCACCTTACCACGTCCATGAGGGCGTGCAAAACGGTGGTTTTTGGGTACAGTCCCGAGTCACATGGAGGCAATGAGCGATAGGAGGGGTTTCATCTCTCCCGGTATTGGGGGTTGATGTTGCGCTGTGCTCGATTGGCCGTAACAGGGAAGTCCCTGGCCAGGGCTGATCAGAGATTTACTGGTAAGTGTTACCAGTAGTTTCTCGACCCGTTATGAGCCTCACATCGGCACGACTTATCGGTTATTGGGGTCTGACGTTTACCACCCCTAGACTCAATATGCGACATATCAGACGAACAGACTGGACTGTACGGTAAGTGTTACTATTTGGATTCACAGGAGTGTGAGCGGGCTTGCTCGTCGATCTTTTGATCGCTCAATACCCGGGTGGCCGTTACGTTTAGCAGACCGCTTGCGGCTTGTGGGTGATTGATATGATCATCATCTGCTACCGGCGTATTGACGAGTCTTCAGAGTCCTACACAGAGGTTTCCTGGCTCAAGCGAAACGAAATAGGAGCGCATATGAGATATGTGCAGGACCGAGAATAATGCGTGTATGTGATACCGTATTCCATTCTCGCGATGAATGTTTCGATTGGTTGTATGCGATATAACCTAATTATCGAATCAAAGATTGATTCGATAAGTCGATTCATTGGATACGAGTCGGTTATGTGCGACGTAACCGGATCATTGAATCAAGTGTTGATTTAATGATTTAATGTATAATTATATATTTGATATATTACTTTGCATTATCTAGTATTGGTTCACTTTAAAAGTATTTTCTCACTTGGTGTGCACATTGTATATGTGATATATTTTTGTGTGCACTTGATTGTATCATGTTTGATGATGCTTGCTAACTTGTGTTTTGTGTAAAGATTAAACCATGGTTATCTAATGGTTAGGGTTTTATTTTTCTTATTCATTTATTTATTTATTTATTTTGAGAAGATTATGAAGAGAATGGTGGCTTTCTTTGTTTCTAGTTGAAGCTTCATGAAGGTTTGACCTAGTTGCCATTTTTTCTTCATGCTTAACCCTAACCATTCTAACTAACCATGATCTATTCTCTACACTTTACCATGGTTAGCATATGATAAGTATTGATTTTATTTTCATTTTAAAAGCAACACTTATCATATTCTTTCTTCTTCTTCTTCTTCATCTTAAAAGAAAAAGCTTGCCTTCATCAATGGCATCTTGAGTAAACAAGTGAGAAATCCAATTCTAAAGTGAACCCACCTCCTATTTCTTCACCCTCTACCTCTTGCCAAGTAGTATAGGGTGTTTTCTTCACAAGTTTCACAACTTGGTGAAGTCGGAGCTTGATCTTGTCAAGCCTCGACGTAGATCTTCTTCGGCATCGTAGCCGACGACTATTCCGCTCATTTCGCCAATGAAGCCGATGCGAGAGTCCGGGATTCAAGATGGACAGCGAGGGGACGACTACGTGGAGCCAAGGAAGTGGATAACCGGATCTACAAAGGTTGTAGCTTCCTTCTTTAGTTAAGATGTTAACTAGTTTCACTTTTCGCCTAAAATTCTAGTTATCGATCCGTATTAGGGTTTCTCGGCACCCATAAAATTTGAAATTGGCATGGTTGATGCCTTGTGTGACTTCATTAGCGTGCCTAGGAACCCTACAGGGAAAACTATAACTCTGACAATCACTCTGTCATCCATGTCACCTTTGAAGCCTAGAATGATAATCGTCTCCCGAAGGAGGCTGTCGTCATCAAATCCGTAGAACATGCACTTATGTTCTAAAACTGCTTCCTTATGTTTCTTCAGGATTGGATTAATATAAACTTATCGCATCAAGTGCAAAAACAACATCTGGTGTGGTACTTGTCATCTCATGATTGCCTCAATTGCCTAAGTAAGTGATCTGCCAGTCATGCACTTCCCTCTCTTCTTTAGTCTCTAAGACACCTTTAGAGAGGGTGACTCCATCACCTGCAGGTACACCACCATGCCAGGAGTCATCTATTCTAAAATACTATTAGAATATTGTCAAAGTATCCACATTTGAGAAACTACCCAAATCTAGATCTAAAACCATAGATCTAGAAATCAGAATGTCCAATATTATATCCATATCCTGTTTGGAGAAACAACTGTGTGACGACCACAGTACAACCGATCGTAGTATAGGAATTTTACTTCCTACTCTGTGTATGTCATCCAAATACCAGGACATCACACTCTACTACCTTCTTAACAGATCCATCCCCTATTCTGATGAAGTCAAACCCATGACTGTCACATCAAAATTAGATGATCTATCTCTGCTATATCCGCTCAAGTCTGTAAATAGACATAAGCTACTTGCACACTATGCTTCCGCTTCTCCCACTGACCATAACAACCTTCTAGCAGAATAATATAAACGTGTACTTCTAAAGCTAGTTTAGAACGACGTTATACTTATCCTCTTGCCGGGTCTCATAGTCTGGAACAACAGTAGTGTCAAGTCTGGGTAAACAAGAACCTCCCTGTTACCGTCCTTGAGGCTACCGGAGTACCTCTCGGGTGTCTGAGGTTACCCACCATATCTGCGGAGTGGCTATTGGAATGTCAAACCTGATTGAATATAAAGGTCCTATTAAATTTTCCGTAATCGTTTGCGGTTCTGGAATCACTTCAAGTTCTACCATACTCCCATTACTGTTTTCTGAAAAAATCCATTTTACTAAAACTGTGGCGAGTCAAGAACAATATCACTATTGATCTTCCATATGGTAGAAAATCAACCCTCGTCGAAGCCAGGGTCAACCGATAAACCGCAATTACAGAAACGTGCCTTGATCTATCCAGTGTCTGGTTTTAAGCATAAGCTGGACAACTCCCCGTATCTTAACATCGTTAAGATATGAACCATTCTATATACAATATAGAAATAGAGGCACTTATTTAATTGGAACCAGATTCAAATCATGCAGCTGTCTCTAGTGCATATCAATTATAATGGAGAGAGGCTAATCAGCATTACTCAACTTAGGAATACATCCAATTATGAGTAACTTGAAAGAGAAACAAGTTTCTCAAAACCATTACTTTCATCTGAATACCAATCACAAGAATCTACATCTTCAATCTCTTTGAAGAATCTCGATACTTGCAATACATGGTACTCTACTTTATTCTTATACCCACAACTTCTCAAAACTTAGACATTGTATTTCTACGAAACACTTGTCTAAAAACTAGAGAAGTTACAAGTAAACAGAACAGAGTACGAGGACCTACCCCTTTGTTCTGATGGACACTGGACAACATACAATACTCTGTATAAGTCCGCTGAGTTTGAATAACTCAAAACCTTTGCATCGTAGGTTGAAAACTATACTTATGATTAAGAACTACTCCGTTGTTCAATGCTCCTTACCCAATCGTCAAATGATATAGGTAAATGTCATGGACATAATTTCAAAAAGTTATATCTCACTTTATAAAAATAAACGTATAGATATATCATTTTGAAATTGGTGCACAACAACGGATATTCAAAACCAAATACATGCCGTCCGGCAAAAACCGAGGCGACTTCCTCAAATATCACCAATTACAACGAATTCCGATATAATGAGGATGATCACCTAATTCCCAATAACTTCCTCCCACTCATCATCTGTAAAACCATACAGATGTGAGAATCATACCCGGTAAATACATACCCTGGAGTAAGTATCTAATCGGGAAAACAGTTTTTCTTTAACAATGCACTGTAACATGAAAATGTTTCGTAGTGGTATCCTGGTATTCCTAGTAATGCCTCTTCCATATTCCAATTCATGACTTTAACCGTATATTTTATTGCCATCTCTCCAAATCTCTTTATTTGTCTTTATTCATTACCTTCTGTACACCATCGTTAGGCTAAATGGTTTTCTTCCTTCCCTACAGTTTGGCACCAGCCTATGGTTTGGAAGAAGACTATCCAGTAAGCATAAGAGGTGTACCCTCCTAAACCTAGGAGTACTCGCAACTTGAGAGAAGGTGATGATAAAAGACAACTGAATAATACCTTATTCTATTTCTCCCGAACTGGGAAAAAAGCAAAGGTGAAATAGGAGTGGCGATGAAGTACGTGGTTTAGGTCGTGAATGATAGCAGTCGCAATTTACTTTGCACTCTCTTTCTAATCCCTTTATCTTGTCTTTACATATTACCTTCTGCACACCCTACATAGGATAATTGGTTTTCATCATTCCCTACCTTTCGGCACCAGCCTATGGTTTGGAATAAGATTATCCAATAAGCGTAATAGGTGTACTCTCCTAAACTAAGGAGCCCTCATTTCCTGAGAGAAGGTGATAATAAAAGACAACTGAATAAACCAATTCTATTTCTCCTGAACCTAGATCCTTCCTCGATGAAGTATCTTCGAGTTCGTATATAACCATACGATGGATCTGTTGGAGATAGTGCCCTCAGAGTCAATTATTAGGTCACGGGTACGTGATTGCAATGATTGATGGAGGACCTATCCCGGTAGGACAGCCTTATTCGAGATGATAGTATGCTATCTGGTTTACCTTTATCATCGTGTACTGCTTTAGGTGACCTGACAAGTCGCTATTACACGTTGATAGAGCCCCTAGGATTCTTGCTTGACCACCAGCAGTATGAGGGCGATCATATAAGTGGGAGCTGGGGTCTATAAGCATATCCTTAAATGGTCCCTAGTCGTGTGAGTTTCGAGACTGGGCATCGATACTCCAGAGTAGACTAGTGTGTACATTCGAGACCCCGACGAGGGGCGGTGGCCGGTCTCACAAGCCACTGGTGTCAGTTGGACCACCTAAGATGTATACAGGTGCTCATTGGGTTATGAGTACACCGGACAGAACTCGCCGGGAACATGCTAGTTGGTCATATACCAGACGTCAGATGGCAGTTCCCTGATGACATGTGTACAGGTTAGTTCATCTACCTGGGTATCGTCATTTGTCTCGTGTGAGTTCCCACTGTACTTTGATTACTACCCTACCACGGCTCAAAGGAGTCGTGCAAACAGGTTTTAGTTGGTTACAGTCCCGAGCCACATGGAGGCAATGAGCGTATCTTCAGGGGTTCGTCCCTCCCGGTATTGGGGGTGAGGTCGTGCTGTGTCTAGGAGAGCCATTACACGAAGCCCTCGGCCGAGGCAAGGAGATTTACTGGTGGGTATTCCAGTAGTATCTCAGGGTGTTCTGGGCTACACTCCGACACGACTTGTACCGCTTTTGGGGGTCTGACTTTTACCAACCCTCTAGGCCCTCCATGCGATGCTCATAGACGAACGGACCGGACTGTACGGATATTGTCACTGACAGGCTCAGTAGGGTTGTCGGGCTGAGTTCGCTCACAGACGTCCCTTTTAGTCAATACCTGGTAGCCCGTTACGTATTGGCTTATACCTCTGACGTGCTAGTGGTTAAATCCACAACCATGGTGCTGACGAGTCTTTAGAGTCCCCCACATTCAGTTACTCAGCTTTCGGGCGAAAGGTTGTAGAGGCCGTATGGAGATATGGCAAGGTCCGATCAGATACGTGCGGTATTGCACGGATCAGGATCGGACAGTTTGTACTATAGGCCGTATGGTTATATGGCAGGGTTCGATCAGATACATGCGGTATTGTACGGATCAGGATCGAACAGATATTACTAGCCGGCTTTGGTTTAAGCCGGATCCTAGTATAGTACAGTGTGAATTTTGTCTCATTGCATTTGTATTTCGGTCGAAATACAAATGCGGGTGTGTATGCACAGTATCGGGGTTTTCCTGTAATTCATTACGGGACCAGTTTTATGGAATTGCCAGTTTGCTTTCCGTTTCGGCCGATTTCCTTTGTATTGTTCATTGGCCGAAGATTGGTGGAGGAGAGCTTATTTGCATTGTTGCAAATAGGCATTTGTGGAGGAGGTCTTTTGCATATTGCCTTGTCATGATTACTTGACTTTTTGACTTCATCATGGTTGCACCATACCTTGACTTCTTGACTTTGTTTTCATGATTTCTTAACTTTGGATGTGATGATGGGAGAGGATATGGTTGTTGAGTGTTGGACTTTCCTAGCTATCATTTTCTTTGCTTTATTGATCAAGCCATTCTCTCTCACTCTCATGCTCCTCTCTCCACTCACCAAGGCCGGCCACTTGAGGTGGGGCTGTCCAAATTGGTGGGGGTCTTTTGGTTCATGATATATCATTTTTGCTTCACCAAAAATTCCCTAGTTCAACTCCATGGTTCAATCCCTCCACAAAAGGCAATTCCTACAACCCCAAAATGAGACTTGCACACTACATTCTACAGCAAACCTTGGGCACGTCGACTAGCCAGCTTCGTGCCCGAGTTGCCTCGGCATTGAGGTGGGAGCCCGTAAAAGAAGTAGGCGATGTGGTGCAATTCCGGCGACGAGGAGGAGACGGGACATTCCGCTGGAGATCGGGACGACGACGAGAAGACCGGAGGACTCGGATCTGTCGGTATATCTCTCTTCCCTTTCTTGTAGATAGCTAGGACTAGTTAGTGGTTCGATCCGGGTATTAGTGCGCGGCGGTTTGCCAGTTCAGTAAAATTAAAGTTTATCACTGCTTCCGCATTTGGCCGTCGGATTGACGGCCGGGGCGCCGCCGTGCACATACAGTGGTATCAGAGCCTCACCATTAACTTAGTCTAGCTTGGTGTAATGTGTTTTTCTGTTTCGATCGATCGAATGTTCCAAAACTACATTTTTGTTAGCATCAGTTTCTGTTGAAATTTTTTGGTCTCGAAAAATTTTTCAGGTTGTAAAATATTGATGTACTGGAAAATCTAAGAGCTCTGTAAAAATTCGATGAAGTGACTCCACAGTGGGAGCGCGGAACCGCCGCGAATACCCCCTTCCCGCCGCTGTTCCGCCGCGCACTGTGGAGATCCCTGCACCAAATTTCTACAGTGTCTTTCTTGGGTTAAAATTAGGGTTTTGGAATATTAATATTGGGCCCAGAATTTCTTGATGTGCTACAGTAGTACTTGGGGGCCCACTTGTTAAAATTTGATTGATCGGATATTTTAAACACATTATTTCACAGTATTTACATTATATCTGCGACCGTGAATGTCACTCGATCGGTAAATCCGGTCAAACTGCTATAGCCCGGTTAGACGGATTTGCGAACGTGATTTTCACGTTGATGTTCTGTTTTTGCTGTGATGTTGCGGATCGGTCGTGGGGGATAGCCTGGATGCAATGCTAGTACAGTTGTGGTTGTATTATGTACATTTGATATTGCGGGGCGAGCGTCCGACATGTGGACTGCCGTCACTGCCTGTTTGTATTATTATTTTGGGGCACGACCAGGTTGCGGTCAATGTACCCGTTGTATGTATATTTTACTTTCTGTACTAGGATTACCCCAGGAGGAGTGCACGGATAGCCGGGTTCTAGAGGGCAACGGGCCCGCATCTCATGGCATTGAGACGGAGGGGGCCTCACTCTAGGATTAGCGGGCTATTCGCCGCACTCGTAGGGGGTACAGGTTGACCCAGGAGGGGTGCCCAAGTTGCCGGATTCCGTGAAGTGATGGGTGGTCCATTCACGGTACTGAAGGGGGCTGCCTCGCTTCAGGTTTTGGCGGGTGACTTGCCGCGCCCGTAGGGGTCTAGGATTTCATTGCACAGGCTATCCACACGACTAGGGGAACGTCGGATTTCAGTAGTGGCTCTGTGAAACCCGGGGATCCCAAATATCTGTATTGTTTCTGTGATGCTGTTCATTCTCTGTGATGTTGCATTTCTTTCACGCCTTGAGCGAAATATAATATATTGGTATATATATTAGTAGATGTTGTATATGTTTTGCATCCGCGCTAGTCCAGTCCCCGTTCTGTCGTTAGTAAGCTAACCTAACGGGTAATGACGGGACCCAGTGGCGAATGCGGATGGCATATACGTACATCAGTATATTTTCGTTCTTTTTGGTGTGATCAATTGATGGGACTGCGTTGATTCGGATCAATGCAAGTTAAAACAAACCTAATCTGATGTTGTTGGAACACTTTTCAAAAAGCTGTTATTGCAAGGACGTTCACTTTTGTTTTGCATCGTGGTATTCGGTTGGAATATCCTGCTCCTCAGTCGACGAGGCAAGGGCCGAGATCCCTTCACCGGGAGTGACCCCTTGGACAAAAAGTTTGCGTCAGGGCATTAACTTCACTATAGCCGATTACTTTTGCTTTGCATCATGGTATTCATTTGGAATATCCTGCACCCCATTCTACGGGGAAAGAGCCGAGATCCCTTCACCGGGAGTGACCTCTTTAGCAACGGTTTTCGTCATTATATTTTTAAAAAAGCTATCAGTTCCTTCAACGATATCAAGTTCTTTACGTTAAAGGTTTTCGCCAGAGACCATTCGTAGCCCTCCGTCGTTTCAGACGGGTAGCACGTAGTATTCATGCTATGTTTGTTGGCCTTCGTCAAGGCATAGTGTATGGTAGCTGCTTGTTGCCTTTCTGTAGCATAGATAGATGCGTTGGTTTGGGACAGTCGTATAGCCTTGTTGGCCTTCGTCAAGGGCTTGTGCGGGTGGATTCAAATTAACCTGGAGAATGACGGGTAGAACTTGACATGTGACTTATGATTTGTTGGCCTTCGTCAAGGTCATAAGAGCATGGGGCAGAAATCCACATCGGGAGTTCCAAAAGAACTGAAACTTGCCAGATATGCGCATACCTTCTGGAGTGTGATGACGTGAGCGGATTCCGTCACGTTATCATGAGATGAGAGTTGGATCCCGATTCCCACTGATGAGTTAGTTTACTCCTCGGGTAACCCCGACTAATTCTTCTTTCAGGTTTAGAGGACAATTTGAGGTACAGTGGGAGGATTCCAGATTAGATAAATTGGTAACCATTCTGATCTAGGTTAGAGTGCACGCTGAGTGTTTCTTTTCTCTCTCTCTTTGGCAGCGACCATTGACCCGACCCTAAGACTATGACTCAGTGACCAAGTTGACCGAACCTTCTTAAACACTGGCTTTTGGATTGTCAGAGTTGCAAACCTCATTGCCACTCCTACTTTTACCCTTTTCTCCAGGACACCCCGTATTACTACGAACGTCCACTTCCATTGGACAAAACCATCGTATGGTTAGATACGAACTCGAAAGAATTTATTCGAGGATGGTTTCCGGTTCTGGAGAAAGCGGATAGGACTATTCAGTTGTCTTTTCCTTTTACCCTCTTTCAGGTTACGAGTACTCCTTAGTTTAGGGGTAATACACCTATTACGCAAATTGGATTGCCTTCTTCCAAACCTTAGGCTGGTGCCGACCGGTAGGGAATGAAGAAAACCAATTAGCCTAACGATGGTGTACAGAAGGTATTAAGTTAAGACAAAGCAAGGGATTAGTAAGAGGGCAAAGTAAGTTGCGACTGATATTCACGACCAAACCAAATATTTCGTTACCACTCCTACATCACCTTTGTATTTCTCCAGGACACTCCGTATCACTACGAAGATCCACAGTTTATTTGGATACTCCATCGAATGGTTATATACGAACTCGAAAGGAACTTGTTCCAGTTCGGGGATGGATTCTGGTTCAGGAGAAATAGGAATAAGATTTATTCAGGTGTCTTTTATCTTCACCTTCTCTCGCATTGCGAGTGTTCCTAGGATTAGGACAGTACACCCATTATGCTTATTGGATAGTCTTCTTCCAAACCATAGGCTGGTGCCGAACGGTAGGGAAGAAAGAAAACCATTTGGCCTAAAGGGGTGTGCAGAAGGTAAAGACTAAAGACATATGAAGGGATTTGGAGAGGTGGCAAATAACTATACGGTTACAGTCGTGAATCTGGAAGAGGCATTACTAGGAATACCAGGATACCCCATCGAGACATTTCAATGTTTCAGTTTCACTGTGTACTGTTAAAGGAAAACTGATTTCCCGATTAGACACTTGCTCCAGGGTATGTATTTACCAGGTATGATTCTCACATCTGTATGGTTTTACAGATGATGAGTGGGAGTAGGTTATTGGGAATTGGGTGATCATCCTCATTATATCGGGATTCATTGTAATCGGTGATATTTGAGGAAATCACCTGGGCTGTTTGCCGGTCGGCAAATATTTGGTTTTGAATATCCGCTGTTATGCACCAATTTCAAATTGATATATCTGTACGTCTATTTTCATAGAGTGAGATATACCTTTCTGAAATTATGTCTACGACATTTACCTATATCAGTGGATGGTTAGGTAAGGAGCATTAAACATCGGTGTAATTCTTCTTAACCATAAGTACAGTTTTCAACCTACGACACACAATGAATGAATTATCAGACTCAAGGGACTTATACAGAGTATTGTATGTTGTCCAGGGTCCATCAGGACAAAGGGGTTGGTCCTCGTACTATATTCGGTTTACTTATGACTTCTCTAGTTTTTAGACAAGTGTTTCGTGGAAACACAGGGTCCGAATTTTGAGAAGTTATAGGTATTTGAATAGAGTAGAGAACCAGGTATAGCAAGTATCGGGATTCTTCAAAGAGATTGAAGATGTAGATACTTGTGTATGGTATTCAGTTGATAGTAATGATTAAGAGAACTTGCTTCTCTTTCAGGTTACTCATAATTGGAAGCATTCCTAAGTTGAGTAACGCTGATCGGGCTCCTTCCATTTAGTTGACATGCACTGGAGACAGCTGCATGATTTGAATCTGGTTCAATTAAATCAGTGCCTCTGGTCCTATATGGGATATAGAACAGTTCGTATCTTAACGTTGTTAAGGTACGGGGAGTTGTCCAGCTTATGATTAAAACCAGACTCTAGATAACTCAAGGCACGTTTCTGTAATGGCTGTTTGTGGGTTGACCCAGGCTATGACAAGGGTTGACTTTCTACCATCTGGATGAACAATAGCAATATTGTTCTAGACTCGCCACAGTTTTATTAAAAATGGATTTTTTTTTCAGAAAACAGTAGTGGGAGTATGGTAGAACTGGAAGTGATTCCAGAACCACAAACGATTACTGAAGATTTGATAAGGAACCTAAAGATTCAATCTGGATTGACATTCCATTGGCCACTCCGCAGATTTGGTGGGTAACCTCAGGCACCCGAGAGGTACTCCGGTAGCCCCAAGGACGGTGACAGGGAGGTTCTTGTTTACCCACACTTGCCATTGCTGTTGTTCCAGGCTGCGAGACCCGGCAGGAGGATGAGTATAGCGTCGTTCTAAACTAGTTTTAGAAGTGTACGTCTATATGACTCTGCCAAAGGGTTGTCGTAGTCAGTGGGAGCAGCGGAAGCATTGGTGGACAGGTAGCTTATGTCTATTTATAGACTAAAGCAGATGTAGCGGAGATAGATCATCTATTTCTGATGTGACAGTCATGGGTTTGACTTCATCAGAATAGGGGATGGATCTGTTGAGAAGGTAGTAAGGTGTGACATCCTGGTATTTGGATGACATACACAGAGTAGGAAAAGAAACTCCTACACTACAATCGGTTATGTTTCGGTCGTCACACAGTGGTTTCTCCACAAAGGAAATGGATTTTATATCAGACATACTGGTTACTAGATCTATGGTTTTAGATCTAGATTTGGGTAGTCCCCCAATCTGGGTACTTAGACAGCATTCTAAGGGTATTTAGAATGGACGACTCCTGGCACGGTAGTGTACCTGCAGGTAATGGAGTCACCATCTCTAAAGGTGTCTTACAGACTAAAGTAGAGAGGGATGTGAATGAATGACAGATCACTTGCTTAGGCAATTGAGTCAATCATGAGATGTCAAGTACCACACCAGATGTTGTTCTTGCACTAGATGCAATAAGTTGACATTGATCCAATCCCGGAGAAACAGTAGGAAGCAGCTTTAGAGCATAAGTGAATGTTCTAGGGATATGATAACGACAGCCTCATTCGGGAGACAGTTATCATTCCAGGCTTCCAAGGTGACATGGACGACAAGGAGGTTGTCAGAGTTATAGTTTTCCTTCTGACGAGGGGCAGTATTTTGGACAGGTGGTCCAAGGCAATACTGAGGGTAGCATGGCGCAGGATACTGATTAAGTTCAGTTGACGATACAGTCTAAGAAGTTTGGATTTGGAGTTCATTTATGAGCTATGTCCCATCAGACATTGTAACATTTTCAAAAATATAAAATATGAATTTTGGGAATTTTTATAATTTAATATTATTTTATTGATTATTTTAATATTAAATCTATAATTAAATGCAAATAAATAGGAAAAATGTTAGAAAAATTATGAAAAATTTTGGAAAATTATAAAATAGGGTAAATTAGTGAATTATGACATTTTTAAGTTTTTGTGATTAGTTTGACACTAATTTAGTGTTAATCGCGATTAAAATCGCTAATCGGTTTTTAACAAATTTGAACAAAACATGCATACACTATTTTTCCTACACTTGTGCACTTTCTACCATGGTTTCTCATTTTGGGTTTACTATTTAAGTGAGAAGGATTTGTTTTAGGAGAAAAAGAAAAGGGAAAAAAGAAAAGAAAATGAGAATGAGGGTAGGTGAGAGAGAGGCATGGGGCACCCTTGACCTTTTGACTTAGCCATTCCCTTGTTCTTCTCTCATTCCTTCCTCCTCATCCTTGTGTTGCTGCTGCTGCCCTTCCTCATCATTCTCCCCCTCTTCAATCCCTCTCTTCATCTCAAAAACAATCCCAAAACCATATATCGGTTTCATTAAAAATGTGCACGAGCTCGAGATCTACAAGATGGACCAAGAAAACTTGGATTGTGGCCACTTGGGGCAACTCAAGAAAATTCTTGAGTTGCCAATTGAGGTAATTTCTGAACCATTGTCTTAGTTTTAGCATTTCCTATACCCCTATGCAAGTTTTGAATCGATATCGGGTGAATTGTGGACTTGGTGAAAAACTAGTTAGGGTTTGAGAGGAACTTGGGTTGTATTGTGAAATTGAGTTCAATTGAGGATACACCAACACCCTAGTGTATGAATTGAGACCCTAACCTGAAGCTAGAACCAGAAATACGGATTTTAGAAACCGATATCGAGGAAATTGTGTAATCTGGGAAGGTTAATTTGAATCTGCTAACACCCCGAGACTCCTAAAATGATATTGAGTGGACAGTGAGATGTGAAGGCACCCAGGAAGCTAACCCCAAGACCCTAGCCCCCAACTCCCTTTTCCGGCCGCCAATTTCTCCCTTTTGGCCGCCAATTGCGGCCTGGGTCCCACCATTTTGGGTCGTGTTGGTTCTGTAGCTCCTACATTGTTAGTTTAGGCCCCTGGTATATATAGATTTGTATAAAGTGACCTGGGGTAAAATCTGTGACATATTTCATGAGTTGCTGTTTTGGACTTTAGTTTCCGTATTCCGTATTTTCATTTCTGCATTGGTGTGTTTCGTTTTACCTCGACTATTTGGCGTTTATACGACGATATAGAGGATTTATTGATGGTTTTGAAGGCGTGCCATAGGTTCTCACCCATAGGCCCCCTTATCGTATCGTTTTGGATTTCATGCGCCGTTTTAGCTTGGATTTGGTTTTAATGCGCATACACGATATGTTGATGTGTAGGTACCCATGAAGACTTCGGGACGACGAGCAAATGCATGGTGACGTCCGCAAATGATGATGCAAGGTGAGTAGATTATATCTACAGGGGGAAGTCGGGTGGATGGCGTATAGCACCCCCGCAGTCCGTAGTTAGTATAATATATATAGTTGATGTGTGATAGTTTTAGTGTGTTGTAGCTTTGTGTTAGAAGTATTATGGGTAGTTAGAGTTAGAAGTGATTAGTGTAGTTCCTAGTTGCGAGCTCTAGGATAGAATTGCACCTACACGCCTACACTTGTATATCTCTTATACCTACCCTTGATGGATGATATTTGATGACGTTGGAAATGAGTCGATGATGTGGGCTTGATGACGTGAGATCGGTGATTGGATACGATTCATTGTGGGATATGACTTGTGATTTCTTGTGGGCTTGGGATATGTGTTTACCCCGCATGCTACTTCACTGATGGTATCGTTTGGTGCTAGACATAGAGTAGTACCCCAGGCTATGTGATCTGATGATAGTGATACCTGTTATGTGATGAGATAGTGAGATGTTGACCCGTACCCAGCTATTGGGATGCCGTACGATAATTACCGTACGAGCCGATATTGATGATAGATCCGCACTCATAACTCCAGGATACCTTATGATATGACATGGAGGCGAGATCACCGACTATATACCTTTATATATGTATCGACTCAGATTAGGTTGGTTTCCCTACCCCTCCAGACTTGCATGATACTTAGATCAGTAGTTGCATAGTAGATGTTAGACTAGACCCGAGTCATACCTATATCAAAACTAACGAATCGGAAATATTGCAAGATAGGAAAAAAGGGATTCTACGGATATTTTCAAATGTGTAGAGTCTATTTTCTAAACACTGTAGCCCTTGTTTTACCAAAGACCCCGATTCGTCTTATTTCAAAAGGCAAGGTTGCATGATATAGCTTTTGAGTTAGATTCTTCACTGTTGCGTTGCTTATTTCGATTGCACCTGTTTATACTATTTGCATGGCATTACTTGTGCTTATTGTTATATTGCCATCATGCTGTTAGGACACCAGCACCATTATCGATGATGCGTATGTTCCACGTACACTGATTGCCGGCTCACACACTTCATCATCGATAATTGCTATGCCACTACACTGTAGTACTGCTGCATTCATGGTATGATTTCCGCATAGCATATGGTACACATAGACCTGTACACAATTATATATGATTTTTGACTTGATATTCATACCTGATACATATATCACACCTGATCATTATATTGTAGCTCATTTATATGTGACATGACTTGATACTCACATTTGATGCTTATATCACACCTGATCATTATATTGTAGCTCATTTATATGTGACATGACTTGATACTCACATTTGATGCTTATATCACACCAGATCATTATATTGTAGCTCATTTATATGTGACATGACTTGATACTCACATTTGATGCTTATATCACACCTGATCATTATATTGTAGCTCATTTATATGTGACATGACTTGATACTCACATTTGATGCTTATATCACACCTGATCATTATATTGTAGCTCATTTATATGTGACATGACTTGATACTCACATTTGATGCTTATATCACACCTGATCATTATATTGTAGCTCATTTGTATGTGACATGACATGATATTTATGTTTGACGCACATATCATATCAGATTAGTGACTCACCTTTTGGTTGGATTATATGTGATTTCTGGATTTGGGAACCGTGGCTATTTCAAATATGTAATCATTTAAAAACCCGGTTCCCTTGATATGATATTTCGGTGCGTCCACCATGTGTTTTCTCGGTGCTAGAGTGATATATAAAACCCGAATCGAGGAGGCGGTTGAGGCCGATTACGGGTACATGGTGGACCCGGTATGGTACCCCGGGGCGAGAACGGTTTCGCTGTGTGATAGACAGTGAGCCCGGCAGAGGGACTACTACCTACCGATGATTGTATTTGAGCTCGGCGGATATCTGGAGGATTCCGACCGGAGCCCAGAGATGGACATGGGTTGACTCGTACTGCCGGGGCCGAGGGCCGATACCGCAGACGGAGCCCCATATGGATGAGGATTTACTTGTCGATGCTAGGCACGGGTTTCATGATGTTTTTCCATGAGTTTGTTTATATCCTCATATTGCATACATGATGCTTATCGTCAGTGGGTGACGAGTGGACGGGTTCCACATACATACAGACCTGGATTATATACCGACTGGATTTACACTTATCATACTTCATTTGTATATATAACAGGGTATGAGGGCGCTGTTATATATACCCTTACACCAATATTAGTGGTATGGGACGCTAATATATGTGTATTGATATCACTTGATACTTCATCATATTTACTTCATACAGCATACCTTACATTCATGACATGTTATTACCTGAGTACCTGGCACTACATACATATTTAGATGTTACCTAGCCACCTTATCATACTCAGATGTACTCTTGTGGATTATTACTGATTGTTGAACTAGGTTTATATCTTGCATTCGGTTTCTGCTTGTAGATGTTTCTATTCACGAGTTGGCAACTCACCCCCGTTGTGCCACAGTTCTTGCAGGTTATGCCGTACAGGTTTCATTGCGGCATTTCTGGCACACTACTTTCTTGCGGGTGGTTTGCTTTCGGTAGATGGATTCTTTCGCATCAAGAACCACCCTTGTATTTATTTTATTCATTGTATCTAGAATTTCCATCAACCAAAACTTGTATATTCTTTCAGACCTAGACTAGTGATGTATTATTCGACCTTAGAGTCGCGCTTAGTAGTATTGCGGTTTCTTGTTGCTTTGAGCTTTCTTTTGGATTTGATCCTCGCCACTTGGCGTTGTATACTATTGTTGCATGTGTGGTTGTGACCGTCGATTGACGAAGAGCTAGCTCCCGCTTGGGGATGCCCTTATCATTGCATATATATATTGTTGTTCTTGTTTTACCCCATTCGGGGCCATTTTTACAAAAGAAACTCTGCCGAAATTTTTAGAAAAGACTTACTTTTTTTAAAATGCACATTCGGCTTAGTTATTTAAAAACCTTGATTTCAAACCTGTATTTCTTTACTTCTTTAAACCAGTTTTCTTTACTTATTCTTAAAATGGTTTTAGATTTCTGGGCTTTTGGCTTACTTGGATCAGATGGAGTCCTATAGGCTTCATATGGTTCAAGGGCCAGTCACGTGCTCTTTCAGGTCGTGACAGACATCCAGACACATTCTAAGACAGGTATTGCTCATTTCGGGAGATGGGTTTCTCCGCGAACATGAGATATAGAGAGACATAGAAAGAGACTTCAAAGCGGATCCACTCACTAAGGCTGTTCCTCGAACGCAATAGTTTCGCAAACGAGCTTTGTGAGACTGACTAGTAGAGGAGTTGGGTGTTCGGTATCACACGGGCTGTGAGTATCCGACATCGCAACAACTGGCCTTGAGTGCAAGTGGGAGATTGTTGGAGATAGTGCCCTCAGAGTCAATTATTAGGTCACAGGTACGTGATTGCAATGATTGATGGAGGACCTATCCCGGTAGGACAGTCTTACTCGAGATGATAGTATGCTATCTGGTTTACCTTTATCATCGTGTACTGCTTTAGGTGACCTGACAAGTCGCTATTACATGTTGATAGAGCCCCTAGGATTCTTGCTTGACCACCAGCAGTATGAGGGCGATCATATAAGTGGGAGCTGGGGTCTATAAGCATATCCTTAAATGGTCCCTAGTCGTGTGAGTTTCGAGACTGGGCATCGATACTCCAGAGTAGACTAGTGTGTACATTCGAGACCCCGACGAAGGGCGGTGGCCGGTCTCACAAGCCACTAGTGTCAGTTGGACCACCTAAGATGTATACAGGTGCTCATTGGGTTATGAGTACACCGGACAGGACTCGCCGGGAACATGCTAGTTGGTCATATACCAGACGTCAGATGGCAGTTCCCTGGTGACATGTGTACAGGTTAGTTCATCGACCTGGGGATCGTCATTTGTCTCGTGTGAGTTCCCACTGTACTTTGATTACTACCCTACCACGGCTCAAAGGAGTCGTGCAAACAGGTTTTAGTTGGGTACAGTCCCGAGCCACATGGAGGCAGTGAGCGTATCTTCAGGGGTTCGTCCCTCCCGGTAATGGGGGTGAGGTCGTGCTGTGTCTAGGAGAGCCATTACACGAAGCCCTCGGCCGAGGCAAGGAGATTTACTGGTAGGTATTCCAGTAGTATCTCAGGGTGTTCTGGGCTACACTCCGACACGACTTGTACCGCTTTTGGGGGTCTGACTTTTACCAACCCCCTAGGCCCGCCATGCGATGCTCATAGACGAACGGACCGGACTGTACGGATATTGTCACTGACAGGCTCAGTTAGGGTTGTCGGGCTGAGTTCGCTCACAGACGTCCCTTTTAGTCAATACCTGGTAGCCCGTTACGTATTGGCTTATACCTCTGACGTGCTAGTGGTTAAATCCACAACCATGGTGCTGACGAGTCTTTAGAGTCCCCCACATTCAGTTACTCAGCTTTCGGGCGAAAGGTTGTAGAGGCCGTATGGAGATATGGCAAGGTCCGATCAGATACGTGTGGTATTGCACGGATCAGGATCGGACAGTTTGTACTATAGGCCGTATGGTTATATGGCAGGGTTCGATCAGATACATGCGGTATTGCACGGATCAGGATCGAACAGATATTACTAGCCGGCTTTGGTTTAAGCCGGATCCTAGTATAGTACAGTGTGAATTTTGTCTCATTGCATTTGTATTTCGGTCGAAATACAAATGCGGGTGTGTATGCACAGTATCGGGGTTTTCCTGTAATTCATTACGGGACCAGTTTTATGGAATTGCCAGTTTGCTTTCCGTTTCGGCCGATTTCCTTTGTATCGTTCATTGGCCGAAGATTGGTGGAGGAGGGCTTATTTGCATTGTTGCAAATAGGCATTTGTGGAGGGGGTCTTTTGCATATTGCCTTGTCATGATTACTTGACTTTTTGACTTCATCATGGTTGCACCATACCTTGACTTCTTGACTTTGTTTTCATGATTTCTTGACTTTGGATGTGATGATGGGAGAGGATATGGTTGTTGAGTGTTGGACTTTCCTAGCTATCATTTTCTTTGCATTATTGATCAAGCCATTCTCTCTCACTCTCATGCTCCTCTCTCCACTCACCAAGGCCGGCCACTTGAGGTGGGGCTGTCCAAATTGGTGGGGGTCTTTTGGTTCATGATATATCATTTTTGCTTCACCAAAAATTCCCTAGTTCAACTCCATGGTTCAATCCCTCCACAAAAGGCAATTCCTACAACCCCAAAATGAGACTTGTACACTACATTCTACAGCAAACCTTGGGCACGTCGACTAGCCAGCTTCGTGCCCGAGTTGCCTCGGCATTGAGGTGGGAGCCCGTAAAAGAAGTAGGCGATGTGGTGCAATTCCGGCGACGAGGAGGAGACGGGACATTCCGCTGGAGATCGGGACGACGACGAGAAGACCGGAGGACTCGGATCTGTCGGTATATCTCTCTTCCCTTTCTTGTAGATAGCTAGGACTAGTTAGTGGTTCGATCCGGGTATTAGTGCGCGGCGGTTTGCCAGTTCAGTAAAATTAAAGTTTATCACTGCTTCCGCATTTGGCCGTCGGATTGACGGCCGGGGCGCCGCCGTGCACTTACAGTGGTATCAGAGCCTCGCCATTAACTTAGTCTAGCTTGGTGTAATGTGTTTTTCTGTTTCGATCGATCGAATGTTCCAAAACTACATTTTTGTTAGCATCAGTTTCTGTTGAAATTTTTTGGTCTCGAAAAATTTTTCAGGTTGTAAAATATTGATGTACTGGAAAATCTAAGAGCTCTGTAAAAATTCGATGAAGTGACTCCACAGTGGGAGCGCGGAACTGCCGCGAATACCCCCTTCCCGCCGCTGTTCCGCCGCGCACTGTGGAGATCCCTGCACCAAATTTCTACAGTGTCTTTCTGGGGTTAAAATTAGGGTTTTGGAATATTAATATTGGGCCCAGAATTTCTTGATGTGCTACAGTAGTACTTGGGGGCCCACTTGTTAAAATTTGATTGATCGGATATTTTAAACACATTATTTCACAGTATTTACATTATATCTGCGACCGTGAATGTCACTCGATCGGTAAATCCGGTCTAACTGCTATAGCCCGGATAGAAGGATTTGCGAACGTGATTTTCACGTTGATATTCTTTTTTTGCTGTGATGTTGCGGATCGGTCGTGGGGGATAGCCTGGATGCAATGCTAGTACAGTTGTGGTTGTATTATATACATTTGATATTGCGGGGCGAGCGTCCGACATGTAGACTGCCGTCACTGCCTGTTTGTATTATTATTTTGGGGCACGACCAGGTTGCGGTCGATGTACCCGTTGTATGTATATTTTACTTTCTGTACTAGGATTACCCCAGGAGGAGTGCACGGATAGCCGGGTTCTAGAGGGCAACGGGCCCGCATCTCATGGCATTGAGACGGAGGGGGCCTCACTCTAGGATTAGTGGGCTATTCACCGCACTCGTAGGGGGTACAGGTTGACCCAGGAGGGGTGCCCAAGTTGCCGGATTCCGTGAAGTGCTGGGTGGTCCATTCACGGTACCGAAGGGGGCTGCCTCGCTTTAGGTTTTGGCGGGTGACTTGCCGCGCCCGTAGGGGTCTAGGATTTCATTGCACAGGCTATCCACACGACTAGGGGAACGTCAGGTTTCAGTAGTGGCTCTGTGAAACCCGGGGATCCCAGATATCTGTATTGTTTCTGTGATGCTGTTCATTCTCTGTGATGTTGCATTTCTTTCACGCCTTGAGCGAAATATAATATATTGGTATATATATTAGTAGATGTGTATATGTTTTGCATCCGCGCTAGTCCAGTCCCCGTTCTGTCGTTAGTAAGCTAACCTAACGGGTAATGACGGGACCCAGTGGCGAATGCGGATGGCATATACGTACATCAGTATATTTTCGTTCTTTTTGGTGTGATCAATTGATGGGACTGCGTTGATTCGGATCAATGCAAGTTAAATCAAACCTAATCTGATGTTGTTGGAACACATTTCAAAAAGCTGTTATTGCAAGGACGTTCACTTTTGTTTTGCATCGTGGTATTCGGTTGGAATATCCTGCTCCTCAGTCGACGAGGCAAGGGCCGAGATCCCTTCACCGGGAGTGACCCCTTGGACAAAAAGTTTGCTGTTATTTAATATTTTATGATGCACAAAATTTGTTTCAACTCATTCCAATTTGTAATTTTCCCTAATTAAATGTATTAGTGACGGCTTAAAATAATAATAAAATAATATTTTTTCAGAAAATTTGAAATTTCACCAGCGGCTCAATAAACACCAAATAATAGCAATTACAAAGCTAGAATATGTATATTTAATTTTTATAATAAGATATTTGTATTTTGACTTTTTACCGAAAACACCCTTATTTTACCGATTTTACGAAATTTCACCGAAACGATTTTCAAAACGTTACAATCTTCCCCCCTTAAAGAAATTCGGTCCCCGAATTTAAATTCTAACTCCCCCAAATACTAAAACATCTAAGAAAAACCATCAAGTCGTCGGGGCTCCGAAATTGTAACTACATAAAACAAATCGTAGCGCAGCGCATGCGCTTGAAAAATGAGCATATGACTCAAATCGAAACTCCGTCAAGCATCCCGTAATCATCTGAGTGATGGAGAAGACATCAATGCCAAATCCAAATCAAAACCAATATGCCATAACTCGAAACTATACATGTAAATATCGAATCTATATATGTAAGTATCTGAAGGAAATGCATGCCAAATCTCTTTAAGTCGCTGTATACGCGTATAACACTGCACAGTGGCGGACGTCTATCATAAGGAAATAACTATATACATATATACCTTTGTTTGAAATGTACGTTCCGCCGTTTTGGAAACAATTTAGAAGGGTTTCCTTGTTTTAAACATTTCGTGTCATATCAGACACGTAGGTAAATACTGAGGCTATAGCTCGCTTTTTGGAAATCCCCTCAATAACTATCAATGCATGCAAAATATATTCAGGTACTGTCCTCTGACTAGTCCTGCTCAGTACGAAAACACATAGCAATATCATAAAAACGTACTGCTCTATAAGAAATCAATCCCAAAATATGCACATGAATACTACGTGCGTCTGGTGCGCACGGAAATCAAAATCCATGAATGTGCCATACATGCGCACAGAAACAACATCTAAGTGCATCGGGTGTGCACGAAACATCTGTCGTAGGCAACATGTGTGCCTGACAGCAAAATCAGGTGCATCTGACATGCACGAAAAAAAATCTCGATTTAGTGCATCTGGTACGCACCAAAATCACCCTTCAAAACATGCGCCCAACATGCGCGAAAATCCAAATCAGGTGCATCCATCGTGCACGAAATCATGAAATCCAATATCAAGCGTCGAACATGCGCAAAATCCAATCAGGTGCATAAAGTGCACAAAACAAATATCGAGTATCACAATCGAAATCGAAGTCCAGTGCATCTAAGTGCACAAAAGGCGTATCACTGCACTGCAAGCATATAATAACTATACAGAGTGCAGGAACCAAATCGTGTGCATGCATACTTACAAAACCAACTCAACTGTTTAAAACCGTAAAATCATAAACATGTGAAACTAAAGCACGAAAACGATATCAAGTGCAACACTGTGCAAAGATCGTAAATCCTCAATCATCAAAATCAAATCATACGAATAAATCACCCAAAACATCGTAATCAATAATGGCGGAACAGTACCGCTCAAGTGCATTCTCTAAGAATCTCGGCCAACTGTCGCGGCACTAGTGGGACGTCTCGTCGATGATCATGAACTCTGTCCTGCTGGTGTGCGTAACCATGACCACTCCTGGGTCAAGGTCTTCACTGTGAATTACCAATCTCACAATCCATCGGCTCATCGGCCCTGTCAAGGCAGCATATCACTGGCGTCGGCCTCTGGCTCTCTGAATGCACGTGACACATCTGATCCTGGGTGCAAGTATCATCGCAGCAATATCCTGGAAGGAATCCTGCTCACGGTCTCTTCCATGTCTCGTCTCTGCCAACTGTCCGGAAGTCATTGTCCTTTCCTATATCTGCATCTTGCTCTGGAACGACTGCATACTCATCGCGACTCCTTCTGGAAGGTAAGTCCAAGTACCATGCCTCGGCATGCGCATCGCCTCTCTGATGTCGGCGGAGTGGAACGTCATCTCATCTAGATCTGGTGCGAACCTCTTATTCCACTTTTTTCTAATGTCGTCTGCTTTGGACTCGTCTCGTCGCGGCTGCATGGACTGAGCTCCAACGGCTATCCTCGTATCTGGAGTCTCCCAAGAATGCATCTCACCACCTAGCATCCGAATTAAGTCGAGCCATCCGATCGAGTCGTCAAAACCTCACAATCCCCCAAGAGCTCAACCTCTTGGGCACAGTTTAATAGTATCGAGTACATACCACAGCCTCGGTGGTCCAGCCGTAGAAGGGCAAACCCAAGCCTCACTAATGGCGCCGTAGAACTGCCGCAAACCCGAAGGTTCAAAGGCTTTCACACGGTCATTAAGTCGAGTTAGGGTTTCATTCTTCTAGAGGGACTATAGAATTGCCTGCATGTCTTTCCGACTACTTTAAACTTGGAATAATAGGTTTCTGACATTCGATCGTCTCTGTCAACTCCCAACATCTCCACGTGAAGTCGTCTCTAACTGGAATCCATCTATCTGATGACCTCGCATCGGGTTAGGCGAACGATCCACATGTCCTAGTCATTCATCCACGATGACTAGCGACCTTCTATCATCTCTTAGTACAACTCGTTCTCCACTAACTCCAGCATCTGGGGCAATACCTCGTCGTTCGCAGCAATAACTGGCTCGGTCGTCTGCACGCCGAACAGTGCCTCGATCATCATGAATAAGCAACACACCAACGGTCATCAAGATCAGGCTGGCCTCTATCATTAGCTCAATCCTCTAATGTCGATCAGCACATCCGAGTAACCTCATAAAGGCGATCCGCCAAACGCTCATGGCGCGGAAATACAGTCAAAAGACACCTGTCTATAATCGGGTGTCGCCGGAATTATGCCCTAGTCAGTCCTCGTTCGTGCCGAGCTCGTGCTGACCGCAACTCTAGCCGTAGCTCTCCCTGCCCGTAATCGTGGTAGCAAAACCAAACTGGTACCGATGAGGCTAGATCAGGAAGGAATATAATACTGAACAAGGAAATGTACATCCTAAGGCTTCTTAAGCGGAGTGGCGTGTCGTAAATATGCCGCGGAACATACCAACGGTACGTCAATCTACTTTAGTCACCGATTCCATCAACCAAGGGTCATCCTACGCTCCGAAGGTAAAACCCAACGCTCTGATACCAACTTTGTCACGACCCGAAAGTACGGAACATGACCGGCACTTAGACTACGAACGTCTCAAGGCGTACGTATGCTAAGTAAGCCGAAACCCAGAAATCCAAACCAAGAGAAGTAGTAGAGAATAGGAAGAACCATATCAAATCAACCTGTATGCAACATAATATACAATGCCTAAAGGCGAGGATCACAACAGAAATGGAACTCAACCAGCAAGAAACTCAAGAAATATAACATGCTACTCTATGGTCGAAAGAATAACATTACTGGTCTCTATCTCAAAAAAATACAAGTTTGGTTGATGGAACTTCTAGATACAACTGAAATATAATATACAAGGTATAATGATGGGTAAGATACAATAAACCCACCTACTAGCAAGTCACCCGAAAAGAAACCGTGCCCGCAAAGCCGTAATGAAATCCGTACGGCAACACCTGCAAGAAACTGGGGCACAACGGGGGTGAGTTGCCAACTCGTGAGTAGAAAAAGATCTACGAACAGAAAATCGCATGAATAACGCAACCTAGGTCAATGATCATAATATATCCTCAAATATATGAATAACATGCAGCCTATAACAATGGCTAGGGTAATATCTAACCCGAGGGTGATCTCATGTGCCCGTGTCAGTGCCTCATGTAGCAATATATCATATGAATGAGGTATGAATGCATGAAAACAGAATACATGTAAATGAAGAAACTGTTTTCATAAATTAGTGAGATTTCCTTTGTATTTTTAAAATGAGGTATCATAAATGAAATCAGCATCAACAGTGTCTAGCATCGACACAAAACATAAATCTCAATGTCTCAAAACCTCAGGCTCCGGCCATCCGGGCTGGCCAGTATCATCAAATCTCAGTACCTCAATATCTCAAAATCTCAATGTCTCAATCTCAATATCTAAGGCGCCGTCAGTCCAGACCGGGCCCTACCATCTATCTAAAGACCACGACGGTATCCTCCGGATATCCGACGCGTCGGGTAAAATCACCGGTAGGTAGTCTCCCCATGCCAGGCTCATCGTCATCACCACGAGCTTCTTGCCCCGGGGTACCTTACCGGGTCCACCATGTACCCGAAACGGTTCATCCAACTCCTCGAATTGGGTCTCCAAATCTATCAGCAAACTCATGGTGGACGACTCATACATCATGGGAAAAAATCGCGCTTTTTATTTAAAAAAAGAAAGAAGAAGTTTGTATATGTTTTGCGGTTTTCCCCAAATCCAGAAAATCTCATGGAAATCTAAATCCAAACCTCAATAGCATGTAAAAAGTGAATATATGCATGAGAATCCATGAATGCGGCATAACAATGAATAACAGTATGCATGAGGTAGCAGGTAATAACTATAATGTCTAAACTAACATATAAGACAAGTACACTAATATCATGTCTAAACTATTAGCTAACAGGCTATGTCAAGCAATAATATTTTCTAAGGTGTACGTGACATGGCAATTACCAATGAAGATGTGTGTGAGCCGGCAAGTAAGTGTACGTGGTATATACGCATCATCGGTAATGGTGCTGGTGTCCTAACCACAAGATATCAACAGTAGAATATGAAGCATAATATAAACATGTGATGCGGAGCAAACAACAATAATGAGCGGGAGCTGAATACTAGACGCAACGATAATTAATCTGTTTTAACCTAGTATAAGTCCTACAATGGTGCCTTTTGAAATAACACGAATCGTGGGGTTTTGAAAATAGGGGCTACGGTGTTTTTAAGAAAAGATACGTTTTTTTGAAATATCCGTAGGATCCCTTAGGCTGTCTTTAAAAATACGCACGATTCGTAAGCTTTGAAATAGGTAGGAACCATATCTAATATAACAACTAACTAAACTAAAGGGCTACGCTACAAGCTAGACTACAGGTAAGGAAACCGTCTAACATCTGAGTCGATACATATACATACCTGTATATATATTAGTCGGTGATCCCGCCTCAATAATATCGTATCCGATACCATATCTATAATCAGACATCCCAAGTCAAGAGTGCGGATCAATCATCAAGATATAGCTCGTACGTAAATCCGTCGTTCGGTATCCCCAAATCTGGGTACGGGTCAATATCATATTCCTCACACTATTTCTCTGGTATCCTCTTTATCCAAGATCATAGTCTAGGGTACTAACCTATGTCTAGTACAATATAATATCCTCAATATACTCATGATCTGACTACTGATCGACAATCTCGTACAAACCGATATCGTCAGCACATATCATCATCAAGGGGTATACATCGCCCGATACGGCCAAATATCAATATCCTAGCATATTATGCCTCATATCACGATCACATGTCGACTATTTATTTATAACACTATTCACCCGTATCGCTGCCGCAAGATCCGCTATAACACCAGGACGTACCTTAAGTACGAATCCTGCCATATCACCGAGATCACAACCACAAACAAATCTCATCGACTCAGCTCAATCCCAAGTATCATCCTCAATCCGTATGTGAACACATAGTCCCATACCCATGTGAACCCATAACTATAAAGAATCCCATGAGCACATATCAATAGGAATGTATGCAAGTATGTATGTGTGTGTAACACTACCCTAGGGTTCGCAACACTAAAGTAATCCAACACACCAATATCCATCCTAAGCATCGCTATTAATCCCAAATAACATATAATAATTGTTGGTGTGTATACGCATCTGTATACACCACCACGGACTGCAGGGGTGCTATATGCCATCCACCCGACTTCTCCCCGTAGATATAAATCTACTCACCTGGTCCTCGCTAGCCGGTGCCGACGTCGCCACGCGCTTGCTTGTCGCCTCGAAATCCACATGGGGGTACCTACATATCATAACGCACCATATCGCATTAAAACTAAATTTGAAATCTAAACGGCATACGAAAATCAAATCGGCACGCGTATCACGCATAGGTCCAAACCTATCGCCTACGCATGCAAGAATAGTAAAACCAACCCTCGATGTTGATGTACAAACGTCAAACCATCGAGAAAAATTCAATCACACTCATTTGCACATTCACGAACACTAATTTTAATATAAACTAGGTTAAAACTCACAAAAACCCTAATTTCACTTAAAAGGTCATTTTTCCGAAAATCTAGCAAGCACATTTCGCCGTTTTTGTACAAAACATGATATTTAAATGAATGTAGCGGCCAATATATTTATTAAATATCTTAAATAAGTCATATAAACAATTTCCGGAATTTAATCTCATTAAATTCCAAAAACCCTAATATTCTAGTTTACAAAAATACCCTTTTTAACAATTTCAAAGCAAAAATGCACAAACTACAATCTAGCTTAGATTTGCATGATCTAAAGCATTAAACCACACTTAATAAAGTTAATGAAGTCATGAAAAACCTAAACACATTTTTAACCTCACATATAATGCATTTTATAAAACCCTAGTTTACACAAAAGTTTAATTTGGACATTTTACATGTTACAATTGGCAATAAGTAACAAATTTAAGTTGCATAGCTTAAGATGCAAAAAAAGAACATCACACAACCATGAACACATGATCACAACCTAACTTGATCTCAAACTCTTCCATTACAAACTAAATCCCAATTAGAATCGCATTTAAACTTAATAGACCTTGATGAAAGAAACTATCCAACAATTTAAATTTGGCTTGGGATTTATACCTCACAAAATCAAGAGACCAAGCTTGAAATCTAGCCTCCCAAAATGGTCTCCAAGCTCCTAGATCCATGCTTGCTTGGGCAAGAAATAATGGGTAAGGGTTCGATTTAGAAAAAGCTTTGAAATTGTAAGGATTTTGAAGCTTTTTTGTGGATTTTTGAAGCAAAATAGTGTGGATTTTGGGGGGGAAGGGCTGCTGCTGTGGGGAGAAGGATTCGGCCAGAAATGGGAGTGAGGAGAGAGAGGGAGGTAGAGAAAATGGGGGGGGGGACAAAGTCAAGGTCAAAGCAAGTCAAAAGTCTAACTACTTTATCCATTTTCTATTCTTTTCTTTCATTTCCTTTCATTTGAAAATCAAGTGGGGAAAAAATAGGGTGGGTGCTGAATTCAGCCATGGGGAGGAGTAAGTGGGGGTGTGTGGGTGTGGGCACGGGTGTGGGGTGATGAAAAATGATAAATACAATACCCCAAACATCCATTTACGCTAAAAAAAAGCCTTTTTTCTTCAATAATTTCTAAACCATTTTGGCAAATGATTTCGTTCCAAAAACCACATGATAAATTTTTATTTAATGTTTTATGATGCACAAAATTTGTTTCAACTCATTCCAATTTGTAATTTTCCCTAATTAAATGTATTAGTGACGGCTTAAAATAATAATAAAATATTATTTTTTCAGAAAATTTGAAATTTCACCAGCGGCTCAATAAACACCAAATAATAGCAATTACATAGCTAGAATATGTATATTTAATTTTTATAATAAGATATTTGTATTTTGACTTTTTACCGAAAACACCCTAATTTTACCGATTTTTCGAAATTTCACCGAAACGATTTTCAAAACGTTACAATCTTCCCCCCTTAAAGAAATTCGGTCCCCGAATTTAAATTCAAACTCCCCCAAATACTAAAACATCTAAGAAAAACCATCAAGTCATCGGGGCTCCGAAATTGTAACTACATAAAACAAATCGTAGCGCAGCGCATGCGCTTGAAAAATGAGCATATGACTCAAATCGAAACTCCGTCAAGCATCCCGCAATCATCGGAGTGATGGAGAAGACATCAATGCCAAATCCAAATCAAAACCAATATGCCATAACTCGAAACTATACATGTAAATATCGAATCTATATATGTAAGTATCTGAAGGAAATGCATGCCAAATCTCTTTAAGTCGCTGTGCACGCGTATAACACTGCACAGTGGCGGACGTCTATCATAAGGAAATAACTATATACATATATACCTTTGTTTGAAATGTACGTTCCGCCGTTTTGGAAACAATTTAGAAGGGTCTCCTTGTTTTAAACATTTCGTGTCATATCAGACACGTAGGTAAATACTGAGGCTATAGCTCGCTTTTTGGAAATCCCCTCAATAACTATCAATGCATGCAAAATATATTCAGGTACTGTCCTCTGACTAGTCCTGCTCAGTACGAAAACACATAGCAATATCATAAAAACGTACTGATCTATAAGAAATCAATCCCAAAATATGCACATGAATACTATGTGCGTCTGGTGCGCACGGAAATCAAAATCCATGAATGTGCCATACATGCGCACAGAAACAACATCTAAGTGCATCGGGTGTGCACGAAACATCTGTCGTAGGCAACATGTGTGCCTGACAGCAAAATCAGGTGCATCTGACATGCACGAAAAAAAATCTCGATTTAGTGCATCTGGTACACACCAAAATCACCCTTCAAAACATGCGCCCAACATGCGCGAAAATCCAAATCAGGTGCATCCATCGTGCACGAAATCATGAAATCCAATATCAAGCGTCGAACATGCGCAAAATCCAATCAGGTGCATAAAGTGCACAAAACAAATATCGAGTATCACAATCGAAATCGAAGTCCAGTGCATCTAAGTGCACAAAAGGCGTATCACTAAACTGCAAGCATATAATAACTATACAGAGTGCAGGAACCAAATCGTGTGCATGCATACGCACAAAACCAACTCAACTGTTTAAAACCATAAAATCATAAACATGTGAAACTAAAGCACGAAAACGATATCAAGTGCAACACTGTGCAAAGATCGTAAATCCTCAATCATCAAAATCAAATCATACGAATAAATCACCCAAAACATCGTAATCAATAATGGCGGAACAGTACCGCTCAAGTGCATTCTCTAAGAATCTCGGCCAACTGTCGCGGCACTAGTGGGACGTCTCGTCGATGATCATGAACTCTGTCCTGCTGGTGTGCGTAACCATGACCACTCCTGGGTCAAGGTCTTCACTGTGAATTACCAATCTCACAATCCATCGGCTCATCGGCCCTGTCAAGGCAGCATATCACTGGCGTCGGCCTCTGGCTCTCTGAATGCACGTGACACATCTGATCCTGGGTGCAAGTATCATCGCAGCAGTATCCTGGAAGGAATCCTGCTCACGGTCTCTTCCATGTCTCGTCTCTGCCAACTGTCCAGAAGTCATTGTCCTTTCCTATATCTGCATCTTGCTCTGGAACGACTGCATACTCATCGCGACTCCTTCTGGAAGGTAAGTCCAAGTACCATGCCTCGGCATGCGCATCGCCTCTCTGATGTCGGCGGAGTGGAACGTCATCTCATCTAGATCTGGTGCGAACCTCTTATTCCACTTTTCTCTAATGTCGTCTGCTTTGGACTCGTCTCGTCGCGGCTGCATGGACTGAGCTCCAACGGCTATCCTCGTATCTGGAGTCTCCCAAGAATGCATCTCACCACCTAGCTTCCGAATTAAGTCGATCCATCCGATCGAGTCGTCAAAACCTCACAATCCCCCAAGAGCTAAACCTCTTGGGCACAGTTTAATAGTATCGAGTACATACCACAGCCTCGGTGGTCCAGCCGTAGAAGGGCAAACCCAAGCCTCACTAATGGCGCCGTAGAACTGCCGTAAACCCGAAGGTTCAAAGGCTTTCACACGGTCATTAAGTCGAGTTAGGGTTTCATTCTTCTAGAGGGACCATAGAATTGCCTGCATGTCTTTCCGACTACTTTAAACTTGGAATAATAGGTTTCTGACATTCGATCATCTCTGTCGACTCCCAACGTCTCCACGTGAAGTCGTCTCTAACTGGAATCCATCTATCTGATGACCTCGCATCGGGTTAGGCGAACGATCCACATGGCCTAGTCATTCATCCACGATGACTAGCGACCTTCTATCATCTCTTAGTACAACTCGTTCTCCACTAACTCCAGCATCTGGGCAATACCTCGTCGTTCACAGCAATAACTGGCTCGCTCGTCTGCACGCCGAACAGTGCCTCGATCATCATGAATAAGCAACACACCAACGGTCATCAAGATCTGGCTGGCCTCTATCATTAGCTCAATCCTCTAATGTCGATCAGCACATCCGAGTAACCTCATAAAGGCGATCCGCCAAACGCTCGTGGCGCAGAAACACAGTCAAAAGACACCTCTCTATAATCGGGTGTCGCCGGAATTATGCCCTGGTCAGTCCTCGTTCGTGCCGAGCTCGTGCTGACCGCAACTCTAGCCGTAGCTCTCCCTACCCATAATCGTGGTAGCAAAACCAAACTGGTACCGATGAGGCTAGATCAGGAAGGAATATAATACTGAACAAGGAAATGTACATCCTAAGGCTTCTTAAGTGGAGTGGTGTGTCGTAAATATGCCGCGGAACATACCAACGGTACGTCACACTACTTTAGTCACCGATTCCATCAACCAAGGGTCATCCTACGCTCCGAAGGTAAAACCCAACGCTCTGATACCAACTTTGTCACGACCCGAAAGTACGGAACATGACCGGCACTTAGACTACGAACGTCTCAAGGCGTACGTATGCTAAGTAAGCCGAAACCCAGAAATCCAAACCAAGAGAAGTAGTAGAGAATAGGAAGAACCATATCAAATCAACCTGTATGCAACATAATATACAATGCCTAAAGGCGAGGATCACAACAGAAATGGAACTCAACCAGCAAGAAACTCAAGAAATATAACATGCTACTCTATGGTCGAAAGAATAACATTACTGGTCTCTATCTCAAAAAAATACAAGTTTGGTTGATGGAACTTCTAGATACAACTGAAATATAATATACAAGGTATAATGATGGGTAAGATACAATAAACCCACCTACTAGCAAGTCACCCGAAAAGAAACCGTGCCCGCAAAGCCGTAATGAAATCCGTACGGCAACACCTGCAAGAAACTGGGGCACAACGGGGGTGAGTTGCCAACTCGTGAGTAGAAAAAGATCTACGAACAGAAAATCGCATGAATAACGCAACCTAGGTCAATGATCATAATATATCCTCAAATATATGAATAACATGCAGCCTATAACAATGGCTAGGGTAATATCTAACCTGAGGGTGATCTCATGTGCCCGTGTCAGTGCCTCAGGTAGCAATATATCATATGAATGAGGTATGAATGCATGAAAACAGAATACATGTAAATGATGAAACTGTTTTGATAAATTAGTGAGATTTCCTTTGTATTTTTAAAATGAGTTATCATAAATGAAATCAGCATCAACAGTGTCTAGCATCGACACAAAACATAAATCTCAATGTCTCAAAACCTCAGGCTCCGGCCATCCGGACTGGCCTGTATCATCAAATCTCAGTACCTCAATATCTCGAAATCTCAATGTCTCAATCTCAATATCTAAGGCGCCGTCTGTCCAGACCGGGCCCTACCATCTATCTCAAGACCACGACGGTATCCTCCGGATATCCGACGCGTCGGGTAAAATCACCGGTAGGTAGTCTCCCCCTGCCAGGCTCATCGTCATCACCACGAGCTTCTTGTCCCGGGGTACCTTACCGGGTCCACCATGTACCCGAAACGGTTCATCCAACTCCTCGAATTGGGTCTCCAAATCTATCAGCAAACTCATGGTGGACGACTCATACATCATGGGAAAAAACCGCTCTTTTTATTTAAAAAAAGAAAGAAGAAGTTTGTATATGTTTTGCGGTTTTCCCCAAATCCAGAAAATCTCATGGAAATCCAAATCCAAAACCTCAATAACACGTAAAAAGTGAATATATGCATGAGAATCCATGAATGCGGCATAACAATGAATAACAGTATGCATGAGGTAGCAGGTAATAACTATAATGTCTAAACTAACATATAAGGCAAGTACACTAATATCATGTCTAAACTATTAGCTAACAGGCTATGTCAAGCAATAATATTTTCTAAGGTGTACGTGACATGGCAATTACCGATGAAGATGTGTGTGAGCCGGCAAGTAAGTGTACGTGGTACATACGCATCATCGGTAATGGTGCTGGTGTCCTAACCACAAGATATCAACAGTAGAATATGAAGCATAATATAAACATGTGATGCGGAGCAAACAACAATAATGAGCGGGAGCTGAATACTAGACGCAACGATAATTAATCTGTTTTAACCTAGTATAAGTCCTACAATGGTGCCTTTTGAAATAACACGAATCGTGGGGTTTTGAAAATAGGGGCTACGGTGTTTTTAAGAAAAGATACGTTTTTTTGAAATATCCGTAGGATCCCTTAGGCTGTCTTTAAAAATACGCACGATTCGTAAGCTTTGAAATAGGTAGGAACCGAATCTAATCTAACAACTAACTAAACTAAAGGGCTACGCTACAAGCCAGACTACAGGTAAGGAAACCGCCTAACATCTGAGTCGATACATATACATACCTGTATATATATTAGTCGGTGATCCCGCCTCAATAATATCGTATCCGATACCATATCTATAATCAGACATCCCAAGTCAAGAGTGCGGATCAATCATCAAGATATAGCTCGTACGTAAATCCGTCGTACGGCATCCCCAAATCTGGGTACGGGTCAATATTATATTCCTCACACTATTTCTCTGGTATCCTCTTTATCCAAGATCATAGTCTAGAGTACTGACCTATGTCTAGTACAATACAATATCCTCAATATACTCATGATCTGACTACTGATCGACAATCTCGTACAAACCGATATCGTCAGCACATATCATCATCAAGGGGTATACATCGCCCGATACGGCCAAATATCAATATCCTAGCATATTATGCCTCATATCATGATCACATGTCGACCATTTATTTATAACACTATTCACCCGTATCGCCGCCGCAAGATCCGCTATAACACCAGGACGTACCTTAAGTACGAATCCTACCATATCACCGAGATCACAACCACAAACAAATCTCATCGACTCAGCTCAATCCCAAGTATCATCCTCAATCCGTATGTGAACACATAGTCCCATACCCATGTGAACCCATAACTATAAAGAATCCCATGAGCACATATCAATAGGAATGTATGCAAGTATGTATGTGTGTGTAACACTACCCTAGGGTTCGCAACACTAAAGTAATCCAATACTCCAATATCCATCCTAAGTATCGCTATTAATCCCAAATAACATATAATAACTGTTGGTGTGTATACGCATCTGTATACACCACCACGGACTGCAGGGGTGCTATACGCCATCCACCCGACTTCTCCCCATAGATATAAATCTACTCACCTGGTCCTCGCTAGCCGGTGCCGACGTCGCCACGCGCTTGCTTGTCGCCTCGAAGTCCACATGGGGGTTTCCTACATATCATAACGCACCATATCGCATTAAAACTAAATTCGAAATCGAAACGGCATACGAAAATCAAATCGGCACGCGTATCATGCATAGGTCCAAACCTATCGCCTACGCATGCAAGAATAGTAAAACCAACCCTCGATGTCGATGTACAAACGTCAAACCATCGAGAAAAATTCAATCACACTCATTTGCACATTCACGAACACTAATTTTAATATAAACTAGGTTAAAACTCACAAAAACCCCAATTTCACTTAAAAGGTCATTTTTCCGAAAATCTAGCAAGCACATTTCGCCGTTTTTGTACAAAACATGATATTTAAATGAATGTAGCGGCCAATATATTTATTAAATATCTTAAATAAGTCATATAAACAATTTCCGGAATTTAATCTCATTAAATTCCAAAAACCCTAATATTCTAGTTTACAAAATTACCCTTTTTAACAATTTCAAAGCAAAAATGCACAAACTACAATCTAGCTTAGATTTGCATGATCTAAAGCATTAAACCACACTTAATAAAGTTAATGAAGTCATGAAAAACCTAAACACATTTTTAACCTCACATATAATGCATTTTATAAAACCCTAGTTTACACAAAAGCTTAATTTGGACATTTTACATGTTACAATTGGCAATATGTAACAAATTTAAGTTGCATAGCTTAAGATGCAAAAAAAGAATATCACACAACAATGAACACATGATCAAAACCTAACTTGATCTCAAACTCTTCCATTACAAACTAAATCCCAATTAGAATCGCATTTAAACTTAATAGACCTTGATGAAAGAAACTATCCAACAATTTAAATTTGGCTTGTGATTTATACCTCACAAAATCAAGAGACCAAGCTTGAAATCTAGCCTTCCAAAATGGCCTCCAAGCTCCTAGATCCATGCTTGCTTGGGCAAGAAATAATGGGTAAGGGTTCGATTTGGAAAAAGCTTTGAAATTGTAAGGATTTTGAAGCTTTTTTGTGGATTTTTGAAGCAAAATAGTGTGGATTTTGGGGGGGAAGGGCTGCTGCTGTGGGGAGAAGGATTCGGCCAGAAATGGGAGTGAGGAGAGAGAGAGAGGTAGAGAAAATGGGGGGGGGGACAAAGTCAAGGTCAAAGCAAGTCAAAAGTCTAACTACTTTATCCATTTTCTATTCTTTTCTTTCATTTCCTTTCATTTGAAAATCAAGTAGGGAAAAAATAGGGTGGGTGCTGAATTCAGCCATGGGGAGGAGTAAGTGGGGGTGTGTGGGTGTGGGCACGGGTGTGGGGTGATGAAAAATGATAAATACAATACCCCAAACATCCATTTACACTAAAAAAAAAGCCTTTTTTCTTCAATAATTTCTAAACCATTTTGGCAAATGATTTCGTTCCAAAAACCACATGATAAATTTTTATTTAATGTTTTATGATGCACAAAATTTGTTTCAACTCATTCCAATTTGTAATTTTCCCTAATTAAATGTATTAGTGACGGCTTAAAATAATAATAAAATAATATTTTTTCAGAAAATTTGAAATTTCACCAGCGGCTCAATAAACACCAAATAATAGCAATTACATAGCTAGAATATGTATATTTAATTTTTATAATAAGATATTTGTATTTTGACTTTTTACCGAAAACACCCTTATTTTACCGATTTTTCGAAATTTCACCGAAACGATTTTCAAAACGTTACAGAGGGAGAGTGACCATTAGCATTAATGAGAAGAATGTGTCATCTAACACCTTGCACATTCATTTAATGAAAACAATGAATCATTTTAAGCTAGTCATCATATCATTAAATGAACCATTAAAGCACTAATGACTCACAAGCCTTATCACCACTTCTAGAACCTTCTAGAAGCAAGACACACCCTCATGACTCACCCAAGAAGAAAAGATAAATCCGCATTTAACCGAATGTTAAATATGCTGATAGAAAACTGAAAACTGGCAACTTCCAAAAGTGATCCTGAAACGAATTTCAGTATAACCCCGTATCAGTTTATGTAAGTCGATGTACAACACCCCACGACTTGCGGGGAGGCGAAAAAATGAAAAACGATCTTCTTCTTTGCGTAAACATCGACTAACCGAGAATCTTTGCTAAACTATAACTAACAAGAAACATAGAACTTGTTAACTACTATGATAAGTGATTATACCTAATGAACCGTGTCCTTCTCCTTTTCGTTATCCACCTCCTTCTCGGCCTCCTCCATGTAATAGATGATCCACCCGATAGCTATACACCAAGCTTCACCTCTAACTTGAGGTAACTAGGTTTCTTAAAGTGCTAATCTAAGCAACCTAGGTCCTATAAAGTTGGATTATGGATGTATTAGTCTAGCTAACCCTTGATCTCAACACATGAGATGTTAGGGTTAGGGTTTGAAGAGAGAGAGAGAGCTTGAGGAGAGAGAAGGTGAGAATGATAATCAATTGAAATTGTTTCTCACTTCTAATATACCATGAAGCATAAAGAATATCAAATAAAATAAATCAAATGATTTATCATCATGCTTCATTTAATATGTGCAATGAATCATCAAGTGAGTCATTAAGCAATAAATGCTTCATTTACTCACTTGAATGATTCATCTCATGAGTCACAAAATCAATTAATGCTAATGCCACCTAAACCCTCAAGTCACCATCCTTCTAGAAGCTTCCCGCGAAATTACGAGAACGCCCCTCCTATCCGTGAAAACACGGAAAAACTTTAGACTGTATAAATCCAATAACCCAATACTAGAATCTGGCTTAAACCAAAGCCGGCTAGTAAAAAATGTCCGAATGTCGTACGTGCGTAAACACACGTATGTGTCCGAACCCTTGTCGTAAAACCATACGACCTCTATATCGTTTCGTCTGGAGTAGGGAAACTCTCTGTGTGGGACTCTAAAGACTCGACTACTACGCTGGCAGTGGGTTTAACCACAGACCGCAAGAGGAACTAGCTGTACGTAACGGTCCACAGGTAGATGTCGATAAGAAGGCCGATGAGGAAACCCATCCGAACTCTTACTGAGCATGATGTGACGATCTCCGTACTGTCCGGTCTGTTCATCTAAGACTATTGCATATCGGGCCTAGGAGGCGGCAAGCGTCAGTCCCCTAATAGCGGTATAAGTCGTGTCGGAGCGTAGCCCATTACACCTTGAGAAACAACTGGAACCTACCAGTAAATCTCGCTTGCCCTGGCCAGGGACTTTGCATAATGGCTCTCTGACACAGAGCGATATCAACTCCCAATACCGGGAGAGACGAATCCTGTCTAACCGCCATTGCCTCCAAGTGCTCGGGACTGCACCCAACTGCTACCTGTTTGCACGACTCCTTTGAGCCGTGGTAGGGTAGCAATCTAAGAACAGTGGGACACACTCGAGGCGAAGTAGCCGTGTCAAGTCTGCGGACTATGCTGTACTCATGTCACCTGGGAACTGTTAACTGACGACGGGTATAATACCAACCAACAGTTCCCCGCGAGTCCTGTCCGGTGTACCCGTAACCCAACGAGCACCTGTATACTATCTCCAGTACGACGTACTGACGGCTGTGGGACAGACCATCTCCCCAACTGGGATGAGAAGCGTACACACTAGCCTACTCCGAAGTATCGATGCCCTGTCTCGATAATCCTACGACTAAGGACCTGGAAAAGGATGTGCTTGTAGACTACTCATCCCCCACTAGTGTGACTGCCATCACAACGCTGGTAGTCAAGCAAGATCCTAAGGGCTCTATGAATACGTATACTAACATATTAAGATAGAAAAAACCAAGTAGCATACTACCATATTTAGCAAGACTGTTATATAACTGTGAATATCCCAAGCTTCCATTAAGTAATATACAAACTAGTATGATACAATAATGGCCCCTAGGGCATATACACTAACAATCTCCCACTTGCACTTGGACCATGTACTGGCATATCGAAGACCGATGATCTCGAGTATCCTCTCGAACTGAATCTGAGGTAGGGCCTTCGTGAATGGATCAACAATGTTCTCTTCAGTAGCAACTCTCCGGACCTCGATCTCCCGGCGATCTATGATCTCCCTGATCAGGTGATACCGCCTTAAGATGTGTCTGGACTTCTGATGGGACCTTGGTTCCTTCGCTAAAGTTATAGCTCCATTATTGTCGCATTACAGAGGTATTGGATCAACAATGGTAGGAACCACCTGAAGTTCTGTTAGGAACTTCTTCATCCAGACCGCTTCTTTTGCGGCATCGCAAGCAGCAATATACTCCGCTTCCATCGTCGAGTCAGCAACGGTGTCCTGCTTGGAACACTTCCAGCACACCGCCCCTCCATTGAAGGTAAAGACATAACCTGACATGGACTTGGAATCGTCCTTATCACTCTGGAAGCCGGAATCAACAAAGGCCTCCATCTTGAGGTCTTTTCCGCTGTAAACCAAGAACATCTCCTTAGTCCTTCTCAGGTACTTGAGAATGTTCTTTACTGCTATCCAGTGCTTCTCCCCTGGGTCTGACTGATACCGGCTTACCACACTCAGTGCGTAAGCTACATCTGGTCTGGTGCACAACATCGCATACATTATAGAGCCTACCGCAGAAGCGTAGGGTATAATCGACATGTGATCCCTTTCCAAATCAGTCTTGGGAGACATCTCTTTGGATAGGGTGATTCCGCGACAAGCTGGTAGATTACCGTGCTAAAAATCTTCCATACTGAATCTTTTCAGTATAGTGTTGATATACCTGGACTACGAAAGTCCCAACATCCACTTGGATCTATCACGATAGATCCGGATCCCCAGAATGTAAGATGCATCACCCAGGTCTTTCATGGAGAACCTGTGTGACAAGAATCCTTTGACATATTGTAGCATAGGAATGTCATTTCCTATCAATAGAATGCCATCCACGTACCAGACGAGGAATACGACAATTCGTGCGACAACTTTATTATATATACATGGTTCATCTGGATTTTTGATAAAGTCATATTCTTTGACCGTTTCATCAAAAAAGATATTCCAACTCCGCGATGCCTTCTTTAGTCCATAAATAGACTTAAGCAACTTGCATACTTTCCCGCTGCTCCGACCCTGATTGAAACCTTCTGGCTGATCCATATAGACGCACTCTTCTAAATTGCCATTCAGAAAAGCCGTCTTTACGTCCATCTGCCAGATTTCATAATCATGGAAGGCAGCAATAGCAAGAAGGACCTGAATGGATTTGAGCATAGCCACTGGAGAAAAAGTTTCGTCATAGTCCAAACCTGGTCTTTGACGAAAACCCTTTGCAACAAGTCTAGCCTTATAGGTTTCCACCTGTCCATCTACACCAATCTTTTTCTTGAAGATCCATTTGCATACTATGGGTTTTACCCCATCTGGAGCAAAGTCCAAAGTCCATACTTTGTTGGTGCACATGGACTCCATTTCTGTCCGCATTGCATCTAGCCATCGTACCGAGTCGCCGCTCTGGATGGCCTGCTGGAAGCTAGTAGGTTCATCATCATCTATGACGCAATCCTCTCTATCCCCATCTATGAGAAAACCGTAGTATCTCTCAGGCGGATGAGACAGCCTACTACTCCTGTGGAGGGATGCGGGAATGTCCTGTTCTTCTTAAACTACTGGTTCTACCAAACTTTCAGTAGTAGTTTGTGGTTCTGGAATTTCTTCCAGTTCTATTTCGCTCCCACTTATTTCCTTTTCTAAAAACTGCTGTTCAAGAAAATGGGCATTACGAGAAACAAAAACCTTTTGTTCCTCTGCGTAATAGAAATAATATCCCTTGGAGTTCTTTGGATATCCCACAAACTTACACTATACTGATCGTGCCTCGAGCTTGTCCGCATGCTGCTTTTTAACAAAAGCTGGACATCCCCATATCTTCATATGCTAAAGATGGGGTTTCTTCCCACTCCACATCTGATATGGGGTGGTAGGCACAGTCTTAGTAAGAGCCCTGTTCAGAAGATATGCTGATGATTCTAGCGCATAACCCCAGAAAGATCGCGGTAACTCAGCATTACTCATCATGGAACGTACCATATCCAATAGGGTTCGATTCCGTCTCTCCGATACACCGTTATGCTGTGGAGTGTATGGAGGAGTAAGCTGAGAGAGAATTCCTTTCTCTTTTAGGTAACCTAGGAACTCGGCACTTAAGTATTTACCACCTCGATCAGATCTTAGTGTCTTGATACTTTTGTCGGTTTGGTTTTCTACTTCATTCTTATACTCTTGGAATTTCTCAAAAGCCTCGGATTTATGTTTCATCAGATAAATGAATCCGTACCTTGAGTAATCATCCGTAAAAGTAATGAAATAGGAAAAACCACCTCTTGCATGTGTAGACATTGGACCACATACATCGCTTTGTATGAGTCCTAAGAGCTCGCTTGCTCTTACTCCATGTCCAGTGAATGGAGTCTTTGTCATCTTTCCTTTGAGACATGATTGATAAGTGGCATAAGTTTGATATTCGAACGAGTCCAAATATCCTTCTCTATGTAACTTAGTCAACCTTGTCTCATTGATGTGACCTAGTCTACAATGCCATAAGAAAGCCTTATTTAAATCTGGAGACTTTCTTTTTAGTGTGTTCTGGACATTGAAAATCTGGAGTTGGTTTAAGACATATATACTGTTATCCAGTTTACCGGACCCAATCAAACTATGATTAAGGTGGATGTTAACAACATCACTTACAAACGTAAAATCATAACCTTTATTTGATAACAAGGAAACTGATATGATATTACACGTTAAGCCAGGTACACAAAAACAGTTATGTAAAACCAAAATGTGTCCACTCGTCAATCACAGGTGATAATACCCTACGGACACAGCTCCCACGCTAGCTCCGTTAGCAACCATCAGGGTCATATCACCATCCTTCAGCACTCTACGGTTTCCTAGTGCCTGCAATGAATTGCATATATGAGATCCTGATCCGGTATCCAATACCCAGGAAGTAGAGTTGATTGATAGACAATTCTCAATTACAAACACACCTGAATTCGAAGCCACAGCTTGCTTCGGTTCCTGGTTCTTGGCGTTCCACGCCTTGCAGTCTTTCTTCCAGTGCCCTTTCCTATGACAATGGAAGCACTCATCCTGGGCCACTACTGGTACCGCAAACTATTTCTTTCCCTTCGCTCCCACCTTACTGACACCTCCTCTGGGTTTGGTGGCGGCCTTCTTCTTCCTTCCTTTGGCCCTTGCCTTGGACCTGGAAGAAGAAGCACCGCTAACAAACATAGCGGGTGTTTCCCTTTCCTTCTGCAAGGTGCCCTCTGCACTCCTTAACATGTTAAGGTGTTCTGGAAGTTCAACTTCTTTTCTTTGAATGTTGAAATTCAGAATAAACTGGGCGTAGGTGGAAGGAAGGGACTGGAGAATCAGGTCTGTATAGAGCTCATTATCTAAAGTCGTCCCAAGGTCTGCGAGCTCTTCTATATAGCCAATCATCTTTAGGACATGTTCTCCTACCGATGATCCGATGGCCAACCTCGCTCGAAACAAGTTCTTAGAGGTCTCGTATCTTGCTATACGAGATTGCTCTCCATAAAGTTCCTTTGTATGGAGAAATATGGCATCAAGATCCATATCCTTGTGCCTCCTCTGATGTTCATTGTTCATCGAGGCAAGCACGATGCACTTGGCCTTCGCGCAATCATACTCCCAGGTTTTGCGGATTTCCTTATCCGCATTACTGGATTTGGGACCTGGGACTGCAGGTGCCTTAGTAGTGAGGACGTACCCCAATTTGTCATAGGTTGACATTCCGGAGCCAATCTTTATAGTTTTGCCCTGTCAGTATATTTTTCTCTAAAAGTAACTTAAGTCCAGTCATTTTCAGGGTCGCTGCAAGTAGGAGAGAGAGAAGAAACACTTTAGCATGATGCTCTTGCAAGTTTAGAGTGGTTTTTAATTTATCTAAACTGGATGGCTCCCACTGTTTCTCGAATCCTTCCTCAAACCATAAAAGAAGAATTAGCTAGGACTATTCTCATTGTACAATACTTGCTTAACCGTTCAGCCAGGCCGGTGTCGGTACTTCGAGGGAGGTTTTCCAATGCTTTCGCGAATTTCCTTAATTAAATAACCTCTTTTCTCTGGGGGCGTAGCCCCGCTGACACCTTTCTCGACACCTACTTGGTTTATAGCATTGATCGTTAAGTGACGAATATCCTGATGAGTAGCATATACTCACAGTAGGATCGGGATCCAAATATCATCGTATGATAATGTTGAAGGAATCCTACCAACATTCATCAAACTCTAAATGGTATGCATCTCATTGCAAATTTTAGTTTCTTTAGAAATTCCCGATATAAATTTTTGCCCCATGCTCTTATGACCTTGGCTTTGGTCAAAATGTCATAAGTCACACGTCAAGTTCTACCCGTCATTATCTTGTCAATTTGAACCCATCCGTACATACCCCTGACTTTGGTCAAATGATAATACGACTGTCCCAAACTAACTCATCTATCTATGTAACAAATGAATACCCAGCAGCTACCAAACACAATGCCTTGACTTTGGCCAAAATGCATAGCTTGAATACTACTGAATACCCAAATGAAATGACGGAGGGCTACGAATGGTTTTGGCGAAATCGTGAACGTAGTGAACTTGATATAACCGAAAGAACCTGATAGTTTTTAAAAGGAGTGGTTAAAGCTCCGCAATTAAAAATATCCTCTATTTTAAAATAACCGAGTGGTTTCTTTTAAATTGTTCCAACGATTCAACTTTTGGTTTATTTTCTTTGCATTAATAATAATGAGTCCCATCATTAACCTATCATTGCAGAAAACAACGAAAATACAACGTCCTCTTATGCCATCCACATTCGCCACTGGGTCCCGTCATCACCTGTTAGGTTACTTAACTAACGGCAGAGCGGGGGCTGGGCTAGCGCGGGTGTAAAACATAAGTGATGTCTAAATAGCTATCATATATAGATATTGTACATTCGTCAGACGCAATAATAGGCATTCCAGATCACAGATGAACATTATTGGATATGCAAGCAATCCGCGTTTCTTTTGAGCCTGCAACGAAAGACGGATTATACAGTTGTGATGAATAGCCATTATCCCATCCTAGACCCCTACGGGTACGGCAAACTACCCGCCAAGTACCCGAAGTGAAGCGGTCTCCCTCAACAACGTGAGTAGGCCACTAAACACTTCAAAATACTCGGTAGTTTGTGCACCCCACCTTGGGTCTATCCTAGGAGTAAAACAGTAAAATGAAATAATACAACGGTGGCTACAACCGCAACCTGGATGTGCCCCATAAAATAATATTACAACATATTACAATTACATCGAATGAATGAATATAATAACCCATCTCAAACCGCGGCTAATCATCACAACAATCCAATACAGTTCATAACCACAAACAGTAAAAACCATTACAGAAATGTACAACCCCCTGCCAACCGACATACTAGCAGTTAGGGGAGGTTTACGAACACATTATACAGTTCACAAATATAATCAAATTAGCAAACATCATATAATTTTGATCGAGAAAACATATCAGATTCTACTCCAAAACTTCTCTGTGCACCTGAGACTTGAGCAGAAAATAAACATTCCAGAAAAGACAAAAACATCACAGAAGAGCCACTGAAAAAACTTGGGCTGAATCGGCTCCAACTTGGCCGCGGATCCGCGACGGATCGGTGGGATCGGCCGCGGTTCCGCGGCTGTTTAGCCGATTCATGAACCCAATTTTTTTCAGTGTTCTTATATTTCTCTATAGGTTATTCTGCAGGTCCCTGAAAAATTTTTAGAGCCTGTTTTAATTTCGACAGAAACTTAGTGATATCGATATCTTTTTCGGTTCGTTTTGCGTTCGAAATACATACGACTTTGCTAATGAGTTAATTATTGTTTAGCGAGACTCTGAGACCACTGTAAGTCGATGTACAACACCCCACGACTTGCGGGGAGGCGGAAAAATGAAAAACGATCTTGTTCTTTGTGTAAACATCGACTAACCGAGAATCTTTGCTAAACTATAACTAACAAGAAACATAGAAGTTGTTAACTACTATTGTCACGATCCGAAAGTACGGAACATGACCGGCACTTAAACTACGAACGTCTCGAGGCGTACGTAATCTAAGTAAACCGAAAACCCAGAAATCCAAACCAAGAAAAGTAGTAGAGTGCAGGAAAAACCAACTTAAAGCAAGTAGTTTCAATAGCATAAGCCGAATTATGCGGTTTTTAAAAACATCAAAAATTTACTGAAAATTTCGGCAGAGTCTCCTTTGTAAATACTGGCCCCCAAACGGGATACAACATGAATAGTATACGAAATCAATAAAAGGCATCCCCAAGCGGGAGCTAGCTCTTCGTCAAGCGACGGTCGCAACCACACAAGCAATATAATATACAACGCCAACGGCGAGGATCAAAACTCAAAAGGAACCCAAAACCACCAGAAATATAACGAGCGACTCTAAGGTCGAAAGAATAAACAACACTGGTCTCAATCTCAATAAATACATGTTTGGTTGATGGAACTTCTAGATACAACGGAATAATATTATACAAGGTAATATGATGGGTACGGTACAAGAAAAACCCACCTACTAGCAAGTCACCCGAATGAAACTGAGCCCGCAAAGCCGTAATGAAACCTGTACGGCAAACCTGCAAGAAAACTGGGGCACAACGGGGGTGAGTTGCCAACTCGTGAATAGAAAAACATCTACGCACAGAAATCGCATAAATAACGCAACCTGGGTCAATGATCATAATATATCCTCAAATATATAACCAGCAGCCTATAACAAGGCTAGGGTAAATATCTAACCCGAGTATAATCTCATGTGCCTGTGTCAGTGCCTCAGGTAGCAATATATCATATGAATGAGGTATGCATGCATGAAAACAGAATACATGTAAATGAAGAAACTGTTTTCAAAAATTAGTGAGATTTCCATCGTATTTTTAAACTGAGGTATCATAAATGAAATCAGTATCAACAGTGTCTAGCATCGACACAAAACATAAATCTCACTGTCTCGAAATATCAATGTCTCAATCTCAATATCTAGGACGCTGTCAGTCCAGACCGGCCCCTACCATCCATCTCAAGACCACGATGGTATCCTCCGGATATCCGACGCGTCGGGTAATATCACCGGTAGGTAGTGCTCCCCAGCCAGCCTCAACGTCAACACCACATTCCTCTTGCCCCGGGGTACCATATCGGGCCCACCATGTACCCGAAACGGTTCCTCCACTCATCGAATCGGGTCTCGAAATCCATCAGCAAACTCATGGTGGACGACTCATACATCATAGGAAAGCCGCACTTTTTATTTAAAAAGAAAGAAAGCAGTTTATATATGTTTTGCGGTTTTCCTCCAAATCCATAAAATATCATGGGAATCCGAATCATCAATAGCATGTAAAACCATGAATATAAGCATGAGAATCCATGAATACGGCATAACAATGAATAACAGTATGCATGAAGTAGCAGGTAATAACTACAATGTCTAAACTATTAGTTAACATGCTATGTCAAGCAATAATATTTTCTAAGGTGTGCGTGACATGGCAATTACCGATGAAGATGTGTGTGAGCCGGCAAGTAAGTGTACGTGGTACATACACATCATCGGTAATGGTGCTGGTGTCCTAACATCATGATATCAATAATGGAGTATGAAACATATTATAAGCATGCGATGCGAAGCGAACCATAATAAGGAGCAGGAGCTGAAAACTAGACGCAACTATAACTAATCTGCATTAATCTAATATAAGTCCTACAAATGGTGCCTTTTGAAATAACACAAATCATGGGGTTTTGAAAATAGGGGCTACGGTGTTTTTATGAAAAGATACGTCTTTTGAAATATACGTAGGATCTCTTGGGCTGTCTTTTAAAATACCCACGATTCGTTAGTTTTTGAAATAGGTAAGAAGTCTAATCTAATCTAACAACTACACTAAACTATACGGCTGAACTAACAAGCTGAACTACAGGTAAGGGAACCGCCTATCATCTGAGTCGATACATATACATACCTGTATATGTACAGTCGGTGATCCCGCCTCAATAATATCATATCCGATACCATATCTAAAATCAGACATCCCAAGTCATGAGTGCGGATCAATCATCAAGATATAGCTCGTACGTAAATCCGTCGTACGGCATCCCAAATCTGGGTACGGGTCAATATCACATTCATCATACTATTCACCTGGTATCCTCTTTATCAAATATCATGATCGGGGTACTGATCTACGTCTAGTACCATACTGATACCGCCTACGTATGCATGGACGTGCGTGAAACACTACGTCAAGGACCCGGTACAACGTCATGTCGTATCTCAAATACGAACCCTGCTATATCACCGATCTCACGGCCTCAAACAAATCTCATCGACTCAGCTCAATCCCAAGTATCATCCTCGGATCCGTATGTGAACACATAGTCCCATACCCATGTGAACACATAACTATATATATATTCCCGTAAACACAAATGGAAGAAAAATGTATGCAAGTATGGGTGTGTGTGTGCATGTATGGTGCGACCACTACTCTAGGGTTTCGCGATACTAAACCATCCATATTTATCATCAATAAACTCAAACAATATATAATCAATAAATGTGTGTATACGTATTCGTATACATCACCACGAACTGCGGGGGTGCTATACGCCATCCACCCGACTTCTCCCCGTAGATATAAATCTACTCACCTGATCTTCGCTCGCCGGTGCCGACGTCGCCACGTTCTTGCTTGTCGTCTCGAAGTCCACATAGGGTACCTACATATCATAACGCACCGTATCGCATTAAAATCCGACTCATGACCAAAACGACACACGAATCCCACATAGGTCAAAACCTATGGTTGCTTTTCACAAATCAACCCAAAAACCCTCGATGTCGGCGTACAAACGCCAAATCATCGAGAAAAACCCAAATACACTCATTTGCATATTCACAAACTCTAATTTTAATATAAAATAGTTTAAAACTCACAAAAACCCCAATTTCACTTAAAAGTCATTTTTCCGAAAAAAAACTAGCAAGCACAATTCGCCGTTATTGTACAAAACATGATGTTTAAACGAATCTAGAGGCCACACTATTCACTAAATATCTTAAATAAGTCAAAAATATGATTCCCATAATTTAATCTCATTAAATTCCATAAACCCCAAAAACCTAGTTTACAAATTATCCAATTTTAACAATTTTCAAGCAAAATGCACAAACTACAATTTAGGTTGGATTTCCATGAACTAAAGTGTTAAACCACACTTAATAAAGTTAATAATATGATAAAAACCCTAACCATATTTTTCATCTCACATATAAATGCATTTCATAAAACCCTAGTTTGCACAAAAAGGCTTAATTTGGACATTTTTCAAGTAACAACTTGTAATATGCAACTAGATAAATTTTAACAAGTTTTCAAGATGTTAGCTCACATCACAAACCATGCACAAGTGATCACAACCTAATTTCAAAACAAAACCCTAACTAGAATTCCTTAATCATACAATTGAACCCACATAAAACCAAAGTAACACTTAATTAAGCTAACTACAAGCAATTAACAACAATTTAAGCAAAAGGGTTAGAATTTACCCAAACAAATTGAAGATCCCATAAGCACACATAGCCCTCCAAAATGCTCCCTTGTCACCAAAAATCCATGCTATACGGCTAAGCTAAAATGGGTAGGAGTCGGATCTTGATTTGGATTTTTGCTTGATTTTTAGTGGATTTTTCTTTGGATTTTCTTTGATGGAACAAAGAGAGGAGAAGAGGAAAAGGGGGCTGTTGGGGGTTGCTAGTTTGGGCCAGATTGTGGAGGGGTTGGGTGAGGGAGGAGAGAGAGTGAGGTGGAGAAAGATAGTTTAAGTCAAAGTCAACTCAAATTATATCATTTTCTACTCTTTTCTTTTCTTTTCTTTCATTTCATTTCCTTTGAAATCCAAGTGGGGACAAAAGAGGGGGCTGCTGAATTCTTCAAGGGGATAAGTGAATGGGGGTGTGTGGGTGTGGGTAAGTGTGTGGGGTGATGAAAAATGATAAATACAATACCCCAAACATCCATTTACGCTAAAAAAAAGCCTTTTTTCTTCAATAATTTCTAAACCGTTTTGGCAAATGATTTCGTTCCAAAAACCACATGATAAAATTTTATTTAATGTTTTATGATGCACAAAATTTTTTTCAACTCATTCCAATTTGTAATTTTCCCTAATTAAATGTATTAGTGACGGCTTAAAATAATAATAAAATAATATTTTTTTTTCAGAAAATTTGAAATTTCACCAGCGGCTCAATAAACACCAAATAATATCAATTACATAGCTAGAATATGTATATTTAATTTTTATAATAAGATATTTGTATTTTAACTTTTTACAGAAAACCCCCTTATTTTACCGATTTTTTCGAAATTTCACCGAAACGATTTTCAAAGCGTTACAATCTTCCCCCCTTAAAGAAATTCGGTCCCCGAATTTAAATTAAAACTCTCCCCAAATACTAAAAAATCTAAACCAAAACCATCAAGTCGTCGGGGCTCCGAAATTGTAAATACATAAAACAATTCGTAGCGCAGCGCATGCGCATGAAAAATGAGCATATAACTCAAATCACAACTCTGTTAAGCATCCCGCAATCATCGGAGTCATGGGGAAGACATCAATGCAAAATCCAAGGCAAAACCAATATGATATAACTCGAAACTATACATGTAAATATCGAATCTATATATGTAAGTATCTGAAGGAAATGCATGCCAAATCTCTTTAAGTCGCTGTGCAACGCGTATAACACTGCACAGTGGCGGACGTCTATCATAAGAAAATAACTATATACATATGTACCTTTGTTTGAAATGTACGTTCCGCCGTTTTGGAAACAATATAGAAGGGTCTCCTTGTTTTAAACATTTCGTGTCATATCAGACACGTAGGTAAATACTGAGGCTATAGCTCGCTTTTTGGAAATCCCTTCAATAACTATCAATGCATGCAAAATATATTCAGGTACTGTCCTCTGACTAGTCCTGCTCAGTACGAAAACACATAGCAATATCATAAAAACGTACTGCTCTATACGAAATCAATCCCAAAATATGCACATGAATGCTACGTGCGTCTGGTGCGCACGGAAATCAAAATCCATAAATGTGCCATACATGCGCACAGAAACAACATCTAAGTGCATCGGGTGTGCACGAAACATCTGTCGTAGGCAACATGTGTGCCTGACAGCAAAATTAGGTGCATCTGACATGCACGAAAAATCTCGAATTAGTGCATCTGGTGTGCACCAAATCGCATCTCGTAACAGGCGCCCAACAGGCGCTAAAAATCCAATCCGGTGCATAAAATACACAAAACAAATGTCGAGCATCACCCTCGAAATCGAAATCCAGTTTATCCAAGTGCACAAAATACATGTCACTGCACTGCCAGCATATATAAACTATACAGAGTGCAGGAACCAAATCGCGTGCGTGCATACGTACAAAATCAACTTAACTGTTTAAAACCGTAAAATCACAAACATGTGAAACTAAAGCACGAAAATGATATCAAGTGCAACACTGTGCAAAGATCGTAAATCCTCAATCATCAAAATCAAATCATACGGATAAATCACCCAAAACATCGAAATCAAAAATGGCGGAACAGTACCGCTCAAGCGCATCCTCTAAGAAGCTCGGGCCAACTGGCACGGTCACTAATGGGACGTCTCGTCGATGATCATGAACCCTAGCCTGCTGATGTGCGTAACATGACCACTCCTGGGTCCAAGTCTCCTCGTAAATCATTCCAGAAAGGTCCTGTCGAAACCTCTCCCAAATCTCGCCTCTGCCGAACTGTCCGAAAGTCATCGTCCCTTACTAGATCTGTTCTCGTTCCGGAACGGCAACATACTCATCGTAACTCCTTCTGGAAGGTAAGTCCAAGTACCATGCCTCGGCATGCGCATCGCATCTCTGATGTCGGTGGAGTGGAATGTCATCTCATCTAGATCTGGTACGAACCTCCTACTTCACTGTTCTCTAATGTCGTCTGCTTTGGACTCGTCTCGTCGTGGCTGCATGGACTGAGCTCCAACGACTATCCTCGTATCTGGAGTCTGCCAAGAATGCATCTCACCACCTAGCATCCGAATTAAGTCGAGCCATCCGATCGAGTCGTCAAAACCTCATAATCCCCCAAGAGCTCAACATCTTGGGTACAGTATAATAGTATCGAGTACATACCACAGCATCGGTGGTCCAGCCGTAGAAGGGCAAACCCAAGCCTCACTAATGGCGCCGTAGAACTGCCGCAAACCCGAAGGTTCAAAGGCTTTCACACGGTCATTAAGTCGAGTTAGGGTTTCATTCTTCTAGAGGGACCATAGAATTGCCTGCATGTCTTTCCGACTACTTTAAACTTGGAATAATAGGTTTCTGACATTCGATCGTCTCTGTCGACTCCCAACGTCTCCGCGTGAAGTCGTCTCTAGCTGGAATCAATCTATCTGATGACCTCGCATCGGGGTAGGCGAACGATCCACATGTCCTAGTCATTCATCCTCGATGACTAGCGACCTTCTATCATCTCTTAGTACAACTCATTCTGCACTAACTCCAGCATCTGGGGCAATACCTCGTCGTTCGCGGCAATAACTGGCTCGCTCGTCTGCACGTTGAACAGTGCCTCGATCATCAGGAGTAAGAAACACACCAACGGTCATCAAAATCTGGCTGGCCTCCATCATTGGCTCAATTCTCTAGTGTCGATCAGCACCTCCGAGTAACCTCATAAAGGCGATCCGCCAAACGCTCGTGGCGCAGAAACACAGTAAAAAGACACATCTCTGCAATCGTGTGTTGCCGGAATTTCGCCCTGGTCAGTCCTCGTTCGTGACGAGCTCGTGCTGACCGCAACTCTAGCTGTAGCTCTCCCTGCCCGTAACCGTAGCAGCAAAACCAAACTGGTACGATGAGGCTAGATCAGGAAGGAATATAATACTAAACAAGGAAATGTACATCCTAAGGCTTCTTAAGTGGAGTGGCGTGTCGTAAATATGCCGCGGAACATACCAACGGTACGTCACTCTAATTTAGTCACCTATTCCATCAACCAAGGGTCATCCTACGCTCCGAAGGTAAAACCTAACGCTTTGATACCAACTTTGTCACGACCCGAAAGTACGGAACATGACCGGCACTTAAACAACGAACGTCTCGAGGCGTACGTAATCTAAGTAAACCGAAAACCCAGAAATCCAAACCAAGAAAAGTAGTAGAGTGTAGGTAAAACCAACTTAAAGCAAGTAGTTTCAATAGCATAAGCCGAATTATGCGGTTTTTAAAAACATCAAAAATTTACTGAAAATTTCGGCAGAGTCTCCTTTGTAAATACTGGCCCCCAAACGGGATACAACATGAATAGTATACGAAATCAATAAAAGGCATCCCCAAGCGGGAGCTAGCTCTTCGTCAAGCGACGGTCACAACCACACAAGCAATATAATATACAACGCCAACGGCGAGGATCAAAACTCAAATGGAACCCAAAACCACCAGAAATATAACGAGCGACTCTAAGGTCTAAAGAATAAACAACACTGGTCTCAATCTCAATAAATACATGTTTGGTTGATGGAACTTCTAGATACAACGGAATAATATTATACAAGGTAATATGATGGGTACGGTACAAGAAAAACCCACCTACTAACAAGTCACCCGAATGAAACTGAGCCCGCAAAGCCGTAATGAAACCTGTACGCAAACCTGCAAGAAAACTGGGGCACAACGGGGGTGAGTTGCCAACTCGTGAATAGAAAAACATCTACGCACAGAAATCGCATAAATAACGCAACCTGGGTCAATGATCATAATATATCCTCAAATATATAACCAGCAGCCTATAACAAGGCTAGGGTAAATATCTAACCCGAGTATAATCTCATGTGCCTGTGTCAGTGCCTCAGGTAGCAATATATCATATGAATGAGGTATGCATGCATGAAAACAGAATACATGTAAATGAAGAAACTGTTTTCATAAATTAGTGAGATTTCCTTCGTATTTTTAAACTGAGGTATCATAAATGAAATCAGTATCAACAGTGTCTAGCATCGACACAAAACATAAATCTCACTGTCTCGAAATATCAATGTCTCAATCTCAATATCTAGGGCGCTGTCAGTCCATACCGGCCCCTACCATCCATCTCAAGACCACGACGGTATCCTTCGGATATCCGACGCGTCGGGTAATATCACCGGTAGGTAGTGCTCCCCAGCCAGGCTCAACGTCAACACCACATTCCTCTTACCCCGGGGTACCATACCGGGCCCACCATGTACCCGAAACGGTTCCTCCATTCCTCGAATCGGGTCTCGAAATCCATCAGCAAACTCATGGTGGACGACTCATACATCATAGGAAAACCGCACTTTTTATTTAAAAAGAAAGAAAGCAGTTTATATATGTTTTGCGGTTTTCCTCCAAATCCATAAAATATCATGGGAATCCGAATCATCAATAGCATGTAAAACCATGAATATAAGCATGAGAATCCATGAATACGGCATAACAATGAATAATAGTATGCATGAAGTAGCAGGTAATAACTCTAATGTCTAAACTATTAGTTAACATGCTATGTCAAGCAATAATATTTTCTAAGGTGTACGTGACATGGCAATTACCGATGAAGATGTGTGTGAGCCGGCAAGTAAGTGTACGTGGTACATACGCATCATCGGTAATGGTGCTGGTGTCCTAACAGCATGATATCAATAATGGAGTATGAAACATATTATAAGCATGCGATGCGAAGCGAACCATAATAAGGAGCGGGAGCTGAAAACTAGATGCAACTATAACTAATCTGCATTAATCTAATATAAGTCCTACAAATGGTGCCTTTTGAAATAACCCAAATCATGGGGTTTTGAAAATAGGGGCTACGGTGTTTTTATGAAAAGATACGTCTTTTGAAATATCCGTAGGATCCCTTGGGCTGTCTTTTAAAATACCCACGATTCGTTAGTTTTTGAAATAGGTAAGAAGTCTAATCTAATCTAACAACTACACTAAACTTTACGGCTGAACTAACAAGCTGAACTACAGGTAAGGGAACCGCCTATCATCTGAGTCGATACATATACATACCTGTATATGTACAGTCGGTGATCCCGCCTCAATAATATCATATCCGATACCATATCTAAAATCAGACATCCCAAGTCAAGAGTGCGGATCAATCATCAAGATATAGCTCGTATGTAAATCCGTCGTACGGCATCCCAAATCTGGGTACGGGTCAATATCACATTCATCATACTATTCACCTGGTATCCTCTTTATCAAATATCATGATCGGGGTACTGATCTACGTCTAGTACCATACTGATACCGCCTACGTATGCATGGACGTGCGTGAAACACTACGTCAAGGACCCGCTACAACATCATGTCGTATCTCAAATACGAACCCTGCTATATCACCGACCTCACGGCCTCAAACAAATCTCATCGACTCAGCTCAATCCCAAGTATCATCCTGGGATCCGTATGTGAACACATATTCCCATACCCATGTGAACACATAACTATATATATATATTCCCGTAAACACAAATGGAAGAAGAATGTATGCAAGTATGGGTGGGTGTGTGCATGTATGGTGCGACCACTACTCTAGGGTTTCGCGATACTAAACAATCCATATTTATCATCAATAAACTCAAACAATATATAATCAATAAATGTGTGTATACGTATTCGTATACATCACCACGAGCTGCGGGGGTGCTATACGCCATCCACCCGACTTCTCCCCGTAGATATAAATCTACTCACCTGATCTTCGCTCGCCGGTGCCGACGTCGCCACGTTCTTGCTTGTCGTCTCGAAGTCCACATAGGGTACCTACATATCATAACGCACCGTATCGCATTAAAATCCGACTCATGACCAAAACGACACACGAATCCCACATAGGTCAAAACCTATGGTTGTTTTTCACAAATCAACCCAAAAACCCTCGATGTCGGCGTACAAACGCCAAACCATCGAGAAAAACCCAAATACACTCATTTGCATATTCACAAACTCTAATTTTAATATAAAATAGCTTAAAACTCACAAAAACCCCAATTTCACTTAAAAGTCATTTTTCCGAAAAAAAACTAGCAAGCACAATTCGCCGTTATTGTACAAAACATGATGTTTAAACGAATCTAGAGGCCACAATATTCACTAAATATCTTAAATAAGTCAAAAATATGATTCCCATAATTTAATCTCATTAAATTCCATAAACCCTAAAAACCTAGTTTACAAATTATCCAATTTTAACAATTTTCAAGCAAAATGCACAAACTACAATTTAGGTTGGATTTCCATGAACTAAAGTGTTAAACCACACTTAATAAAGTTAATAATATGATAAAAACCCTAACCATATTTTTCATCTCACATATAAATGCATTTCATAAAACCCTAGTTTGCACAAAAAGGCTTAATTTGGACATTTTTCAAGTAGCAACTTGTAATATGCAACTAGATAAATTTTAACAAGTTTTGAAGATGTTAGCTCACATCACAAACCATGCACAAGTGATCACAACCCAATTTCAAAACAAAACCCTAACTAGAATTCCTTAATCATACAATTGAACCCACATAAAACCAAAGTAACACTTAATTAAGCTAACTACAAGCAATTAACAACAATTTAAGCAAAAGGGTTAGAATTTACCCAAACAAATTGAAGATCCCACAAGCACACATAGCCCTCCAAAATGCTCCCTTGTCACCAAAAATCCATGCTATACGGCTAAGCTAAAATGGGTAGGAGTCGGATCTTGATTTGGATTTTTGCTTGATTTTTAGTGGATTTTTCTTTGGATTTTCTTTGATAGAACAAAGAGAGGAGAAGAGGAAAAGGGGGCTGTTGGGGGTTGCTGGTTTCGGCCAGATTGTGGAGGGGTTGGGTGAGGGAGGAGAGAGAGTGAGGTGGAGAAAGATAGTTCAAATCAAAGTCAACTCAAATTATATCATTTTCTACTCTTTTCTTTTCTTTTCATTCATTTCATTTCCTTTGAAATCCAAGTGGGGACAAAAGAGGGGGCTGCTGAATTCTTCAAGGGGATAAGTGAATGGGGGTGTGTGGGTCTGGGTACGGGTGTGGGGTAATGAAAAATGATAAATACAATACCCCAAACATCCATTTACGCTAAAAAAAGCCTTTTTTCTTCAATAATTTCTAAACCGTTTTGGCAAATGATTTCGTTCCAAAAACCACATGATAAAATTTTATTTAATGTTTTATGATGCACAAAATTTATTTCAACTCATTCCAATTTGTAATTTTCCCTAATTAAATGTATTAGTGACGGCTTAAAATAATAATAAAATAATATTTTTTTTTTCAGAAAATTTAAAATTTCACCAGCGGCTCAATAAACACCAAATAATATCAATTACATAGCTAGAATATGTATATTTAATTTTTATAATAAGATATTTATATTTTGACTTTTTACAGAAAACCCCCTTATTTTACCGATTTTTTCGAAATTTCACCGAAACGATTTTCAAAACGTTACAACTATGATAAGTGATTATACCTAATGAACTGTGTCCTTCTCCTTTTCGTTATCCACCTCCTTCTCGACCTTCTCCACGTAAAAGACGATCCACCCGAGAGCTATACTCCAAGCTTCACCTATAACTTGAGGTAACTAGGTTTCTTAAAGTGCTAATCTAAGCAACCTAGGTGATATAGAGTTGGATTATGGATGTATTAGTCTAGCTAACCCTTGATCTCAACACATGAGAGGTTAGGGTTAGGGTTTGAAGAGAGAGAGCTTGAGGAGAGAGAAGATGAGAATGATAATCAATTGAAGTTGTTTCTCACTTCTAATATATCATGAAGCATAAAGAATATCAAATCAAATAAATCAAATGATTTATCATCATGCTTCATTTAATATGTGCAATGATTCATCAAGTGAGTCATTAAGCAATAAATGCTTCATTAACTCACTTGAATGATTCATCTCATGAGTCACAAAATCAATTAATTCTAATGCCACCTAAACCCTCAAGTCACCATCCTTCTAGAAACTTCCCGCGAAATAACGAGAACGCCCCTCCTATCCGTGAAAACACGGAAAAACTTTAGACTGTATAAATCCAATAACCCGATACTAGAATCTGGCTTAAACCAAAGCCGGCTAGTAAAAACTGTCCGAATGTCGTACGTGCGTAAACACACGTATGCGTCCGAACCCTTGTCGTAAAACCATACGACCTCTATATCGTTTCTCCTGGAGTAGGGAAACTCTCTGTGTGGGACTCTAAAGACTCGACTACTACGCTGGCAGTAGGTTTAGCCACAGACCGCAAGCGGCACTAGCTGTACGTAACTGTCCCCAGGTATATGTCGATAAGAAGGCCGATGAGGAAACCCATCCGAACTCCTACTGAGCCTGATGTGACAATCTCCGTACAGTCCGGTCTATTCGTCTAAGACTATCACATATCGGTCCTAGGGGGCGGCAAGCGTCAGTCCCCTAATAGCGGTATAAGTCGTGTCGGAGCGTAGCCCATTACACCCTACGAAACAACTGGAACCTACCAGTAAATCTCGCTTGCCCTGGCCAAGGACTTTGCGTAATGGCTCTCTGACACAGCGCGATATCAACTCCCAATACCGTGATAGACGAATCCTGTCTAACCGCCACTGCCTCCAAATGCTCGGGACTGCACTCAACTGCTACCTGTTTGCACGACTCCTTTGAGCCGTGGTACGGTAGCAATCTAAGAACAGTGGGACACACTCGAGGCGAAGTAGCAGTGTCAAGTCTGCGGACTATGCTGTACTCATGTCTCCTGGAAACTGTTAACCAACGACGGGTATAATACCAACCAATAGTTCCCCACGAGTCCTGTCCGGTGTACCCGTAACCCAACGAGCACCTGTATACTATCTCCAGTACGACGTACTAACGGCTGTAGGACAGACCATCTCCCCAACTGGGATGAGAAGCGTACATACTAGTCTACTCCGGAGTATCGATGCCCTGTCTCGATAATCCTACGACTAGGGACCTGGAAAAGGATGTGCTTGTAGACTACCCAGCCCCCACTAGTGTGACTGCCATCACAACGCAGGTAGTCAAGCAAGATCCTAAGGGCTCTATCAATACGTATATTAACATATTAAGATAGAAAAAACCAAGTAGCATACTACCATGTTTAGCAAGACTGTTATATAACTGTGAATATCCCAAGCTTCCATTAAGTAATATACAAACTAGTATGATACAATAATGGCCCCTAGGGCATATACACTAACAGTATAAACATACCCGTATTTGTATTACAACCAAATACAAATGCAACTGAGACAAAGATATTATATCTACACAGTATAATACTGGGATCCGGCTTAAACCAAAGCCTACAAGTATTATCTGCCAGAAAACCGACACGTGCGAAAACGCACGTGCATTTTCTGAACCCTGCCATAAAACCATACGGCCTCTATAATGTTTCGCCCGAATTAGGGAAACAGTCTGTGGGGGACTCTAATGACTCTTCAACACACTGGCACTGGATATAACCTCTAGCACGTCAAAGGTACAAGTTGTACGTAACGGTTGCCTATGTATTGATTGGAAGGGAAGCTGACGAGCGAACTCATCCATAAACCCTACTGAGCCTAACAGTGACAATATCCGTACAGTCCGGTCCGTTCGTCTAAAGAGTATCGCATATCGAGTCTAGGGGGTGGATAAAGTCAGACCCCTAATAACGCGATAAATCGTGTCGGCATGAAGCCCATCACCACCTGAGAAACTACTGATCCAAATCAGTAATTCTCCATTGCCTCGGCCGAGGATTTCTAGTGATGGCCACCCGTGCACTGTGCGACATCAACCCCCAATACCGGGAGAGATGAATCCCCGACGATCCGCTCACTGCCTCCATGTGGCTCAGGACTATACCCAAAAAATACCTGTTTGCACGACTCCTTTGAGCCGTGGTAGGGTAGAAATCAAAGCACAGTGGGAACTCACACGAGACAATTGTCAATCTCAGGTCGACAAACTAACCTGTACACATGTCACCAGGGAACTGCAATCTGATGATATATATAATACCAACTAGCATGTCACGGCGAGTCCTGTCCGATGTACTCATAACCCAATGAGCACCTGTATACATCTTAGGTGAACCAACTGACACCAATGGCTTGTGAGACCAGACACCGCCCCTCGTCGGGGTCTCGACTGTATACACTAGTCTACTCTGGAGTATCGATGCCTTGTCTCGAAACTCCCACGACTAGGGACACTTTAAGGATGTGCTTATAGACCCCAGCTCCCACGTATATGATCACCATCATACTGCTGGCTGTCAAGCAGAATCCTATGGGCTCTATCATCATGCAATAGTGAACTAAAACATGTATACGATGATAAAGACAAACCAGATAGCATACTATCATCTCGAGCAAGACTGTCATATCGGTATAGGTCCTGCCTCAATCATTGCAATCATGTACCTGCGATCCAATAATTGACTTTGAGGGCACTATCTCCAACACCTGTGTCCAGCATCAACACATCAATATCATGGAACATGAGTGTCCAACATCGACACTCGAAACATCATTAAACCCGTGTCCAACATCGACAAGTAAATCCTCATATCTCAGGCGCCGCATCATCGGATCGGCCCTCATATCCATCTGATCTCACCGGCATCGACACATCAACAACATGGAACCTGAGTGTCCAATATCGACACTCGAAACATCATGAAACCCGTGTCCAGCATCGATACGTAAATCCTCATATCTCAGGCGCTGCATCATCGGATCGGCCTTCACATCTGATCTCACGACTTCGGTCGGCATCCTCCGGATAACCGTCGGGTCCAAACTATCACCGGTAGGTAGTACATCCCCTGCTAGGCTCATCGTCTACTCCATTATCTACTTGCCCCGGGGTACATTACCGGGTCCACCATGTACCCGTAGATGGTTCCTCCTCACTCCTCGAATCGGGTATCACATAACTCAGAACTGAGAAAACTCATGGTGGACACGAAATATCATATCATGAGAAACCACGTTTTTAAAACAATTATAATTCTTTTGAAATATATCGGCGGTGCTAGTTGTATGTATGCCCTAGACGCCATTATTATACATGAGATGTATATTATAGTGGATGCTGGGACATATATAGGGAGGACTTTCTTGCTTGACATGATAGTACGCTATCTGGTTGCTCTTTATCTTAACATGTATACTTACTGTCTCTCTGTTACATGTTGATAAAGCCCATAGGATGTGTACTTGACTTCCAGGATTATGATGCAGATCATACTAGTGGGGCCTGGGCAGTCCATGAGTTCATCCTTCAATGTTCCTAGTCGTGGGAATATCGAGACGTGGTATCGATATTCCAGAGTAGACTAGCGTATATCTTCTCGATCCATGTGATGGGCGATGGATGATACCATATCCATTGGTGTTTGACATCAGAGATGGTATACGGGTGCTCAGTGGAGACTAGGTACACTGAACGGACTCGCCGAGAACTCCTAGATGGTATTATACCTCACGTCAGATAGCAGTTCTCTGGTGACACTGGTACAGGTTAGTCCGTCGACCCGAGATTGTCATAGAGTCTTGTGTGTCTCCCACTGTGCTTTGATTTCCACCCTACCATGGCTCTATTGATTCGTGAAAACAGGTGGTTTTTGGGTACAGTCCCGAGTCATATGGAGGAAATGAGCGATAGAAGGGGATTCATCTCTCCCGGTATTGGGGGTTGATGTTGCACTGTGCTCGATTGGCCATAACTGAAATCCCTGGCCAGGGTAGATGTGATTTACTGGTAAGTGTTATCAGTAGTTTCACGCATGTTATGGACCTTACATCGGCATGACTTATCAAGCTATTAGGGTCTGACGTTTACCACCCCTAGACGAGATATGCGACATATCAGACGAACAGACCGGGCTATGCTGTAGTGTTACTGATTGGATTCGCAGGAGTATGAGCAGGCTTGCTTGTTGATCTTTTGATTGCTCAATACTCGGGTGGCCGTTACATTTAGCAGACCTTTTGCGGCTCGTGGTTGTTTGATATGATCATCACCTACTGCCGGCGTATTGACGAGTCTTTAGAGTCCTATACAGAGGTTTCCTGGCTCAGGAGAAACGGAGTAGGAGCACATATGAGATATGTGCGGGACCGAGATTAATACACGTATGTGATACCGTATACTATTCTCGCAATTTGTATCATCGGTCGGTTATATGCGATATAGCCGGGTTATCGAATCAAGTGTTGATTCGATAGAGTGATACACAAGATATTAGTCGGTTATATGTGATATGACCGGATCATTAAATCAAGTGTTGATTTAATAATTTAATATATAATTATATATTTTATATATTACTTTACATTAACTAGTATTGGCTCACTTAAGAATTTTTTCTCACTTGATGTGTACATAGTGTATATGTGATATATGTTTGTGTACATGATTGTATCATGCTTGATGATACATGAAAACATGGGTGTGTGTATGACTTACACCATGCTACATATAATTTAGGGTTTTTTTTTTATTTTAAGTAATTCAAATTAGGTGGCATTTTTTGTCATGGCTTGGAGCATCATGAAGCTTGGATAACCATTGACAATGTCCACTTGATTTGTTTTACTTGAGATATTTTAAACCTAAACATTATTATTTAGCCATGGTTATTTCTCTACAATGGTTAGGATATGACACTAACCCACCCATGGTTGCATAACTCATTCATTCATCCCTTGGTTTATTTTCTTGAGTTTCTTTCTTCATCTTCTTCTTCTTGCTCTTTTGCTCCATGGAAAATGATGAAAATGAGTGAGAAAATAAAATCTAAAGTGAGCAAAATTCCTACTTCATCATCTTACACACTTTCTTGGGTAGTATACGGTGTTTTCTTCACAAAGTTCATGACCTAGTGAAGGGTTAGCTTGAGTTTGAGTCTACTCGATGTAGATCATCTTCGGCCTCGAAGACTACGTGCAAACTTGTTCATTTCTCCGAGGGAAACCATACTAGAGTTCGATAGATCCATGATCGCAGCGAAGGGACGTCAACACAGAGCTTTAGAAGTGAAGGACCAGTCTACAAAGGTTGTATTCCTTGTTCACTACTTGTAATGGTAGATTACATGTTATATTTTGTCTATTCACTCTAGCTTGATCCTAGCTTAGGATTGATTAGCACCTTAGAAATTTTAAATTTGGCATGGTAGTTGCTGTGAAAACCCAGTAGGGTGCTAAGGAATCCCAACATTGGTATCAGAGCCGGGCTAGAGTATTAGACAGTGTTTGTTAGATTACGAAACCGAAACTACTCTGAAACATAAAACCCTAGAATCCAGGTTTTGTCGATTTTTATATGAGCTCTAAAAATTTTTTAAATAAGTGCAGAGTGTTGTATGGGATGCAACAAGAACACCATGAAAATTTCAAGGGGCAATCTCGGTTTTTGGCCGAGATCATGGGTATGGCGGCCGGCCAAATTTTTTTTGTTTTGCTTGAAATTTGCAGGGTGTTCCAGAGACTGGGTTTTGGTGTTTAAGATGTTGTTTGCTTTTGCTAATTTTGAATGAGATGTAACCTTACACTATAAGCAATTCGGAGTGTTTTGTATTCGTAGTTTAACATTATATTTGGGTTTTCCCAAGTTATCTAGGCGAAGTTAAAAAGTTCGATCGAATGTCAAAAACCCATTTTTCCAAGTTTAACGTATTCGGAAAAACATGCAAGTAATTCTATGAACCCTCTAGATGAATGAAACCCTAACTCGACTTTTTGGATCGTGGAACCGCGGTCATACCCTAGGTTTTGCCGCAGTTCCGTGGCAACATGAGTGAGGCTTGGGTCTGCCTTTCTATGGCTGGTGCATAGGTACTGTGGCATATTCTGGGTATTATTAAAACTGTGCTCAAGTGTTGAGCTGTCGGGAAATTGTGGCACTTTGATTAATCGATCAAAAAGTTTAACATCGTCCGGATATTTGTGATGGGATACAATACTTGGAATCAACAATATTTGAATTTTATAAATCTAGCAATTTAGTCTCATTTGATTGGTTGCCATGGGATTTTGATGCGATCAAAAGTCCGTCGCAATCACGTTCTGTATTCGGATACTCACCGGGTAACATTACTAGATAGCCACGCCCCATAACCCCGACCAAGTGACTATAGGAGAACTCCGTTGCCAAAAGCATCCGTCCGGGTGCTCGCGGCCGCGATGTTCCGCCTAAGTGCACTTCGTCGTCGGTATCGGGGGGTGCGGCCGTCTACTAATGTTTCCGATGAGCATTCGATAAAGATGTCGGGAATCTTGTTGAATTACCCGACTTGTTATTGGAAAGTGTTTTCAATAACGAGACTAAATGCGGGGTTTATAATTTTTAGGCATGCAATGTCTAAGGAATTCATATTGCTAGGCATGAAATCCGGAATATGAGATATTTTGGGTTTATGATGTCTAAGGTGGTTGCGGATTCCAATTGTTGTAGTTTTCAATTTCTTTTCTGCGCCCGTAAAGGTAATATGTGTGGTATTGCCAGTTTCGTTGCTATACGTCAACGACAATTGGGATATACATATTTACTTACGTTGATGACATGCGATGCTATGTGTTGATGTGATATGTTATATTGGATCGTTGTGTTTGAATAGCCGGGTTTTTTTTATGTGAGATGAGAGTTTTTCATTTTCATTCATGTAAATACTTGTATGTAATATTCTTTTATTGGGGCACTTCCGGGTTGAGGAAGATGTCACCCTTAAAGTATATTATTTACTTTTCCGCATTAGGATAGACCCAAGGAGGGGAGCATATGTAACCGGGTTTTAGAGTCCGGTAGGAGACTATCTCGAAGCGTCGAGTTTGGGTCTCCTAACTTTAAAATTGGTCGGGTTGCTTGCCGCTGTCGTAGGGGACTTATGTAGGGTTCCTATGCACTCTAAGGAGGTCTCACAAGGCATCAACCATGCCAATTTCAAATTTTTCCGGTGCCGAGAAACTCTAATACGGATCGTTAACTAGATAATGAGGCGATGCAAGCAAGTTAACGGCTTTAACTAAGAGTGAACGGAAATACAACCTTTGTAGATCCGGTCCTCCACCTCCATAGCTCCATGATGAAGTCCCCTCACTGCGATCATCGGATCCCGGGCTCAAGCGTCGGCTTCATCGGAGAAAAGGGCGGGCTAGGTCGTCGACTTCGATGCCGAAGTTGATCTACGTCGAGGCAACACAAGATCAAGCTCCAACTTCACCAAGCCATGAAACTTGTGAAGAAAACACCCTATACTACTTGGCAAGTGGTAGAGGATGAAGAAATAGGAAGTGGGTTCACTTTAGAATTGGATTTCTCACTCTTTTTCTCAAGTCAACATTGATGGTTGCAAGCTTCTTCATCTTGAAGAAGAAGAAGAAGAAGAAAAAGAATATGATAAGAATTCTAGGAAAATAGAAAATGAGGTGATTCTTATCATATCTCAACCATGGTCAAGTGTAGAGAACAAACTAGGGTTAAATTGAATGGTTAGGTTAAAGGAAAGAAACAAAATGGTCAATCTTTCAAACCTTCATGAACTTTCAATGTAAAACAAAAGTAGCAACCATTTTATTTCTTGCCAAAATGAAATAAATAAATGAATAAATAAATAAAAACCCTAACCATTTACTTAACCAAGGTTTAAACCAAAACTAAACCCAAGTTGGCATGTATCATCAAACATGATACAATCTTGTGCACAAAAGTATATCACATATACAACTTGTGTATTTCAAGTGAGAAAATCCATTTAAAGTGAACCAATACTAGTTAATGCAAAGTAATATATCAAATATATAATTATTCATTAAATCATTAAATCAACACTTGATTTAACGATCCGGTCATATCTCATATAACCGACTAATATCCAATGTATCGGCTTATCGAATCAATCCTTGATTCGATAACTAGGTTATATCGCATACAACCAATCGATACATTCATCGCGAGAATGGAATACGGTATCACATACACGCATTATTCTCGGTCCCGCACATATCTCATATGCGCTCCTATTTCGTTTCGCTTGAGCCAGGAAACCTCTGTGTAGGACTCTAAAAACTCGTCAATACGCCGGCATCAGGTGATGATCATATCAAACACCCACAAGCCGCAAGCGGTCTGCTAAACATAACGGCCATCCGGGTATTGAGCGATCAGAATATCGACGAGCAAGCCCACTCACACTCCTGTGAATCCAACCAGTAACACTTACCGTATAGTCCGGTCTGTTCGTCTGATATTTCGTATATCTCGCCTAGGGGTGGTAAACGTCAGACCCCAATAACTCGATAAGTCGTGTCGATATGAGGTCTATAACAGTTCGAGAAACTACTGATAACACTTACCAGTAAATCTCAGCAACCCTGGCCAGGGATTTCCGGTTATAGCCAATCGAACACAGCGCAACATCAACTCCCTATACCGGGAGAGACGAATCCCCTCCTATCGCTCATTGCCTCCATGTGATTCGGGACTGTACCCAAAAACCACCATTTTGCACGCCCTCTTGGACGTGGTAAGGTGGAACTCAAAGCACAGTGGGAATCACACAAGACTCTATGACGAACTCGGGTCAACAGACTACTCTGTACCAGTGTCACCAGAGAACTGCCATCTGACGTAAGGTATAATACCATCTGGGAGTTCTCGGCGAGACCGTCCAGTGTACCCAGTCTCTACTGAGCACCCGTATATCATCTCTAATGTCAAACACCAATGGATATAGGATTATCCATCGCCCATCTTTCTGGGTCGAGAAGGTATACGCTAGTCTACTCTGGTATATCGATGCCCCGTCTCGATACACCCACGACTAGGGACCTTGAAGGATGTACTTATAGACTACCATGTCCCCACTAGTATGATCCGCATCATAGTCCAGGTAGTCAAGTACACATCCTAAGGGCTTTACCAACATGTAACAGAGAGACAATTAGTATACACGTTAAGGCAAAGAGTAACCAGATAGCATACTATCATCTCGAGCAAGAAAGTCCTCCCTATATATGTCCCAGCATCCACTACATTATACATCGTATGTACAGTAATGGCCTCTAGGGCATACATATAACTAACAATCTCCCACTTGCACTAGGGCCATCTGTAGCAGTGGTTGTAGTATCTCATACTCAACCATTCCTTAAAAGTCTCTCTCTTGGAATAGGCCTTCGTGAGTGGATCCGCCGTGTTATCCTCTGAGTCCACTCTCCTAACCTTGATTACCCTGGAGATCAACCATCTCCATGATCAGGTGATACTGCCTTAGAATATGTCTGGATCACTGATGGGACGGACGTTCCTTGGCATAGGCCACAACTCCATTGTCACACAATGGGAGGAACTAAGTTCATCTCATGAACAAATATACATCCAGACTGCCTCTTTGGTAGCATCTTAAGTAGCGATGTATCCAGCCTTTATCGTCTAGTATGCCACGGTATCTAGCTTGGAACTCTTCCAACATACCGTCCCTTTTCTGAGGGTAAAGACAATGCCTGCGACTGACATTCAGTCGTCTTTATCACCCTGGAACGTTTCCAGTGATTCTCCCCAGGATCGATTGATACCATCTCACTACATCTAGTGAGAATCCTAACATCCAATTACATCTATCTCATAGATGAAAACTCAGGATTTAGGAGTTGTCACTTTGATCCTATTGGAGAATCCTTTGTTGCGCCACGGCAGCGCCCCGGCCGTCTATCCGAGGCCAAAATGCGGAATCAAAATTTTTCTTATCTTTAAACTGGCGCTACCGCGGACAATATACCCGGATCGTAACCATTAACCGATACTAGCTAACTAGAGATGGGGTGAGAGATATACCGAGCGATCCGTGTCCTTTGGTCTTCTTGTCGTCGTCCCAATCTCCCGCGGAATCACCATTCGTCGTCTTCTCGTCGGAAAGGGCACCACGTAGCCGATTTCTTTTACGGGCTCCCACCTCTGGACCGTGGCAACTTGGGCGTGAAGTTGGCTAGCCGACGCGTCCAAGAAGTGCTGTAGGCTAGTGTAGAATGGTTGTCTCATTTGGGGTAGTGAAGTTGCCATTAGTGATGGAGGAATGAAGTTAAGGAAAAATGATGCTTTCATTTTTCCAAAACAAGAAGAATGAGATGAAGAATTATGTGCCACATCCAAAAATGAAACTCTCTCATCTTTTTTTCTCTAGTGTGGCTGGCCCCCTCCCTTGAACAAAAATGGTGGAGGAAAAAACTAAACAAGAAGGAAGGTGAGTGTAGGAAAAGAGAATGGGTGACCATAAGCAAAAGGTTATTATAACAATATCATATCAACATCAAATCCATCCAAATCCTTTCTAATCTCAAAAAGCAAGCTATCATGAAAAGCAAAGATGCTTAACCTTTCATAATGCCACAAATGCAAGAAACCCCCTCCACAAATGTTATTTGCAAACTTGCAAATAACCCCCTCCATCGGAAATGTCCGGCCGGGAAAAAACAAAGGAAAACCGGCCGGAACGGAATGCAAACTGGCAACTCCAGAAAACTGGTCCCGTAATAAATTACAGGAAAACCCCGATACTGTGCATACACACCCGTATCTGTATTCCGACCGGATACAAATCCAATGAGACAAAATCTACACTGTACTATACTAGGATCCGGCTTAAACCAAAGCCGGCTAGTAATATCCGTCCGATCCTGATCCGTGCAATACCGCACGTATCTGATCGAACCCTGCCATATCTCCATACGGCCTCTACAGCGTTTCGCCCGAAACTTGAGTAACTGTCTGTGTGGTGGACTCTAAAGACTCGTCAATACTATGGCTGTGGATTTAACCACTAGCACGTCAGAGGTATAAGCCAATACGTGACGGGCCACTAGCTATTGACCAAAAGGGACGTCGATGAGTGAACTCATCCTGACACCCTACCGAGCCTGTCAGTGACAATATCCGTACAGTCCAGTCCGTTCGTCTATGAGTATCGCATGGCGGGCTTAGGGGGTTGGTAAAAGTCAGACCCCCAAAAGCGGTACAAGTCGTGTCGGAGTGTAGCCCAGAACACCCTGAGATACTACTGGAATACCTACCAGTAAATCTCCTGCCTCGGCCGAGAACTTTGTGTAATGGCTCTCCTAGACACAGCGCGACCTCACCCCCAATACCAGGAGAGACGAACCCCTGCAGATCTGCTCACTGCCTCCATGTGGCTCGGGACTGTACCCAACTAAAACCTGTTTGCACGACTCCTTTGAGCCGTGGTAGGGTAGTAATCAAAGCACAGTGGGAACTCACACGAGACAAATGACGATCTCAGGTCGATGAACTAACCTGTACACATGTCACCAGGGAACTGCTATCTGACATCTGGTATAAGACCAACTAGCATGTTCCCGGCGAGTCCTGTCCGGTGTACTCATAACCCAATGAGCACCTGTATACACCTTAGGTGAACCAACTGACACCAGTGGCTTGTGAGACCGGCCACCGCCCCTCGTCGGGGTCTCGACTGTATACACTAGTCTACTAATGGAGTATCGATGCCCTGTCTCGAAACTCCTACGACTAGGGACCTTTTAAGGATGTGCTTATAGACTACCAGCTCCCACGTATATGATCGCCCTCATACTGCTGGCGGTCAAGCAAGAATCCTAGGGGCTCTATCAACGTGTAATAGCGACCTGTAAGGTCACCTGAAGCAGTACACGATGATAAAGGTAAACCAGATAGCATACTATCATCTCGAGTAAGACCGTCCTCCTGGGATAGGTCCTCCCTCAATCATTGCAATCACGTACCTGTGATCCAATAATTGACTCTGAGGGCACTATCTCCAACAATCTCCCACTTGCACTCAAGGCTAATTATTGCGATGTCGCATACTCACAGCCCGTGTGATACCGAACACCCAACTCCTCTACTAGTCAATCTCACAAAACCCGTTTGCGAAACTATTGTGTTCGAGGAATAGCCTCAGTGAGTGGATCCGCTAGGATGTTTCTTTCTATGTCTCTCTATATCTCAAGTTCGTGGAGAAAGCCATCTCCCGAAATGAGCAATACCTGTCTTAGAATGTGTCTGGATGTCTGATGTTAAATGAACTCCAAATCCAGACATCTTAGACTGTATCGTCAACTGAACTTAATCAGTATCCTGCGCCATGCCTTCCCTCAGTATCCACATGGACCACCTGTCCAATATACTGCCCCTCATCAGAGGGAAAACTATAACTCTGACAGCCACTCTGCCAACCAGGTCACCTTGGAAGCCTGGAATGATAACTGCCTCCTAAAGGAGGATGCTGTTATCATATCCCTAGAACATCAACTTATGTTCTAAAACTGCTCCCCATTGTTTCTCCAGGATTGGATTGATATCATCTTATTGCACCTACTGCAAGAACAACATCTGGTGTGGTACTTGACATCTCATGATTGACTCAATTGCCTAAGCAAGTGATCTGCCAATCATGCGTATCCCTCTCCCCTTTAGTCTATAAGACACCTTTAGAGAGGGTGACTCCATCAACTGCAGGTACACTACCGTGCCAGGAGTCGTCCATTCTAAATACTCATAGAATGCTGTCTAAGTACCCAGATTGTGAAACTACCCAAATCTAGATCTAAAACCATAGATCTAGTAACCAGAATGTCTGATATAATATCCAAGTCCTGTGTGGAGAAACTATTGTGTGACCACCAAAGTATAACCGATCGTAGTATAGGAATATCACTTCCTACTCTGTGTATGTCATCCAAATACCAGGACATCACACCCTACTACCTTCTTAACAGATCCATCCCCTATTCTGATGAAGTCAAACCTATGACTGTCACATCAGAAATAGATGATCTATCTCCGCTGTATTTGCTTTAGTCTATAAATAGACATAAGCCACGTGTCCACCAATGCTTCCACTGCTCCCACTGACTACGACAACCCTCTTGCAGAGTCATATAGACGTGCACTTCTAAAGCTAGTTTAGAACGACGCTATACTCATCCTCCTGCCGGGTCTCACAGTCTGGAACAACAGCAATGGTAAGTCTGGGTAAACAAGAACCTCCCTGCCACCGTCCTTGAGCATACCGAAGTACCTCTCGAGTGCGTGAGGTTACCCATCATATCTGCGGAGTGGCCAATGGAATGTCAAACCAAATTGAATATTTAGGTTTTTTATCAAATCTTCCGTAATCGTTTGCGGTTCTGAAATCACTTCCAGTTCTACCATACTCCCACTACTGTTTTCTGAAAAAATCCATTTTTAATTAAAACTGTGGCGAGTCAAGAACAATATCACTATTGATCTTCCAGATGGTAGAAAGTCAACCCTCGTCATAGCCTGGGTCAACCCACAAACAGCCATTACAGAAACGTGCCTTGAGTTGTCCAGTGTGTGGTTTTAAGCATAAGCCGGACAACTCCCCGTACCTTAACAATGTCAAGATATGAACTGTTCTATATCCAATATAGAAACAGAGGACCAGATTTAATTGAACCAGATTCAAATCATGCAGCTGTCACCAGTGCATGTCAACTAAATGGAAGGAGGCCGATCAGCGTTACTCAACTTAGGAATGCTTCCAATTATGAGTAACCTGAAAGAGAAGCTAGTTCTCTTAATCATTACTATCAACTGAATACCATACACAACTATCTACATCTTCGATCACTTTGAAGAATCCCGATACTTGCAACACCTGGTTCTCTACTTTATTAAAATACCTATAACTTCTCAAAATTCGGACCCTGTGTTTCCACGAAATACTTGTCTAAAAACTAGAGAAGTCATAAGTAAACCGAATATAGTACGAGGACCAACCCCTCTGTCCTGATGGACCCTGGACAACATATAATACTCTGTATAAGTCCCTTGAGTCTGATAACTCATTCACTGTGTGTCGTAGGTTGAAAACTGTACTTATGGTTAAGAAGAATTACACCGCTGTTTAATGCTCCTTACCTAACCATCCACTGATATAGGTAAATGTCGTAGACATAATTTCAAAAAGGTATATCTCACTCTATAAAAAATAGACGTACAGATATATCAATTTGAAATTGGTGCATAATAGCGGATATTCAAACCAAATAATTGCCGTCCGGCAAACAACCCAGGTGACTTCCTCAAATATCACCGATTACAACGAATCCCGATATAATGAGGATGATCACCCAATTCCCAATAACTTACTCCCACTCATCATCTGTAAAACCATACAGATGTGAGAATCATACCTGGTAAATACATACCCTGGAGCAAGTGTCTAACTAGGAAATCAGTTTTCCTTTAACAGTACACAGTGAAACTGAAACATTGAAATGTTTCGATGGGGTATCCTGGTATTCCTAGTAATGCATGTTCCATTATCCAGATTCACAACTGTAACCTTGTAATTCTTTGCCATCTTTCTAAATCACTTTCTATGTCTTTAGTCATTACCTTCTGTACACCCCTTTAGGCCAAATGGTTTTCTTCCTTCCCTACCGTTCGGCACCAGCCTATGGTTTGGAAGAAGACTATCCAATAAGCATAATGGGTGTACTGTCCTAATCCTAGGAGCAGTCGCAAAACGAGAGAAGGTGAAGATAAAAGACAACCGAATAAACCTTATTCCTATTTCTCCTGAACCAGAATCCATCCCCGAACTGGAACAAGTTCCTTTCGAGTTCGTATATAACCATACGATGGAGTATCCAATAAACTGTGGATCTTCGTAGTGATACGGAGTGTCCTGGAGAAATACAAAGGTGATTTAGGATTGGCGAAGAAATACTTGGTTTGGTCGTGAATATCAGTCGCAATTTACTTTGCCCTCCTACTAATCCCTTGCTTTGTCTTAACTTAATACATTCTGCACACCATCGTTATGCTAATTGGTTTTCTTCATTCCCCACCGTTCGGCACCAGCCTAAGGTTTGGAAGAAGACTATCCAATTTGCGTAATAGGTGTACTACTCCTAAACCAAGGAGTACTCGCAACCTGAGAGAAGGTAAAAAGAAAAGACAACTTAATAGTCCTATCCGTTTTCTCCAGAACCGGAAACCATCCTCGAATAAATTCCTTCGAGTTCGTATCTAACCATACGATGGTTTTGTCCAATGGAAGTGGACGTTCGTAGTAATACGGGGTGTCCTGGAGAAAAGGGTAAAAGTAGGAGTGGCAATGAGGTTTGCAACTCTGACAATCCAAAAGCCAGTCTTGTAAGAAGGTTCAGTTAATCTTGGTCACTGAGTCATAGTCTATGGTCGGATCAATGGTCGCTGCCAAAGAGAGAGAGAAAAGAAATACTCAGCGTGCACTCTAACCTAGATCAGAATGGTTATCACTTTATCTAATCAGGAAACCTCCCACTGTAACCTCAAATTCTTCCCCAAACCTGAAAGAAGAATTAGTCGGGATCACCCGAGGAGTAAACCAACTCATCAGTGGGAATCGGGATCCAACTATCATCACATGATAATGTGACGGAATCCGCTCACGCTGTCACACTCCAGAAGGTATGCGTATATCTGGAAAGTTTCAGTTCTTTTGAAACTCCCGATGTGATTTTTACCCCTAGGACCCAAGTGACCCTGACGAATAATCAATAAATCAAAAGGTCCTAGTCATGTTCAACCCGTCATTATCTTGATTGCGTTAAACCCACCCGCACGACCCTTGACGAATAATCAACAAAGTCGTACGACTGTCCTAACCAATCCACATATCCATGCGACAGAAAGCATTACAGAGCTACCGCACACTACGCCTCGGCGAATAGCAACGACAAACATAGCACGAATACTATGCAATACTAATCCGAAATGACGGAGGGCTACGAATGGTTTTTGGCGAAAAACCTTTTACCGTAATGAACTTGATATCGTTGAAGGAACTGGATAACTTTTTATAAAAATATAGTAACGAAAACCATTGCTAAAGAGGTCACTCCCGGTGAAGGGATCTCGGCTCTTTCACAATGGAATGAGGTGCAGGATATTCCAACTGAATACCATGATGCAAAGAAAAAGTAATCGGCTATAGTGAAGTTATTGCCCTGACGCAAACTTCTGTCCAAGGGGTCACTCCCGGTGAAGGGATCTCGGCCCTTGCCTCGTCGACTGAGGAGCAGGATATTCCAACTGAATACCACTGTGCAAAACAAAAGTGAACGTCCTTGCAATAACAGATTTTTGAAAAATTGTTCCAACAACATCAGAATAGGTTTGTTTATAACTTGCGTTGATCCGAATCAACGCAGTCCCATCAATTAATCACACCACAAAGAACGAAAATAATATGACGTACGTATATGCCATCCGCATTCGCCACTGGGTCCCGTCATTACCCGTTAGGTTAGCTAACTAACGACAGAACGGGGACTGGACTAGCGCGGATGCAAAACCTATACAACATCTACTAATATATATACCAATATATTATATTCGCTCAAGGCGTGATAAAATGCAACATCACAGAAATGTACAGCATCACAGAACAATATAGATATATGGGCCACGGTTCCGCTGCTTAATGTAAATACTGTGAACTAATGTGTTTAAAATTTCCGATCGAACAAATTTACCAAGTGGGCCCCCAAGTACTACTGTAGCACATTAAGAAAATCTGGGCCCAAAAAGAATATACCAAAACCCCTATTTCCAGCCCAAAAGCCCACTGCAAAAATTTGGTGCGTTGAAAAGTCAAAGGAGCGGCGGAACCGCGGCCCAAGCATGGGTTTGGCCGCGGTTCCGCGGCCGTATGGTGAGATCTCGCGACGAAATTTTCACAGATTGCTTATATTTCCATGCACAGTATTCTGCAACAACCTGAAAAAATTTTGGTGCCAAAAAAATTTCGACAGAAACTGTGAATTTTGAAAACGCGGGTTTTGGAATTTTGTTCGATCGAAGATGTAAACACACTAGACAAAGCTAGAATAGGTTAATGGCGTGGCTCTGATACCATGTTGCGCCACGGCAGCGCCCCGGCCGTCTATCCGAGGCCAAAATGCGGAATCAAAATTTTTCTTATCTTTAAACTGGCGCTACCGCGGACAATATACCCGGATCGTAACCATTAACCGATACTAGCTAACTAGAGATGGGGTGAGAGATATACCGAGCGATCCGTGTTCTTCGATCTTCTCGTCGTCGTCCCAATCTTCCGCGGAATCACCATTCGTCGTCTTCTCGTCGGAAAGGGCACCACGTAGCCGATTTCTTTTACGGGCTCCCACCTCTGGACCGAGGCAACTCGGGCGCGAAGTTGGCTAGCCGATGCGTCCAAGAAGTGCTGTAGGCTAGTGTAGAATGGTTGTCTCATTTGGGGTAGTGAAGTTGCCATTAGTGATGGAGGAATGAGGTTAAGGAAAAATGGTGCTTTCATTTTTCCAAAACAAGAAGAATGAGATGAAGAATTATGTGCCACATCCAAAAATGAAACTCTCTCATCTTTTTTTCTCTAGTGTGGCCGGCCCCCTCCCTTGAACAAAAATGGTGGAGGAAAAAACTAAACAAGAAGGAAGATGAGTGTAGGAAAAGAGAATGGGTGACCATAAGCAAAAGGTTATGATAACAATATCCTATCAACATCAAATCCATCCAAATCCTTTCTAATCTCAAAAAGCAAGCCATCATGAAAAGCAAAGATTCTTAACCTTTCATAATGCCACAAATGCAAGAAACCCCCTCCACAAATGTTATTTGCAAACTTGCAAATAACCCCCTCCATCGGAAAAGTCCGGTCGGGAAAAAACAAAGGAAAACCGGCCGGAACGGAATGCAAACTGGCAACTCCAGAAAACTGGTCCCGTAATAAATTACAGGAAAACCCCGATACTGTGCATACACACCCGTATCTGTATTCCTACCGGATACAAATGCAATGAGACAAAATCTACACTGTACTATACTAGGATCCGGCTTAAACCAAAGCCGGCAAGTAATATCCGTCCGATCCTGATCCGTGCAATACCGCACGTATCTGATCGAACCCTGCCATATCTCCATACGGCCTCTACAGCGTTTCGCCCAAAACTTGAGTAACTGTCTGTGTGGCGGACTCTAAAGACTCGTCAATACTATGGCTGTGGATTTAACCACTAGCACGTCAGAGGTATAAGCCAATACGTGACGGGCCACCAGCTATTGACCAAAAGGGACGTCGATGAGCGAACTCATCCTGACACCCTACTGAGCCTGTCAGTGACAATATCCGTACAGTCCGGTCCGTTCGTCTATGAGTATCGCATGGCGGGCCTAGGGGGTTGGTAAAAGTCAGACCCCCAAAAGCGGTACAAGTCGTGTCGGAGTGTAGCCCAGAACACCCTGAGATACTACTGGAATACCTACCAGTAAATATCCTGCCTCGGCCGAGGGCTTTGTGTAATGGCTCTCCTAGACACAGCGCGACCTCACCCCCAATACTGGGAGAGACGAACCCCTGCAGATCCACTCACTTCCTCCATGTGGCTCGGGGCTGTACCCAACTAAAACCTGTTTGCACGACTCCTTTGAGCCGTGGTAGGATAGTAATCAAAGCACAGTGGGAACTCACACGAGACAAATGACGATCTCAGGTCGATGAACTAACCTGTACACATATCACCAGGGAACTGCTATCTAACATCTGGTATAAGACCAACTATCATGTTCCCGGCGAGTCCTGTCCGGTGTACTCATAACCCAATGAGCACCTGTATACACTTTAGGTGAACCAACTGACACCAGTGGCTTGTGAGACCGGCCACCGCCCCTCGTCGGGGTCTCGACTGTATACACTAGTCTACTAATAGAGTATCGATGCCCTGTCTCGAAACTCCTACGACTAGGGACCTTTTAAGGATGTGCTTATAGACTACCAGCTCCCACGTATATGATCGCCCTCATACTGCTGGCAGTCAATGTAACACTTTGATTTTTCCCGTTTGTTTGGTGCTGGTGATAATTAGAAGTCGTGCATGTTTTTATGTTTGTGTGTGCGTAGGACTTATAGTTGTTATTGGTAGTGTGTGCATTTTGGGATAGGTTTTGTGCTTGTGTACACCTTGCATACTTAGACTTTTCTTGCAACTTGTTAACCCTTCATATGCATGGTTGCAAACTCTTTTCCCACCATTTAATCTTTTCTAAAACCCATTATATAATTCAAAGTCCAAATAAACAAATAGGTATGGTGGTTAGGTGAAGGGTGGACTTTTTGACCCTTTTCTTCTCTTCTCTCTCTCTCTTTCCCCTATCTGAATTCTCTGCAGAAATTCCAGCAAATAAACCCCCATTCTCTTCATCTTTTCTTCTCCTCTTCACTCCCCTTTGATTCCCAAACAAAACCCTACCCAAATCAATACTTTTTCCTTCGATAAAACAAGAAAACTTGAGGTTTTTGAGGTGTTCTTGGGCAAACCTGCACAACTGAGAGAAAGCTGAAACTTTGGTGTCTCTAAGGTCAATTTAAAGGTAGAAATCTTAATCCTAGCACCTAATTTCCATAACTTGCATGTTTAGTTTAGAAATATCACATTTTTGTACCATTTTAGTGCTTTTGGAGGGGGTTTAGTGTATCATGTTAAAACTTATGTTGTTGTGGCTTGATTAGCTTATTAACAAGTTATTGGTGAGTGATTAGACCTAGGTTTGTTCCAGATGTCATCAAAATACCATAAAGTTCCATTTTTGTGCAAAATGTGTGTTTTGAATTGATTTTAGACACTGTAAGAATCTGCTGCTATCCGAGACATTTCAGAACAAATCTAGTGATTGATTTAGCATGTATGTATGGTATGGAGTGCACCGACCAAACCTGGGGACCCAATTCCCAAGTCTGGCCGCCAAAAATGGCATTCTGGCCGCAAATTGCGGCCAGACTGGGGAGATTTGGGTTGGGGTTTGGGTGTGTGGGTCTCTGCTTATATGTAGGTTATTTTGGTATATATATATTTTCAATATCCTTCCTGTATCAAAATCTGGGGTAGAATACCTATTTTTCCCGTATTTTCAACCTTTCGCGACACGCGTGTTACGTGTGTGGGTTTTGGGTTTCTGCGTATCGCGACGCGTCGAAGTGATTTCAGACGCGTAACCACACGTTTTAGCGTATCGCGCACACGCGCGCTTGGTTCGCGACACGAGTTACTTGTTGGGCTTTAATGTCGCGTTTGTGTGATTTCGAGCTTACATATGATATATTGTGTAATTCTAGGTTCGCAGGCGAGTACGGCGGACGCAGTGAAGAAAGGGAAGCAGGTTGTTGGCTACACCTAGCGAGAGACTACGGTGAGTAGATTTCACATCTACGGGGATATCGCCCGCATGGCGTTCTACGTCAGGGCAGATAGGATCTTATAGTGTTCCATATATATATTGCATGTTCATGGTTACTAGCTAGTGCATTGCATACCTTCTACATACCTCACATCGGATCATAGCATTGTAGTTCATCTATTTGTGACATGACCATATATTCATACTTGATGCCTATATCACATCGGATCATAGCATTGTAGTTCATCTATTTGTGACATGACCATATATTCATACTTGATGCCTATATCACATCGGATCATAGCATTGTATTTCATCTATTTGTGACATGACCATATATTCATACTTGATGCCTATATCACATCGGATCATAGCATTGTAGTTCATCTATTTGTGACATGACCATATATTCATACTTGATGCCTATATCACATCGGATCATAGCATTGTATTTCATCTATTTGTGACATGACCATATATTCATACTTGATGCCTATATCATAGCATTCTAGTTCATCTATTTATGACACGACTTGATATTCATACCTGCTACACATATCACATCGGATCGTCATATTGTAGTTTATTATATATGACATGACTTGATGTTCATACCTGCTACACATATCACATCGGATCATTGCATTGTAGCACATTATATGTGACATGATTTGATATTCATACCTGATGTATATGTCACATCGGATTATTATCTTGTAACTTATCTATATGTAACTTGACCGGATATTTACATTTGACGCACATATCATATCGGATCATTGACTTGTATTTGTTTGGATTATATGTGATTTCTGGATTTGGTAACCGTGGCTATTTCAATTATGTAATCATTTAAAAACCCGGTTCCCTTGATATGATATTTCGGTGCGTCCACCATGTGTTTTCTCGGTGCTAGAGTGATATATTGAAACCCGAATCGAGGAGGCGGTTGAGGCCGATTACGGGTACATGGTGGACCCGGTATGGTACCCCGGGGCGAGAACGGTTTCGCTGTGCAGTAGACGGTAAGCCTGGCAGAGGGACCACTACTTACCGGTGATTGGTTGGACCTGACAGTTATCCGGAGTATACTGATCAGAGTCTATAGATGGATGTGGGTGACCCGGACTGACGGGGCCCGATGGATGAGGATTTGCGTGTCGATGCTGTGTTAGTGTTTATGCCCTAGAAGGCCATTACTGTATCATACTAGCTTGTATATTACTTAATGGAAGCTTGGGATATTCACATGTATATAACAGTCTTGCTGAACATGGTAGTATGCTACTTGGTTTTTCTATCTTAATATGTGAGTATACGTATTGATAGAGCTCTTAGGATCTTGCTTGTCTACCAGCGTTGTGATGGCAGTCACACTAGTGGGGGCTGGGTAGTCTACAAGCACATCCTTATTCAGGTCCCTGGTCGTTGGATTATCGAGACAGAGCATCGATACTCCGGAGTAGACTGGTGTGTACGCTTCTCATCCCAGTTGGGGAGATGGTCTGTCCCACAGCCGTCAGTACGTCGTACTGGAGATTGTATACAGGTGCTCGTTAGGTTACGGGTACACCGGATAGGACTCACAGGGAACTGTTGGTTGGTTTGATACCAGTCGTCAGTGAACAGTTCCCAGGTGACATGAGTACAGCGTAGTCCGCAGACTTGACACTGCTACTTCGCCTCGAGTGTGTCCCACTGTTCTTAGATTGCTACCCTACCACGGCTCTATGGAGTCGTGCAAACAGGTAGCAGTTGGGTGCAGTCCCGAGCACTTGGAGGCAGTGGCGGTTAGACAGGATTCGTCCCTCCCGGTATTGGGAGTAGATATCGTGCTGTGTCAGAGAGCCATTACGCAAAGTCCCTGGCCAGGGCAAGCGAGATTTGCTGGTAGGTTCCAGCAGTTTCTCAGGGTGTAATGGGCTTCACTCCGACACGACTTATACCGCTATTAGGGGACTGACGCTTGCCGCCCCCCTAGGCCCGATATGCGATAGTCATGGACGAACGGACCGGACTGTATGGAGATTGTCACATCAGACTCAGTAGGAGTTCGGATGGGTTTACTCATCGGCCTTCTTATCGACAACTACCCGGGGACCGTTACGTACAGCTAGTGCCGCTTGCGGTCTGTGGTTAAACCCACTGCCAGCGTAGTAGTCGAGTCTCTAGAGTCCCACACAGAGAGTTTCCTACTCCAGGCGAAACGATATAGAGGTTGCATGGTTTTGCGACAAAGGGTTCGGACGCATACGTGCGTTTACGCGCGTACGACTTTCGGACAGTTTTTACCAGTCGGCTTTGGTTTAAGCCAGTTACTGGTATCCGGTTATTGGATTTATACAGTCTAAAGTTTTTCCGTATTTTTACGGATCGGAGGGGCGTTCTCGTAATTACTCGAGAAGCTTCTAGAAGATGTGACTAAGGAGGTTTCTTTTGGATAAGAGAGTGAGTCATGGTGGTGATTCATTCACTTCATTAATGCACATTTATTGCTTAATGACTCATGCTAATGAATCACCACTAGATATTTCATAAAGCATGCTTATTCATTTCTTTTATTCATTTATTGAAAATAAGAATGCTTCATGATATTATGATACACTCTCTCTCTTCTCTCATTATCTTATCTCACATTCTCTCTCCTCAAGCTCTCATCTTCAAACCCTAATCCTTAATCCTCATGTGTTGAGATCAAAGGATTAGTTAGACTAAACAATCCATAACCTTCACTCTATATCATCCTCTCATCTTTGATTAGCAATCAAAGTTGATTAGTTACCTCAAGTTAGAGGTTTAGCTTGGTGTTTTGCTCTCGGGTGGATCGTCTACTACCTAGAGAAGGTCGAGGAGAACAAAGGAGGACGTAAAGAAGAAGGACCGGTTTCATTAGGTATAATCCCTAATCACTTATGAAAAGAAACTCATAGAATACGGTTTTTTAGAGTTTAGCTTCGATTCAAGCGGTTAGTCGATGTTCGTTGTTTAAACTTGATAGTTTTTGAAAATTCCGCCTCCCCATAAGTACTGGGGTGAACTACATCGACTTACAGTGGTATCAGAGCCTCGCTAAACACTAAATAACTTAATCGCAAATTTGTACGAATTTCGAACGAAAAAACGAAGCCGGAAAACCCTAATTCTGTTTAGTTTCTGTCGAACTTAAAATGAAGTCCTAAAATTTTTCTGGTGTGTTCAGAGAGCTTGACATGACCACAGGAGAACACCCAAGAAATTCGAGCCAATGATTCGACTAAAGCGCCGCGGAAGCGCGGCGGATCCCACCGATCCGCCGCGCTTCCGCGGCCGAGTTGCCGAGTCATGGGCTCAATTTTTTTGGGTGGGTCCCCTGTGATATTTGGGGTTTTCTGGAATATTTAATTATTGCTCAGGTTACTGTTTAACAGAGCAGATTTTAGAGCAATATTGATGTTGTTTATTCGATCGAATTGTACAGTATTTGCGTATTGGATTATATCTGTGATTGTTTAATGTGTTCGTAAACCTCCCCCAACTGCTAGTATGTCGGTTGGCAGGGGGTTGCACATTTCTGAAATGGTTATATCTGTTTGTGCATATAAACTGTATTGGACTGTTGTGGTGTATAGCCGGGGTTAGCAATGGGTTATTGGATAATTCATTTGTTGTAAATGTAATTTGTTGTAATATTATTTTCGCGGGGCACTTCCAGGTTGCGGTTGTAGCCACCGTTGTATTATTTCATTTTACTGTTTTTGCTCCTAGGACTGACCCAAGGTGGGGTACACAGACTGCCGGGTGGGTAGTTTGCCGTACCCGTAGGGGTCGAGGGTGGGGTAAACGGCTATTCATCACAACTGTGTAATCTGTCTTTTCTTGCAGGCTCGAAAGAAATACAGATTGCTTGCAAATCCAATATTGTTTATCTGTGTTCTGGAATGAATATCATTGCGTCAGACGAATGTAAAATATCTATATTTATTATAGCTATTTAGACGTCACTTATGTTTTACACCCGCGCTAGCCCAGCCCCCGCTCTGTCGTTAGTTAAGTAACCTAACGGGTGATGACGGGACCCCGTGGCGAATGCGGATGGCATAAGAGGACGTTATATTTTCGTTGTTTTCTGCAATGATAGGTTAATGATGGGACGCATTATCTATAATGCAAAGTAAAACAAACCAAAGTTTAAATCGTTGGAACAATTTAAAAGAAACCACTCGGTTATTTTTAAAACAGATATTTTTAAATGCGGAGATTTAACCACTCCTTTTAAAAGCTATCAGGTTCCTTCGGTTATATCAAGTTCACTACGTTCACGGTTTCGCCAAAACCATTCGTAGCCCTCCGTCATTTCATCTGGGTATTCAGTAGTATTCAAGTTATGTATTTTGACCTAACGCCAAGGCATAGTGTTTGGTAGCTGCTGGATATTCATTTGTTGCATAGATAGATGAGTTAGTTTGGGACAGTCGTATTATCATTTTGGCCGAACGTCAAGGATATATACGGATGGGTTCAAACTGACAGGATAATGATGGGTAGAACTTGACATGTGACTTATGACATTTTGACCTAACGCCAAGGTCATAAGAGCATGGGGCAAAAACTTATATCGGGAATTTCTAAAGAAACTGAAATTTGCAAAGAGATGCATACCATTTGGAGTTTGATGAATGTTGGTAGGATTCCTTCAACATTATCATACGATGATATTTGGATCCCGATCCTACTGTGAGTATATGCTACTTATCAGGATATTCGTCGCTTAACGATCAATGCTATAAACCTAGTAGGTGTCCAGAAAAGTGTCAGTGGGGTTACGCCCCCAGAGAAAAGAGGTTATTTAATTAAGGAACTTCGCGAAAGCGTTGGAAAACCTCCCTCGAAGTATCGACACCGGCCTGGCTGAACGGTTAAGCAAGTATTGTACGGTGAGAATAGTCTTGGCTAATTCTTCTTTTATGGTTTGAGGAAGGATTTGAGAAACAGTGGGAGCCATCCAGTTTAGATAAACTAAAAACCACTCTAAACTTGCAAGAGCATCATGCTAAAGAGTTTTCTTCTCTCTCTCCTAATTGCAGCGACCCTGAAAATGACTGGACTTAAGTTACTTTTAGAGAAAAATATACTGACAGGGCCAAACTATAAAGATTGGCTGCGGAATGTCAAGATGGCTTTGACCTATGACAAACTGGGGTACGTCCTCACCGCTACAGCACCTGCTGTCCTTGGTCCCAAATCCAGCAATGCGGATAAGGAAATCCGCAAAACCTGGGATTTAGATTGCGCGAGAGCCAAGTGCATCGTGCTTGCCTCGATGAACAATGAACATCAGAGGAGGCACGAGGATATGTCCTTAGATGGCATATTTCTCCATACAAAGGAACTTTATGGAGAGCAATCTCGTATAGCAAGATACGAGACCTCTAAGAAATTATTTCGAGCGAGGTTGGCTGTCGGGTCATCGGTAGGTGAACATGTCCTACAGATGATCGGCTATATTGAAGAGCTCGCGGACCTTGGAACGACTTTGGATAATGAGCTCTATACAGACCTTGTTCTCCAGTCCCTTCCTCCCACCTACGCCCAGTTTATCCTCAACTTCAATCTTCAAGGAAAAGAAGTTGAACTTGCGGAACTCCTAAACATGTTAAGGAGTGCAGAGGGCACCTTGCAGAAGGCAAGGGAAACACCCGCTATGTTTGTTGGCGGTACATCTTCTTCCGGGTCCAAGGCTAGGGCCAAAGGAAGGAAGAAGAAGGCCGCACCCAGACCTAGAGGAGGTGTTAGTAAGGTGGGAAAGAAGGGAAAGAAAAAGTTTACAGCACCGGTAGTTGGCCTGGATGAGTGCTTCCATTGTCACAGGAAAGGGCACTGGAAGAAGGATTGCAAGGCGTGGAACGCCAAGAACCAGGAACCGAAGCAAGCTGTGGCTTCGACTTCAGGTGTGTTTGTAATTGAGAATTGTCTGTCGATCAACTCTACTTCCTGGGTATTGGATACCGGGTCAGGATCTCATATTTGCAATTCATTGCAGGCACTGAGAAACCGTAGAGTGCTGAAAGAAGGTGATATGATCCTCAGGGTTGCTAACGGAGCTAGCATGGGAGCTGCGTCCGTCGGGGATTATCACCTAGGATTGACGAGTGGACACATTTTGGTTTTACATAACTGTTATTTTGTACCCAGCTTAACGTGTAATATCATATCTGTTTCCTTGTTATCAAATAAAGGTTATGATTTCACGTTTGTAAAAGATGTTGTCAACATCCACCTTAATCATGGTTTGATTGGGTCCGGTACTCTAAATAACGGCATATATGTGTTAAACCAACTCCAAATTTTCAATGTCCAGAACACACTAAAAAGAAAGTCTCCAGATTTAAATAAAGCTTTCTTATGGCATTGTAGACTGGGTCACATCAATGAGAGAAGGTTGACTAAGTTGCATAGAGAAGGATATTTGGACACGTTCGAATATCAAACTTATGACACTTGTCAATCTTGTCTCAAAGGAAAGATGACAAAGACTCCATTTACTGGACAAGGAGTAAGAGCGAGCGAGCTCTTAGGACTCATACACAGTGATGTATGCGGTCCAATGTCTACACATGCGAGAGGTGGTTATTCCTATTTCATTACTTTCACGGATGATTACTCAAGATACGGATTCATTTATCTGATGAAACATAAATCCGAGGCTTTTGAGAAATTCCAAGAGTATAAGAATGAAGTAGAAAACCAAACCGGAAAAAGTATAAAGACACTTAGATCTGATCGAGGTGGTGAATACTTGAGTGCCGAGTTCCTAGGTTACCTAAAAGAGAAAGGAATTCTCTCTCAGCTTACTCCTCCATACACTCCACAGCATAACGGTGTATCGGAGAGACGGAATCGAACCCTATTAGATATGGTACGATCCATGATGAGTAATGCTGAGTTACCGCGATCTTTCTGGGGTTATGCGCTAGAATCAGCGGCATATCTTTTGAACATGGTACCTACCAAGACTGTGCCTACCACTCCATATCAGATGTGGAGTGGGAAGAAACCCCATCTACAGTATGTAAAGATTTGGGGATGTCCAGCTTTTGTTAAAAAGCAGCATGCGGACAAGCTCGAGGCACGATCAGTAAAATGTTTGTTTGTGGGATATCCAAAGCACTCCAGGGGATATCTATTCTATTACGCAGAGGAACAGAAGGTATTTGTTTCTCGTAATGCCCATTTTCTAGAACATCAGTTTTTAGAAAAGGAATCAAGTGGGAGCGAAATAGAACTGGAAGAAATTCCAGAACCACAAACTGCTACTGAAAGTTTGGTAGAACCAGAGGTTCAAGAAGAACAGAACATTCCCGCACCCCTCCGCAGGAGTAGTAGGCCGTCTCGTCCGCCTGAGAGATACTACGGTTTTCTCATAGATGGGGATAGAGAGGATTGCATCATAAATGATGATGAACCTACTGACTTCCAGCAGGCCATCCAGAGCGGCGACTCGGTACGATGGCTAGATGCAATGCGGACCGAAATGGAGTCCATGTACACCAACAAAGTATGGACTTTGGACTTTGCTCCAGATGGGGTAAAACCCATAGGATGCAAATGGATCTTCAAGAAAAAGATTGGTATAGATGGACAGGTGGAAACCTATAAGGCTAGACTTGTTGCAAAGGGTTTTCGTCAAAGACCTGGTTTGGACTATGATGAAACTTTTTCTCCAGTGGCTATGCTCAAATCCATTCGGGTCCTTCTTGCTATTGCTGCCTTCCATGATTATGAAATCTGGCAGATGGACGTAAAGACGGCTTTTCTGAATGGAAATTTAGAAGAGAGCGTCTATATGGATCAGCCAGAGGGTTTCAATCAGAGTGGGAGCAGCGGGAAAGTGTGCAAGCTGCTTAAGTCTATTTATGGACTAAAGCAGGCATCGCGGAGTTGGAACATCTGTTTTGATGAGACAGTCAAAGAATATGACTTTATCAAAAATCCAGATGAACCGTGCATATATAGTAAAGTTGTGGCCAGAAGTGTCGTATTCCTCGTCTTGTACGTGGATGACATTCTATTGATAGGAAATGACATTCCTATGCTACAATCTGTCAAAGGATTCTTGTCACACAGGTTCTCCATGAAAGACCTGGGTGATGCCTCTTACATTCTGGGGATCCGGATCTATCGTGATAGATCCAAGAGGATGTTGGGACTTTCGCAGTCCAGGTATATCGACACTGTACTGAAAAGATTCAGTATGGAAGATTCTAAGCGCGGTAATCTACCGGCTTGTCACGGAATCACCCTCTCCAAAGAGATGTCTCCCAAGACTGATTTGGAAAGGGAACGCATGTCTATTATACCCTACGCTTCTGCGGTAGGCTCTATAATGTATGCGATGTTATGTACCAGACCAGATGTAGCTTACGCACTGAGCGTGGTAAGCCGGTATCAGTCAGACCCAGGGGAGAAACACTGGATAGCAGTAAAGAACATTCTCAAGTACCTGAGGAGGACTAAGGAGATGTTCTTGGTTTACGGCGGAAAGGACCTCAGGTTGGAGGCCTTTGCTGATTCCGGCTTCCAGAGTGATAAGGACGATTCCAAGTCCATGTCGGGTTATGTCTTTACCCTCAATGGAGGGGCGGTGTGCTGGAAGAGCTCCAAGCAGGACACCGTTGCTGACTCGACGATGGAAGCGGAGTATATAGCTGCTTGCGATGCCGCAAAAGAAGCAGTCTGGATGAAGAAGTTCCTAACAGAACTTCAGGTGGTTCCTACCATAGTTGATCCAATACCTCTGTATTGCGACAACAACGGAGCTATAGCTTTAGCGAAGGAACCAAGGTCCCATCAGAAGTCCAGACACATCTTGAGGCGGTATCACCTGATCAGGGAGATCATTGATCGTCAGGAGATCGAGGTTCGGAGAGTTGCTTCAGAAGAGAACATTGCTGATCCATTCACGAAGGCCCTTCCTCAGATTCAGTTCGAGAGGCTACTCGAGATCATTGGTCTACGATATGCCAGTACATGGCCCTAGTGCAAGTGGGAGATTGTTAGTGTTTATGCCCTAGAAGGCCATTACTGTATCATACTAGCTTGTATATTACTTAATGGAAGCTTGGGATATTCACATGTATATAACAGTCTTGCTAAACATGGTAGTATGCTACTTGGTTTTTCTATCTTAATATGTGAGTATACGTATTGATAGAGCTCTTAGGATCTTGCTTGTCTACCAGCGTTGTGATGGCAGTCACACTAGTGGGGGCTGGGTAGTCTACAAGCACATCCTTATTCAGGTCCCTGGTCGTTGGATTATCGAGACAGAGCATCGATACTCCGGAGTAGACTGGTGTGTACGCTTCTCATCCCAGTTGGGGAGATGGTCTGTCCCACAGCCGTCAGTACGTCGTACTGGAGATAGTATACAGGTGCTCGTTAGGTTACGGGTACACCGGACAGGACTCACAGGGAACTGTTGGTTGGTTTGATACCAGTCGTCAGTGAACAGTTCCCAGGTGACATGAGTACAGCGTAGTCCGCAGACTTGACACTGCTACTTCGCCTCGAGTGTGTCCCACTGTTCTTAGATTGCTACCCTACCACGGCTCTATGGAGTCGTGCAAACAGGTAGCAGTTGGGTGCAGTCCCGAGCACTTGGAGGCAGTGGCGGTTAGACAGGATTCGTCCCTCCCGGTATTGGGAGTAGATATCGTGCTGTGTCAGAGAGCCATTACGCAAAGTCCCTGGCCAGGGCAAGCGAGATTTGCTGGTAGGTTCCAGCAGTTTCTCAGGGTGTAATGGGCTTCACTCCGACACGACTTATACCGCTATTAGGGGACTGACGCTTGCCGCCTCCTAGGCCCGATATGCGATAGTCATGGACGAACGGACCGGACTGTATGGAGATTGTCACATCAGACTCAGTAGGAGTTCGGATGGGTTTACTCATCGGCCTTCTTATCGACAACTACCTGGGGACCGTTACGTACAGCTAGTGCCGCTTGCGGTCTGTGGTTAAACCCACTGCCAGCGTAGTAGTCGAGTCTCTAGAGTCCCACACAGAGAGTTTCCTACTCCAGGCGAAACGATATAGAGGTTGCATGGTTTTGCGACAAAGGGTTCGGACGCATACGTGCGTTTACGCGCGTACGACTTTCGGACAGTTTTTACCAGTCGGCTTTGGTTTAAGCCAGTTACTGGTATCCGGTTATTGGATTTATACAGTCTAAAGTTTTTCCGTATTTTTACGGATCGGAGGGGCGTTCTCGTAATTACTCGAGAAGCTTCTAGAAGATGTGACTAAGGAGGTTTCTTTTGGATAAGAGAGTGAGTCATGGTGGTGATTCATTCACTTCATTAATGCACATTTATTGCTTAATGACTCATGCTAATGAATCACCACTAGATATTTCATAAAGCATGCTTATTCATTTCTTTTATTCATTTATTGAAAATAAGAATGCTTCATGATATTATGATACACTCTCTCTCTTCTCTCATTATCTTATCTCACATTCTCTCTCCTCAAGCTCTCATCTTCAAACCCTAATCCTTAATCCTCATGTGTTGAGATCAAAGGATTAGTTAGACTAAACAATCCATAACCTTCACTCTATATCATCCTCTCATCTTTGATTAGCAATCAAAGTTGATTAGTTACCTCAAGTTAGAGGTTTAGCTTGGTGTTTTGCTCTCGGGTGGATCGTCTACTACCTAGAGAAGGTCGAGGAGAACAAAGGAGGACGTAAAGAAGAAGGACCGGTTTCATTAGGTATAATCCCTAATCACTTATGAAAAGAAACTCATAGAATACGGTTTTTTAGAGTTTAGCTTCGATTCAAGCGGTTAGTCGATGTTCGTTGTTTAAACTTGATAGTTTTTGAAAATTCCGCCTCCCCATAAGTACTGGGGTGAACTACATCGACTTACATGCTGGACACGAGTATTTATGATATTTGGGTGCCGATGTTGGGCACTCGGGACTCTCAGAGGTGTACAGGATTCGAGGGCCGATGGGGGTGCCGGCGTCTGAGCTATTTGGGGGATCTGGGTGCATTGATGACACCGATATACGTATATCCCACGTTGACATTCCATGTGGATACTATATTTCCCCTGCTCAGCATTTATTATTTGTACCGCATCCTGTAGTTACATTACCTGATAAAGCATTTGTACCTCACTCAGTAGTACAGTACCTGATAGAGAACTTGCATGATTATTGCACATAATGCGTATCACATATTGATATCATCTGTTGGCTTATGATAGAGTAGCGTAGTACGTGCATGCTCGCGATTACCTTTATATGTTATCTCTATTCACGAGTTGGCAACTCACCCCCGTTGTGCCACAGTGTTTGCAGGTTGCCCTTCGGAGTAGTCGCGGCAGGCTGCGGTTGCATCTTTTGGCACAGATACCCCCATAGTTGGTGTACTAGCTCTTTTGCTGATAGGTGGGTTTTGTGCGGTATCTGTTTATCTTTCTGTATGTACATTGTTGTATCTAGTATTCTCCATCTACCATGTATGTATTTGACTTAGAGACAGTGTGAGGACGATGTCGTACATTATTTGTGTTCTGGTGTCGTGCTCGTTGTGAGCCGACTTTTCTTATGCAGTTTTTATGCTATCTGTGATGTTCCCACTTGTGGATCTTGAGCTTCGCTACGGCGTCGTATATTGTTATCTTGGAATTGTATACTTAGATTTCTTATCATGTTAGTTGGTGTTTTTCATTTAATTCTTATCACACTCTATACTTTCACTGGTTTGTTTTCTGGGTTTCCGGTTCCCTTAGTCACGTTACGCCTGTAGACGTTACGTAGTTAAGTGTCGGTCACGGGCCAAACTTTGGGTCGTGACAAAGTTGGTATCAGAGCGTAGGTTTTACCTTTCGGAGTGTAGGATGACCCTGGTATGATGGAGTAGGTAGCTGCGGCAGGGTAGCATAGCGTGTGTATGTTCCGCGGCATACTCACGACACAGTACTCCACCTACGCGACCTTAGGACTTGTTTATATAAATTTCCTTCTTGAGTATATACATTCTCGTGATTCGATTTCCGTATCCTTATCGAATCCTATTGTTCCTTTCAGCCAATATGCCGCCAAAGACTACGAGGGCTCAGAGAGCGGCCGCGAGGGCCGAGATTCGAGTTGACTCGTCCGAGACGAGGACTGATCCGGGCAGTGCACCCGTTGTACCTGAGCAGACTGTTCCTCCTTTGACAGATCAGATCTCCACGCTAGGGGCTGGTGTGCAGGAGATGCGCCAGACGGTGGGATCTAGCATGCAGGAGATGCGTGACATGATAGGATCGCTAGTTGAGACGCTTCAAGCACAGCGACCAGAGGTAGCTCCACCTGTTCCAGCGACCGCGATGGTACCTACCACACAGCCAGTTGCACCTGCAGCCACAGAAGTGATTACGGTATCGCTGTCAGACTTCATGAGGCTAAAGCCTCCGGCTTTCACAGGCACCGACACAGCCGAGGACCCCCAGTGCTTCCTTGATAAGATGGCCCGTATATGTCGTTCACTTAGATGCGCGGATGCGAGATGGGTCGAGTTAGCGAGCTTTCGCCTAGAAGGTCTTGCACAGAAGTGGTGTGATTCAGTTGAGAAGGGCAGAGCAGCGGGTCTTCCTCCTATGACCTGGACCGAGTTTGTAGCGCTATTCCTTGCCCGTTTTCTTCCTCAGAGTGTTAGGGATGCCCGAGCACGCAGATTTGAGTCCTTGCGCCAGACACCAGGGATGTCAGTGGCAGAGTACGACGTGCTGTTCACAGAGCTAGCTATCTATGCCCCGTACCTAGTGGCTACTGAGGAGTTGCGAGTTAAGAGATTTGTCCGAGGTTTGCTCACACCATTATTCCTTGCTATCAGCGCGCAGCATTACGAGACTTACTCCGCAGCAGTTGATGCGGCATTATTAGTAGAGGAGCGCCTTGCTGAGACTTCGGCAGTTCCAGGGCCGAAGAGAGTTCGTGCAGATACGTCAGTGCAGAGACGGCCATTCCAGCGTCGTGACAGGCACCTTGCAGGTGGCAGAGATTCGAGACGAGGCCGATTGTTTAGCTCCTATTCCCAGGAGGGCCAGAGACCGTCATCAGGATGTTACCGTTGCGGGAGTTCTTATCATCGTGTGCGAGATTGTCCCGAGGTACCCCGGAGTGGGGCGGCAGCACCGCATGTTACATTACCACCTTCACCACCCCAGACGGCGTTGCCGATAGTACCTGCTGTTACTCCGCATCAGACGCATGCACGGAGTGGTCGTGGTCGTGGAGGATTTGTTCATAGAGGACGAGGTGGCCGAGGTAGAGGACAGCCAGCGGCCGGCAGGGGACAGTCAGTTGCAGGTGGAGGACAGGCACGGGTTTTTGCTTTGACGCATCAGGACGCGCAGGCGTCCAATGCGGTGGTCTTAGGTATCCTTTCTGTATGTTCGGTTGATGCACACGTGTTGTTTGATCCCGGATCCACGCACTCGTACGTATCCACACACTTTGTGCCGAGTTTGGGTAGAGAGTCCGGTTTGCTTGGCCAGCCGCTTGTTGTGACTACTCCTGTGGGAGAGTCGTTTGTTGCTAGGCACGTGTTCCGATCCTGTACCGTCCGTATTGGCGAGAGAGAGTTGCCGGTCGACTTGATCCTTCTTGAGATGTTGGACTTCGACGTTCTGTTGGGCATGGATTGGTTAGCCACGTGCTATGCTTCTGTTGACTGCCGCGAGAAAACAGTTCGATTTTGTTTTCCCGGCAAGCCGGTTGTTGTTGTGTTAGGGGACCGTAGTGCCACCCCTCACTGTGTGATTTCTTCTGTTCGCGCTGGACAGCTTTTGCGAAAGGGATGTCAGGGATTTCTCGCATATGTTTGCGATACTAGAGCTACAGAGGTTCCTCTGGATCAGGTTCCGGTGGTTAGCGAGTTCCCTGATGTGTTCCCTGACGAGCTTCCTGGGCTACCGCCCGAGCGTGACATTTCTTTCTGCATTGATTTGGTTCCTGGCATGGGGCCTATTTCAGTACCGCCTTATCGGATGGCCCCGGCGGAACTTAGAGAGTTGAAGGGTCAGTTGCAGGACTTGCTGGATAAGGGACTTATTCGACCCAGTGTTTCTCCTTGGGGTGCTCCAGTCTTGTTCGTCAAGAAGAAAGACGGCAGCATGCGTTTGTGTATTGACTACCGCCAGCTGAACAAGGTGACAGTGCGAAATCGATATCCTTTGCCACGCATCGACGATTTGTTCGACCAGCTTCAGGGGGCAGGATACTTTTCGAGGATCGATTTGCGATCAGGCTACCATCAGCTGCGGGTACGACAGGAGGACATTCCTAGGACGGCTTTCCGCACACGTTACGGCCATTATGAGTTTTTGGTGATGTCGTTCGGACTCACCAACGCGCCAGCAGCATTTATGGACATGATGAACCGTATTTTCCGGCCGTATCTTGACCTGTTCATTATAGTGTTTATTGACGATATCTTGGTGTATTCTCGGAGTAGAGAGGAGCACGAGCAGCACCTGCGGATTTCACTACAGACCTTGAGGGAGCATCAGCTTTTCGCCAAATTCTCCAAGTGTGCCTTCTGGCTAGACAGCGTAGACTTCTTGGGGCACGTGATTACACGAGATGGTATATGTGTCGACCCGAGGAAGATAGAGGCAGTTCGGAGTTGGCCTAGACCCACGTCAGTGACGGAGGTTCGTAGCTTTCTAGGGCTGGCAGGTTATTACAGGCGATTTGTGCAGGACTTCTCTCGCATTGCTACACCGTTGACCGGGTTGACCCGGAAGGGAGTTCACTTCGATTGGACAGAGGAGTGTGAGCATAGTTTCCAGCGGTTACGGGCTCTACTGACCACGACACCAGTACTATCTTTGCCTTCTGGATCAGGCGGATTTGCGGTCTACTGCGATGCTTCACGAGTGAGGCTGGGATGCGTTTTGATGCAGCATGACAGGGTGATTGCGTATGCTTCACGGCAACTAAAGAAACATGAACAGAATTACCCTACTCATGATCTGGAGATGGCGGCAGTGGTCTTTGCACTCAAGATCTGGCGACATTATCTGTATGGAGAGTCGTGCCAGATATTCACCGACCACAAGAGCTTAAAATATATATTTCAGCAGCGAGACCTGAACCTTAGACAGCGCCGATGGATGGAGTTAGTGAAGGACTACGATTGCGAGATCTTATATCATCCGGGCAAGGCGAATGTAGTGGCAGATGCGTTGAGCAGGAGGCCCGGGGGTAGTCTATCTTGTGTGAGCGCAGTGCAGAGGCAGTCATCGGCAGATTGGCGGATCTTATGTGACAGCCGGGTACAGTTTGAGTTTACGCCGAGCGGGGGACAGATGGCGCATGTTCGTGCACGCCCACAGTTGCTTGACCGTATATACGAGGCACAACACATTGATGACCGCTGTTCTGAGATCAGGACACAGATGGGACAGGGCAGATTTTCCGAGTTCGTGATCGACGATCAGGGGATACTACGATTTGGGGCTAGACTGTGCGTACCGGATGCTGAGGGATTGCGGCGCGAGATTCTTGAGGATGCACATCGATCGGTATTTAGTGTTCATCCCAGTTCCACCAAGATGTACCACGATCTGAGAGATGTTTACTGGTGGGACGGTATGAAGAGGGATATTGCAGATTTTGTGTCGAGATGCCTGACTTGTCAGCAAGTCAAGGCTGAGCACCAGAGGCCCGCGGGAGAGCTACAGCCATTACCCATTCCGGAGTGGAAATGGGAACAGATATCTATGGACTTCATTGTGGGTCTACCCAGGACCAGTCGAGGGTATGACTCCTTCTGGGTGATCGTGGATCGTTTGACAAAAGCGGCTCACTTCCTACCGGTGAAGACGACTTTCGGATTTACTCAGTATGCCCAGGTTTACATTGATCAGATTGTGCGACTGCACGGAGTTCCGACATGCATCGTGTCCGATAGAGGCACCCAGTTTACCAGCCGGCTATGGTAGAGGCTTCAAGAGGCTCTGGGCACTCGCTTGAGTTTCAACACAGCATTCCATCCGCAGACCGACGGACAGTCAGAGCGGACTATTCAGACTCTCGAGGACATGCTCAGAGCATGCGTATTAGACTTCGGGGGTAGCTGGGATCATCATTTGCCCTTAGTAGAGTTCTCCTATAACAACAGCTACCAGGAGACCATTCAGATGGCACCGTTTGAGGCTCTTTATGGGAGGAAATGTAGGTCGCCTACTTGTTGGACAGAGCTCAGTGAGAGCAGTATTTTAGGGCCACAGATCGTTGAGGAGACCACAGCGAAGATCCAGTTGATTCACGATAGGATGAGAGCAGCCCAGAGTAGGCAGAAATCTTATGCGGACCGTCGTCGACGCAGACTTGAGTTTTCTGTTGGTGATCACGTTTTCTTGAGGGTCTCCCCTATGAAGGGCGTGATGAGGTTTGGAAGGAAGGGGAAGCTTAGTCCCAGATACGTAGGCCCCTTCGAGATCCTTGAGCGTATTGGTGCAGTTGCGTATCGATTAGCCCTTCCGCCCAGTTTTCCAGACGTGCACCCCGTATTTCACGTTTCGATGCTCCACCGATATCTTCATGATCCTTCGCATGCGATTCAGCACCCGACGATCCAGCTTGAGCGCGATCTTTCCTATGCAGAGCAGCCACTGATGATCTTGGATCGACAAGTGAAGAAATTGAGGTCGAAGGAGATACCGTCCGTCAAGGTACTTTGGCGTGGACAGAGCAGGGAGGAGGTCACTTGGGAGACCGAGAGCGAAATGAGGAAGAGGTATCCCCATCTTTTTGAAGGTGCGTATGGGTGAGATTTTTAAATTCGGGGACCGAATTTCTTTAAGGGGGGTAGATTGTAACACTTTGATTTTTCCCGTTTGTTTGGTGCTGGTGATAATTAGAAGTCGTGCATGTTTTTATGTTTGTGTGTGCGTAGGACTTATAGTTGTTATTGGTAGTGTGTGCATTTTGGGATAGGTTTTGTGCTTGTGTACACCTTGCATACTTAGACTTTTCTTGCAACTTGTTAACCCTTCATATGCATGGTTGCAAACTCTTTTCCCACCATTTAATCTTTTCTAAAACCCATTATATAATTCAAAGTCCAAATAAACAAATAGGTATGGTGGTTAGGTGAAGGGTGGACTTTTTGACCCTTTTCTTCTCTTCTCTCTCTCTCTTTCCCCTATCTGAATTCTCTGCAGAAATTCCAGCAAATAAACCCCCATTCTCTTCATCTTTTCTTCTCCTCTTCACCTCCCTTTGATTCCCAAACAAAACCCTACCCAAATCAATACTTTTTCCTTCGATAAAACATGAAAACTTGAGGTTTTTGAGGTGTTCTTGGGAAAACCTGCACAACTGAGAGAAAGCTGAAACTTTGGTGTCTCTAAGGTCAATTTAAAGGTAGAAATCTTAATCCTAGCACCCAATTTCCATAACTTGCATGTTTAGTTTAGAAATATCACATTTTTGTACCATTTTAGTGCTTTTGGAGGGGGTTTAGTGTATCATGTTAAAACTTATGTTGTTGTGGCTTGATTAGCTTATTAACAAGTTATTGGTGAGTGATTAGACCTAGGTTTGTTCCAGATGTCAACAAAATACCATAAAGTTCCATTTTTGTGCAAAATGTGTGTTTTGAACTGATTTTAGACACTGTAAGAATCTGCTGCTATCCGAGACTTTTCAGAACAAATCTAGTGATTGATTTAGCATGTATGTATGGTATGGAGTGCACCGACCAAACCTGGGGACCCAATTCCCAAGTCTGGCCGCCAAAAATGGCATTCTGGCCGCAAATTGCGGCCAGACTGGGGACATTTGGGTTGGGGTTTGGGTGTGTGGGTCTCTGCTTATATGTAGGTTATTTTGGTATATATATATTTTCAATATCCTTCCTGTATCAAAATCTGGGGTAGAATACCTATTTTTCCCGTATTTTCAACCTTTCGCGACACGCGTGTTACGTGTGTGTGGGTTTTGGGTTTCTGCGTATCGCGACGCGTCAGAGTGATTTCAGACGCGTAACCACACGTTTTAGCGTATCGCGCACACACGCGCTTCGTTCGCGACACGAGTTACTTGTTGGGCTTTAATGTCGCGTTTGTGTGATTTCGAGCTTATATATGATATATTGTGTAATTCTAGGTTCGCAGGCGAGTACGGCGGACGCAGTGAAGAAAGGGAAGCAGGTTGTTGGCTACACCTAGCGAGAGACTACGGTGAGTAGATTTCACATCTACGGGGATATCGCCCGCATGGCGTTCTACGTCAGGGCAGATAGGATCTTATAGTGTTCCATATATATATTGCATGTTCATGGTTACTAGCTAGTGCATTGCATACCTTCTACACACCTCACATCGGATCATAGCATTGTAGTTCATCTATTTGTGACATGACCATATATTCATACTTGATGCCTATATCACATCGGATCATAGCATTGTAGTTCATCTATTTGTGACATGACCATATATTCATACTTGATGCCTATATCACATCGGATCATAGCATTGTATTTCATCTATTTGTGACATGACCATATATTCATACTTGATGCCTATATCACATCGGATCATAGCATTGTAGTTCATCTATTTGTGACATGACCATATATTCATACTTGATGCCTATATCACATCGGATCATAGCATTGTATTTCATCTATTTGTGACATGACCATATATTCATACTTGATGCCTATATCATAGCATTCTAGTTCATCTATTTATGACACGACTTGATATTCATACCTGCTACACATATCACATCGGATCATCATATTGTAGTTTATTATATATGACATGACTTGATGTTCATACCTTCTACACATATCACATCGGATCATTGCATTATAGCACATTATATGTGACATGATTTGATATTCATACCTGATGTATATGTCACATCGGATTATTATCTTGTAACTTATCTATATGTAACTTGACCGGATATTTACATTTGACGCACATATCATATCGGATCATTGACTTGTATTTGTTTGGATTATATGTGATTTCTGGATTTGGGAACCGTGGCTATTTCAATTATGTAATCATTTAAAAACCCGGTTCCCTTGATATGATATTTCGGTGCGTCCACCATGTGTTTTCTCGGTGCTAGAGTGATATATGGAAACCCGAATCGAGGAGGCGGTTGGGGCCGATTACGGGTACATGGTGGACCCGGTATGGTACCCCGGGGCGAGAACGGTTTCGCTGTGCAGTAGACGGTGAGCCTGGCAGAGGGACCACTACCTACCGGTGATTGGTTGGACCTGACAGTTATCCGGAGTATACTGATCAGAGTCTATAGATGGATGTGGGTGACCCGGACTGACGGGGCCCGATGGATGAGGATTTGCGTGTCGATGCTGGACACGAGTATTTATGATATTTGGGTGCCGATGTTGGGCACTCGGGACTCTCAGAGGTGTACAGGATTCGAGGGCCGATGGGGGTGCCGGCGTCTGAGCTATTTGGGGGATCTGGGTGCATTGATGACACCGATATACGTATATCCCACGTTGACATTCCGTGTAGATACTATATTTCCCCTGCTCAGCATTTATTATTTGTACCGCATCCTGTAGTTACATTACCTGATAGAGCATTTGTACCTCACTCAGTAGTACAGTACCTGATAGAGAACTTGCATGATTATTGCACATACTGCGTATCACATATTGATATCATCTGTTGGCTTATGATAGAGTAGCGTAGTACGTGCATGCTCGCGATTACCTTTATATGTTATCTCTATTCACGAGTTGGCAACTCACCCCCGTTGTGCCACAGTGTTTGCAGGTTGCCCTTCGGAGTAGTCGCGGCAGGCTGCGGTTGCATCTTTTGGCATAGATACCCCCATAGTTAGTGTACTAGCTCTTTTGCTGATAGGTGGGTTTTGTGCGGTATCTGTTTATCTTTCTGTATGTACATTGTTGTATCTAGTATTCTCCATCTACCATGTATGTATTTGACTTAGAGACAGTGTGAGGACGATGTCGTACTTTATTTGTGTTCTGGTGTCGTGCTCGTTGTGAGCCGACTTTTCTTATGCAGTTTTTATGCTATCTGTGATGTTCCCACTTGTGGATCTTGAGCTTCGCTACGGCGTCGTATATTGTTATCTTGGAATTGTATACTTAGATTTCTTATCATGTTAGTTGGTGTTTTTCATTTAATTCTTATCACACTCTATACTTTCACTGGTTTGTTTTCTGGGTTTCCGGTTCCCTTAGTCACGTTACGCCTGTAGACGTTACGTAGTTAAGTGCCGGTCACGGGCCAAACTTTGGGTCGTGACAGTCAAGCAAGAATCCTAGGGGCTCTATCAACGTGTAATAGCGACCTGTAAGGTCACCTGAAGCAGTACACGATGATAAAGGTAAACCAGATAGCATACTATCATCTCGAGTAAGACTGTCCTCCTGGGATAGGTCCTCCCTCAATCATTGCAATCACGTGCCTGTGATCCAATAATTGACTCTGAGGGCACTATCTCCAACATCCTTGTGATAAGCGGAGATTGACCGAGCGTAGTTTAGGAAACTCTTTCCCTTTCAAGAGTATGTCATCCACGTACTCTACGAGGATCACAACCATACTCCCTACTACCTTTTTGTATATACAAGGTTCATCTACCATTTTGATGATGTCAAGCTGTTTAACTAACTCATCAAAACAGATGTTCGAACTCCGCGATGCCTTCTTTATCATATAAAATATCTTACACACGTTTCCGCTGCTCCCACTGTCTACGAAGCCCTCTGGCTGTGTACTTATAGACGCACTCTTCTAAATCAATATTTAGAAAAGCAGTCATGGCACCCAACCGCCAGATATCGTAGTCATGGTATGCAGCCGTGGCAAGTAGGATCTGGATGGACTTAAGCTTGGTTACTTGAAAAAGGTTTCATCACAATCCACACCAGGTAAATGATGCAAACTTTTAACAAGTCTAGCTTTGAAAGTCTCAACTTTTCTATCTACACCAAGTAATCTTCTCAAGATATACTTGCTCCTGATGGGGATTTAACCTTTCAGATATAGCAACTAAAGTCCATACTTTGTTGGTGTATAAGGATTCCATCTCAGATCGCTAAGCATCCAGCCATTCTTACAGAGTCCCACTCCTGATGGCCAGCTCGAAACTAGTTGGGTCATCATCTCATGATGCAATCCTCGCTCCCACTGTCATAGAGAAACCGAAGTATCTCTCAGGTGGGTGAGGAACCCTACTAGATCGGCGGAGAGGCTGAGATTCGTTGGTTACTATTGAATCCTTTGGTTCTACCAAATCATCTGTTGTAGTTTGTATAGCTGGAACCTTTCCAGTTGTAGATAACAGACCTTGCCTTGAGCTTTTCCGGATTTTGCTTTTCAGACATAGGCCGGACAACCCCAAATCTTAACTAACTTAAGATATGGGCTCTTCCCTTTCCATATCACATATGAAGTGGTAGGCAATTGATTTGATCGGAACCCTATTCAATAGGTATGCAACTTCATAAGTGCATAACTCCCAAAAGGAAATAGGTAACTCAGTAGTACTCATCATAGAGCACACCTTATCATATAGGGTGTGATTGCTCCGCCCCGATATACCATCGTGCTATGGTGTATTCGGAGGAGTAATTCTGAGAGAGAATCTCATTCTTCTTTAGAATAGTCCAGGATTTCCGTGCTCAAGTATTCTCCTCCTCGATCACATCAAAGGACATAATACTTATACCCGTATTGGTTCTCTACTTCTAACTTATATTCTGTGAATATCTCAAAAGGTTCGGACTTGTGTTTCAACAGGAACATATATCTGAATCTAAAGAGATCATCAGAGAATGTAATGAAGTACAAAGAATCGGTCTTGGCATGTGTAGACAGGGGACCATACATACATCAACATGTATCATCCCAAGAGTTCACTTACTCTTTCTCTGTTTCCAATAAACATAGCTATGGTCATCTAATCTTTGTGACATGACTGGAAAGTTTCACAAGATGTAAATTCAAACTAATTTAAATATGCATCTAAATGCAACTTCAGCCAGTCGGGTCGAATTGATATGACCTAGTCTACAATACCTCAAGAAAGAATCGTTCATTTCTGAACTCTTCCTCTTGTGTATGTTCTGTATACTAAGAACTGTAGTTTGATTTAGTACATCAATACTTTTAGATAATGTGCCTGAACCGATCAACTTTTGATATAGGAAATGTTCAAAACATTATCCAACAATACAAAATTTTATCATTTCTTTACTAATAAAGAGACTGATATGATTTTGTATATCAGGTTCGGTATCTAATAACATTCGTTCAGAATCAATGTATTTGTAATACAGGGTGACAGTGACCAACAGACTTGGCTGCAACACTTGCCCCGTTTTCTACCTCATGAAACTTATTACCCGTTCTCAGTTCTCTACCTATATGTAGCCCTATGTAACAGATTACATATCTGGGATCCTGATCTGGTATCACATACCTAGGACGTAAAGAATATTGAGAAACCGTTCTGTGTAACGAACACACCCGAAGATGATGCATCATATGCACTTTCCTCGTTTGGGCGGCACGGGAAATCTGGTATTCCCCAATTTCCTGCTCTGTCTTATAACAATTATAAGTTGGAGCGGGACCAACGTTCCCCAGCTCAGTATAACAAGCGGGTTCGGTCAATATATCCGTTTTATTATCTTGATTAAGGCGTGATATGGTCGCTACCTGGAGAGAGAGAGAAGAAAACACTGAGCGTATGCTCTTGCAAGATCAGATTGGTTATTATTTTATCTAATCAGGATGGCTGCTACTGTTTTTATCAAATCTTCCTTCAAACCCTAAAAGGAAAGACTAGCCGGGATTAATTACACGCTACAAGTTCGCCAATCTTTCAGCCAGGCCAGTGTCGGTACTTTGAGGGAGGTCCCCCGTGATTTCGCACGAACCTAATTAATGTAAACCTCATTTTCCCAGAGGCGTAACCCCGTTGACACCTTTCTAGACACCTACTTGATCAGCTAATTGTAATGTGTAAAACTCTTCCAGGAGTAACTCTTACTCGCAGTGGGTATCGGGATCCAACTATCTCATAGAAGGTATGCAATCTTATTGCAAATTTCAACACTTGAAATTCCCGATAATATTTTGCCCCTAGCGTCCTATGACCTTGACGGAGCCCAAACTACCCATAGTCCGCTAGTCAAGTTCAACCCGTCATTTCCTGATTGAATTAAACCCACCCGCACGACCCTTGACGGAGGACAAACAACGCCGTACGAATACCCTAATCCAATCGCATCGTATGCTAGCAGATAAGCAATAGTTAGCTACCGTACACTACGCCTTGACGGAGGCCAAACTACCGCAGCACGAATACTAACTAGTACTTATCTGAAATGACGGAGGGCTACGACAGGTTTTTATGAAAACCTATTGCGTAATGAACTTGATATCGTTGTAGAATCAAATGATTTTGAAATGGAGTGCTTTTGAGGCTTTTCTAGTTTTGCTAAAGGGGTCACTCCCGGTGAAGGGATCGTCGGCCCTTTCCTCGTCGAATGAGGTGCGGGATATATCATATATATCACTGTGCAAAGCAGAACTCTTAAAAGCAATTAAAAGACAAACCGAGTGTGTAGCATCTGCCAGTTATTGCTAAAGGAGTCACTCCCGGTGAAGGGATCTCGGTCCTTTCCTTATCGAATAAGGTGCAGGATATATCATATATACCGCTGTGCAAAGCAAGAACTGTAGCTACCTGTTTTATTTTGAAATTCGATTCCACAACATCTTAGGTTTCTTTTCTTTCATTAATCACATTAATGAAGTACCATCATTTAAATCACCTAAACATCACAGATAAATACGACATACACTTATGCCATCCGCATTCGCCTCGATGTCCCCTCGTGCACCGTTAGGTTAGGTAACTAACGACAGAGCGGGGTAGGGCTAGCACGAGTGTAAAACATAAGTAACGTCTATATAATATATCATATATACTATATACAGTATTTATCACAGAACATCAAATGATCACATCACAGATATCGCAGCAAAAGAATCATATGAAATATTGGATATACTAGGACGTCCGTGTTTTCAATACGGGCCAGTATAAAACACGGATTCCACGGTCGCGATGAATAGCCAAACCCACACCCCTAGACCCATACGAGAGCGGCAAGCAACCCTGCCAATTCTAGAGTTAGGAGACCCGGACTCGACTCCTCGAGTTGGTCTCCCACTGGACTCCAGAACTCGGTTACTTGTGCTCTCCTCCTTGGGTCTATCCTAGTGCGGAAAAGTAAATAATATACAAATGGTGACATCTTCCGCAACCTGGAAGTGCCCCAATAAAAGAATATTACATACAAGTTTTTACATGAATGAAAATGAAAAACACTCATCTCACATAAAAACCCCCGGCTATTCAAACACGACGATCCAATATAACATATCCAGCAACACATAACATCACATGTCATCAACGTAAGTAAACATGCGTATCCCAATTGTCGTTGACATATAGCAACGAAACCGGCGATATCACATATTACACTTACGGTCACAGAAAAGAAAATGTAAAACTACAACAGTTGGAATCCGCAAGCTCTTTAGACATCGCATGCCTAATCAAATGAAATACTTAGACATCGCATGCCTAACATTTATAAACCCCGCATTTTAGTCTCATTATCGAAAACTCTTTTCAATATCAAGTCGGGCAATTCAACAGGATTCCCGACATTCTGATCGAATGCTCGTCGCAAACTTTAGTAGGCGGCCGCACCCCCGACGCCGTCGCCGAAGTGCACCGAGGCAGAATACCGCTGCCGCGAGCACCCGAACGGATGCTTTCGGCGACGAGGTTCTCCTACAGTCACTTGGTCAGGGCTATGGAGTGAGGCTGTCTATTAAGTTTACCCAGCGAGTATCCGCGTACGCTACGTGATTGCGACGGACTTTTGATCACATCAAAATTCCGTGGCAACAGATCAAGTGAGACTAAAGTGCTATGTTTATAACATCCAAATCAGTTATCTCATAACTTTTTGTGGATTCCAATTATTGTATCACATTCCAGATAAATAGAAAATGTTAAACTTTTCGATCGAACAGTCAAACACCCAAGTTTTCCCGAAACAGTTCAACACATGAAATAAGTTTAAAAACATCCAGTTCATGCCTCAGTACCAACGGTCCAGCCGTAGAAGGGTCAAGCCAACGCCTCATATGTGGCACGCCGTACTGCCCCAAACCCGAAGGATCAAAGGGCAGTTCAAGACGGTCACATAATCGAGTTAAGGTTTGTTGTCTTCTAGAGGGTCCATCGCGTTACTTGCACTACTTAGAACGTCTTTAAACCACGGAAAAATCCAACACTTGGAAATTTTCCGGCAGGGGAAAAAGTGGGTATTTATATCCGGTCGAACTTTTTAACATATTCTAAATATCCGGAAAACCCAACGAAATTAAAAATTCTGATCGAAACAACGACTACAAAATAAACCCCAAAATACTCAACTCTTGAGTCAGATAAAAATACCCATAAAATATCGGGGAATAAAAATAAAACATTACTGTGCAAATTTTATAGGGTGACGTCACTAAGTGGCGGCGGAACCGCCGCACGAGCCATGCTCTTGCCGCGGTTCCGCGGCGGTTTAAGCTCCTAACACTGTCGTATTTGCACAGTAATTCTTACAATTTCTTAATGAATTTTTTAGGAATTTTTAATTCGGAAAAAGCCAAGATTTTAAAAATGGACCAGAGAGGGGTGTATTTCGTCGTATTTGGATTCGATCGGGGTTCTAACTTCGTAAACGCATCGCCTAAGGCTCTAGCTAGGCTCTGATACCACTGTAGGTTTCTTAGGCACTCTAAGGAGTTCTCACAAGGCATCAACCATGCCAATTTCAAATTTTTCCGGTGCCGAGAAACCCTAATACGGATCGTTAACTAGATAATGAGGCGATGCAAGCAAGTTAACGGCTTTAACTAAGAGTGAACAGAAATACAACCTTTGTAGATCCGGTCCTCCACCTCCATATCTCCATGATGAAGTCCCCTCGCTGCGATCATCGGATCCCGGGCTCAAGCGTCGGCTTCATCGGAGAAAAGGGCGGGCTAGGTCGTCGACTTCGATGCCGAAGATGATCTACGTCGAGGCAACACAAGATCAAGCTACAACTTCACCAAGCCATGAAACTTGTGAAGAAAATACCATATACTACTTGGCAAGTGGTAGAGGATGAAGAAATAGGAAGTGGGTTCACTTTAGAATTGGATTTCTCACTCTTTTTCTCAAGTCACCATTGATGGTTGCAAGCTTCTTCATCTTGAAGAAGAAGAAGAAAAAGAATATGATAAGAATTCTAGGAAAATAGAAAATTAGGTGATTCTTATCATATCTCAACCATGGTCAAGTGTAGAGAACAAACTAGGGTTAAGTTGAATGGTTAGGTTAAAGGAAAGAAACAAAATGGTCAATCTTTCAAACCTTCATGAACTTTCAATGTAAAACAAAAGTAGCAACCATTTTATTTCTTGCCAAAATGAAATAAATAAATGAATAAATAAATAAAAACCCTAACCATTTACTTAACCAAGGTTTAAACCAAAACTACACCCAAGTTGGCATGTATCATCAAACATGAAACAATCTTGTGCACAAAAGTATATCACATATACAACTTGTGTATTTCAAGTGAGAAAATCCATTTAAAGTGAACCAATACTAGTTAATGCAAAGTAATATATCAAATATATAATTATTCATTAAATCATTAAATCAACAGTTGATTTAACGATCCGGTCATATCTCATATAACCGACTAATATCCAATGTATCGGCTTATCGAATCAATCCTTGATTCGATAACTAGGTTATATCTCATACAACCAATCGATACATTCATCGCGAGAATGGAATACGGTATCACATACACGCATTATTCTCGGTCCCGCACATATCTCATATGCGCTCCTATTTCGTTTCGCTTGAGCCAGGAAAGCTCTGTGTAGGACTCTAAAGACTCGTCAATACGCCGGCATCAGGTGATGATCATATCAAACACCCACAAGCCGCAAGCAATCTGCTAAACGTAACGGCCACCCGGGTATTGAGCGATCAGAAGATCGACGAGCAAGCCCACTCACACTCCTGTGAATCCAACCAGTAACACTTACCGGATAGTCCGGTCTATTCGTCTGATATTTCGTATATCTCGCCTAGGGGTGGTAAACGTCAGACCCCAATAACTCGATAAGTCGTGTCGATATGAGGTCTATAACAGTTCGAGAAACTAATGATAACACTTACCAGTAAATCTCAGCAACCCTGGCCAGGGATTTCCGATTATAGCCAATCGAACACAGCGCAACATCAACTCCCTATACCGGGAGAGACGAATCCCCTCCTATCGCTCATTGCCTACATGTGATTCGGGACTGTACCCAAAAACCACCGTTTTGCACGCCCTCTTGGACGTGGTAAGGTGGAAATCAAAGCACAGTGGGAATCACACAAGACTCTATGACGAACTCGGGTCAACAGACTACTCTGTACCAGTGTCACCAGAGAACTGCCATCTGACGTAAGGTATAATACCATCTGGGAGTTCTCGGCGAGACCGTCCAGTGTACCCAGTCTCTACTGAGCACCCGTATATCATCTCTAATGTCAAACACCAATGGATATGGGATTATCCATCGCCCATCTTTCTGGGTCGAGAAGGTATACGCTAGTCTACTCTGGTATATCGATGCCCTGTCTCGATACACCCACGACTAGGGACCTTGAAGGATGTACTTATAGACTACCATGTCCCCACTAGTATGATCCGCATCATAGTCCAGGTAGTCAAATACACATCCTAAGGGCTTTACCAACATGTAACAGAGAGACAATTAGTATACACGTTAAGGCAAAGAGTAACCAGATAGCATACTATCATCTCGAGCAAGAAAGTCCTTCCTATATATGTCCCAGCATCCACTACAATATACATCGTATGTACAGTAATGGACTCTAGGGCATAAATATAACTAACAACTTAGGGTGTTGATTTGGCTATTCATCACGACCGTGGAATCCGTGTTTTATACAGGCTTAAATTAAAACACGAAAATACTAGTATATCCAATATTTCATATATTGTCTTCTGCTGCTGATATTCTGTTATATGATCACCTTTATATTCTGAGATGGATACATTATGATATGTATATGATATATTATAGACGTTGCTTATGTTTTTCACCCGCGCTAGCCCTGCCCTGCCCTGTCGTTAGTTACCTAACCTACCGGTGCATGACGGGACGTCGTGACGAATGCGGATGACATAAGTGTACGTTGTATTTATCTGTGATGCTTAGGTAACTTAAATGATGGGTCATTCATTAATGAGATTAATGAAAGAAAATAAACCTAAAGATGTTGTGGAATCGAATTTTCAAAAATACGTAGCTCTAGTTGTTGCTTTGCATAGCGGTATTCCTTGTAGAATATCCAGCACCTTATTCGATGAGGAAAGAGCCGAGATCCCTTCACCGGGAGTGACCTCTTTAGCAATAACTGGCAAATGCTACAACCCTCAGTTTTTTCTTTTGATTGCTTTTCTAGTTCTTGATTTGCATAGTGGTATTGAGAATATCCTGCACCTCATTCGACGAGGAAAAATAGTCGGGATCCCTTCACCGGGACTGACCTCTTTAGCGAAACTAGCGAAAGCCTAAAAAACACTCCATTTAAAATCAATTGATTCTGCAACGATATCAAGTTCAAAGCGTTAAAGGTTTTCTTAAAAACCATCTGCAACCCTCCGTCATTTTAGGACGTAGAGTGCTTAGTATTCGTGCTGTGTTTGTTGACTATAGTTAAGGCACAGTGTACTGTAGCTAAGTGATGTCTTCCTGTATAGCATATGATGCGATTAGTTAGGACAGTCATGTGACTTTGTTGACCATAGTTAAGGGACATGTGCGTGGGTCAAATTAATCATGAAATGACGGGTAGAACTTGACTAGTGCTTGTGATTTGTTGACCACGGTTAAGGTCATGAGCCATTAGGGGTAAAAACTATTATGTAACACCTTAGATTGTGATTAGTGTCTAATTATATTTTAATGTGTGGTTTTTAGTAAAAAGTTTACCAAAACGATTTTCAAATATTTTATCAAAATTAATGAATATTTTATTAGAATTTATTTAGGCTTGCACACACATGTGCATGTAAACTAGGGTTAAATTAGGGTTAAACCATGTTTAACAACCATGGTGGATTAACCCATTTTCCTTAAGTTTATTTGGATTTAATTAAGTGTGTTGTTTTTTTTTAAAATGAAAAAATGAATTAGTTGTGGTTGACTTGGTGGGGGGGGAGAGAGAGTGTGTGGGCATGATGGCTTGAGCCCATGCTTACATTTAATGAGGAGAGAGAGAGGGAGTTTGACTCTCTCATGCTCTCATTTCTTTTGTTTCAACACTCTCTTTTTCTCACATCTCTCTCACTCTCACTCACACACACAACAACTTCAGCAGCAGCAGAAGCCCTAGCAGCAGCAGCAAAACAAGCAGCAACACCAACACCAACAGCAGCAACAGCCAGCAACAGCCAGCAACAGCAGTAGCAAGCAACAACAGCACCATGCAGCTGCAACAGCAAGCACATCCTCTTCTTCTCCTCCTTATCCTTGCACCTAGGGTCAAGTGAGGTATAAATTTTAGGCCAACTTCTTTGCTTGCTAAACTTATGTGTTAATTAGCATCGGCTAGTGTTTAATATGAGTTTTAGTGCTAGAAATGGTGATTTGTGTGGATTTTGGCCAAGTGGTGATTTTGATGGTTAGCTTAGCTTAACTAAGTGTTGTTAGGGCCACGAAAACCTAGTCTTGCCCCAGATTTCAGTAAAATACCATAGGGTTTCATTTAGTACAAAATTAACGTTTTAATGTAAATTTTAGGCATTTCTGTAATCTGCTGTTGACCCGTATGCTTCAAACAAAATCTGAGATAACTGGAGCATGTACACTAGACCTAGACCACACACACGAAGCACGAGCCGCAGATTCTACACCTGGGCCGCCAATTTAATCGTTCTGGCCACAAATTGCGGCCAGATAGGGGAGTTAGGTGTTAGGGTTTTGTCTAGGATAGTCTGCTGTATATTTTAGTGTTTTGGTATATGCAACTTTTCACCTTTTCACTCGAGTCAAAATCTAGAGCAAAATACCATTTTTCCAATACGTTTAGCTTGCACGACACGTGTGATACGTAAGTGGGTTTAGTGTTCTTGCATGTCGCGGCGTGTCGGGATAGTTTCAGTCGCGTATACACACGTTTCAGCGTATCGGATACACGCGCGTTTAGTTCGCGACGCGAGTTTCTCGTTTGGGTTCGATATCGCGTTTTTGCAGGATTTTGCTTATGTGGATTCTTTGTGTAAATTCTAGGTTCGCAGGCGGGTACGTCAGACGCCACAAAGAAGGGGAAACAGGTGGTCGGCTACGCTTAGCACGAGACTAGGTGAGTAGATTTAACATCTACCGGGAAATCGCCCGTATGGCGTTAAGCGTCACGGCGTGATAGGATATTGTAGTCGTATATATATTTATGTGTATATTGATCATGCATATATACTATTGTAGCAAACCCATTCTTTGTTGCATATAGAAATGGTAGTTATATGACACTGTACTGTCGCTAACGGTTTAAGCTGCACGAGCACTATTTGTATGTTACACTCACACCGTTAGTGATTACCATGACACTCGCACCATAGGATTGCTACGAACCATACTTCATTTTGATTACCGCTTCATTGATGATTAGACAAGACTCGGTCGCATATTGGCATATATATTTATATATCTATTGATATACCCATGTTGGTGCACACATACATTGCTATATCTATATTGCACACAGACACATCATATATTCATATTGGTGCACACATACACTGATATATTCATACTTGCGCACATGCACACTGTATATTCATATTGGTGCACACATACATTGATATCTTCATACTTGCGCACATGCACACTGTATATTCATACCGGTGCACACATACATTGATATCTTCATACTTGCACACATGCACACTGTATATTCATACCGGTGCACACATACATTGATATCTTCATACTTGCACACATGCACACTATATATTCATACCGGTGCACACATACATTGACATCTTCATACTTACGCACATGCATACTGTGTATTCATATTGGTGCATACATACATTGATATATCCCTACATGCGCACATGCACACTGTATATCCTTAGTAGTGCTTACATCCATTGATATATCCATACTTGCGCACATGCGCACTATATATTCATAGTAGTGCTTACATTCGTTGATATATTCATACTTGCGTACATGCACACTGTATATTCATAGTATTGTTTACAGTCATTGATATATCCATATTTGCGCACATGCACACTGTATATTCATAGTAGTGCTTACATACATTGATATATCCCTACTTGCGCATATGCACACTGTATATTCATAGTAGTGCTTACATACATTGATATATCCCTACTTGCGCACATGCACACTGTATATTCATAGTAGTGCTTACAGTCATTGATATATCCCTACTTGCGCACATGCACACTGTATATTCATAGTAGTGCTTACAGTCATTGATATATCCATACTTGCGCACATGCACACTGTATATTCATAGTAGTGCTTACATTCATTGATATATTCCTACTTGCGCACATGCACACTGTATATTCATATTAGTGCATACATTCATTGATATATCCTTACTTGCGCACAAGCACACTGTATATTCATATTAGTGCATACATTCATTGATATATCCCTACATGCGCACATGCACACTGAATATTCATATTGGTGCACACCTACATGGATAGATCCATACTTGCGTATATATCCACATGCATATCCATACCTATATACATACATATGTCACATGCATGGATGATATTGGCTTTGATTTCTAGAAAATAGGGACCGCATGAGATATTTTCAAAACTGGATCCATTTTAAAAGAGCGGTTTCCCATTTTACTCTTAGTGGAATACGCCACATTGTATGGATTTACGCATTGAGTTTTTGGATTAGTGTGATTTCTGGATTTGCGAACCGTGGTATTATTTTAAGAAAATATGCACTGTTTTGAAAACTCGGTTTCTCTTGATATGATATTTCAGTGCGTCCACCATGAGTTTTCTCGGTTCATGAGAGCTTGGGTGAGTATACCCGATTCGAGAAGTGGTAGGCACCGTCTGCGGGTACATGGTGGACCCGGTATGGTACCCCGGGGCAAGAAGACTCGAATAGTTAGACGGTGAGCCCGGCGGAGGGACTACTACCTACCGGTGATTGGTTGGACCTGGCGGTTATCCGGAGGATACTGACCAGAGCTGAGAGATGGATACGGGCCGACTCGTACTGCCGGGGCTGAGGGCCGATTCCGCAGACGGAGCCCGTAGGCCGATCCGGACTGACGGAGCCCGACACAGGAGGATTTACGTGTCGATGCTGGACACGATTATTTTATGATATTTCGAGTGCCGATGTTGAGCACTCACGATTCTATGAGATTTACAGGATTTGAGGGCCGATTTGAGTGACGGCGCATGAGTTTTTACTGGGATTTGGGTGCATTTGATAGACACCGGCTATTCTTCCACGTTGATATTCCGTGTAAATGATATATTACCCCATGCTCAGCACTCATTGTTATGCATCTCATCCTGTAATTGTAGTACCTGATAGAGTACTTTTGCATGATTATTGCATATCTTACTCATCATATAGAGATTTTATTAGATTGCAATTGTTTGCATGATTATTGAATACCCTGCTCATCATATATATATGTTATTAGAGTGCACTAGTTATGCATGATTATTGCATACCATGCTCATCGCATATAGATGTTATCTGTTGGCATATGTTACCGTATCGCGGTACGTGCATACTCGCGATTACCTTTATATGTTATCTACTATTCACGAGTTGGATACTCACCCCCGTTGTGCCACAGTGTTTGCAGGTTGCCCCTCAGAGTAATCGCGGCAGGGATACCTTTCTTGCATCTTTTGCTACGGATACCACTGCAGTTGGCGCGTGAGCCCTTTTGCTGATAAGTGGGGTTTTGCGGTATCCATTTACTTTCGAGTTGTACACACTACTGTATCTAGTACTCTCCATCTACTATTCATGTATTGACTTAGAAACCAGTTGTAAGGACGATGTATATTATTTTTTTACTCTGGCGTCGAGCTCATTGTGAGCCGACTTTATTTATGCAGTTTTATCATTCATGTTGTCTTCACTTATTTTTGCTCATTCTTCGCTACAGCGTCGTATATTTTTATTGTGGTGATTGTTCTGCCGTTGGGCGTGATTGCTGCTTTTTGGGATGCTTTATTCTTATTGCATGTCATTTTTAATAATATCTTGTCTTGCACCCGATTTCGGGGCTAGTTTTTACAAAGGAGATGCTGTCAAAATTTTTAAGAAGACAACATAAACTTTAAAGAATTCTACTAAATTACTCAAGGTTTCCTAAATGTTTTAAACTAATGTTTTCTTTCATTCACTTTTTCAATGGTTTTGATTTCTGGGTTTCGGCTTACAAAGTCGCGTTACGCCTGTAGACGTTGCGTGGTTAAGTGCCGGTCACGGGCCGAACTTTGGGTCGTGACAAAGTTGGTATCAGAGCGTAGGTTTTACCTTTCGGAGTGCAGGATGACCCTGGTATGATAGAGTAGGCAGCTGAAGCAGAGTGGCGTAGTGTGTGTATGTTCCGCGGCATACCCACGACATGGTACTCCGCCTAAGCGACCTTAGGACTTATTGATTGAAATTCCTTCATGATTATATACATTTTTGTGATTCGATTTCCGTATCCTTATCGAATCCTACTTTCTTTTCAGTCATTATGCCGCCAAAGATTACGAGGGCGCAGAGAGCGGCCGCGAGAGCCGAGATTAGAGTTGACTCATCTGAGACGAGGACTGACCCGGGCAGTACACCCTTTGTACCAGAGCAGGCTATTCGGCAGATCAGATCGCTATGCTAGGGGCCGGTATGCAGGAGATGCACCAGATGATAGGGTCGCTAGTTGAGACACTTCGAGCGCAGCGACCAGAGGTAGTTCCACCCGTTACGGGGACCGTGATGGTACCTACAGTACAGGCAGTTGCCCCTGCAGCCACAGAGGTTATTACAATATCGCTATCAGAGTTTATGAGGCTGAAGCCTCCGGTCTTCACAGGCACCGAGGCAGCCGAGGACCCACTGTCTTTTATTGATAGGATGGTCCGGATATGTCGTTCACTCAGATGCTCTGATTCGAGATGGGTAGAGTTAGCGAGCTTTCTCCTGGAAGGTCTTGTTGGATATAGTGCCCTCAAAGTCAATTATTGAATCGCAGGTACATGATTGCAATGATTGAGGAGGACCTATACCGGTAGGACAATCTTACTCGAGATGATAGTATGCTATCTGGTTTGCCTTTATCAGTCGTGTATAGGTTCAGGTGACTGATCACGATTACACGTTGATAGTGCCGTTAGGATCTTGCTTGACTACCAACAGTATGATGGCAATTATATACGTGAGAGTTGGGTAGTCCATAAGCACATCCTTAATATTGGTCCCTAGTCGTAGGAGTTCCGAGACAGGGCATCGATACTCCGGAGTAGACTAGTGTATACAGTCGAGACCCCGACGAGGGGCGGTGGCCGGTCTCACAAGCCACTGGTGTCAGTTAGATCACCTAAGATGTATACAGGTGCTCATTGGGTTATGAGTACACCGGACAGGACTCGCCGGGAACCTGCTAGTTGGTATTATACATATCGTCAGATAGCAGTTCCTTGGTGACATGTGTACAGGTTAGTTCATCGACCTGAGGTCGTCATTTGTCTCGTGTGAGTTCCCACTGTGCTTTGATTTCTACCCTACCACGCCTCAAAGGAGTCGTACAAACAGGTAGTTTTTTGGTACAGTCCCGAGCCACATGGAGGCACGTGAGCGGATCGGCAGGGGATTCGTCTCTTCCGGTATTGGGGGTGGAGATCGCGCTGTGTCTAGGAAAGCCATTATACCAAATCCTTGGCGAAGGCAGATGTGAATTACTGGTAGGTACTCCGGTAGTTTCTCAGGGTGTTCAGGGCTTGTCTCCGACACGACTTATACCGCTATTTGGGGTCTGACGTTACTTGCCCCCTAGGCCGGATATGCGATACTCATAGACGAACGGACCGGACTGTTTATACATTGTCACTATTAGGCTCAGTAGGGTTTTAGGATGAGTTCGCTTATCGGCCTCCCTTATGGTCAGTACATGGGCAGCCGTTACGCACAGCTGGTGCCGCTGACGGCTTGTGGTTAAACCCACTGCCAGGGTACTGACGAGTCATTAGAGTCCCCCACAGATAGTTTTCCAAGTTCAGGCGAAACGTTTTAGAGGCCGTATGGTTTTATGGCAGGGTTCGGAAAATGCACGTACGTTTTCGCACGTGTCATATTTCGGGCAGATAATACTGGTGGGCTTTGGTTTAAGCCGGATCCGAGTATTATACTGTGTAGATATAATATCTTTGTCTCAGTTGCATTTGTATTCGGTCGTAATACAAATGCAGGTATATTTATACTGTTACGGGGTTATCCTGAAATTCGTTTCGGGATCACTTTTGGAAGTTGCCAGTTTCCAGTTTCCAGTTTTCTATCACCCGTCTTAAACATTCGGTTTAATGCGGATTTATCTTTTCTTGAAAGTGAGTCATGAGTGTGGAAGGTTCTAGTTTTGGTGACTAGGATTGTGAGTCCCCATTTTGCATTAATGTTTGATGACTAGGATTAGTGTGTCACCATTTGCATTAATTTTTTTGGGAGAGGTGTTATATGACTCATGCTTTCATTAATGTTATGATAAGCTTTGCTTATGGTTACCCTCCCTTGCTCCTACCCTCACCCCCTCCTCATATATGGCCGGACCCTCCCCTCCTCCTCACTCACTCACTTGGTTAAAAAAGATGATAGATTTTGGTTCATGAAAATTTGTATGCTCATTTCTCATTTACCCGATTCCAAAAGGCAACTTCATTAACTGTTCGTCTATGGCTTTGGACGAAGCGAGACAAAGTGTTCTACTCATTCTCTACATCCATCTTGGTCATCTCTTTTAGCAAACTTGATGACCGAGTTGCCTCGGGTCAGAGGCGGGAGCCCGTTTAAAGAACCGTTGACGTGGTGCCACCTGGACGAGGAGATCGGAGATCGACGAGATCGGAGCAGCCGCAACGGAGCATGGGATGATGGTTAAAGAACGAAGGACTCGGATCGTTCGGTATAACATTTCTACCCTCTTTGTAGTTTGTTAGTTTAGCGTTAATGGCAGATCCGGATTATAGTATGCGATAGCGCCAGTTATAAAAGTTTTTGTTCCGCATTTGGCATCAGTTTGACGGCCGGGGCGCTACCGTAGACTTACATGGTATCAAAGCCTCGCCATTAAGCTTTACTAACTTGTGCTAATGCGTTTAAAACATCGATCGAACGGATTTTCGAAAACCGTAAATTCCATGTCTAAAGTTTCTGTTGATTTTAAATCTGATCTAAAAATCATTTTGAGTATACCGGAAAATAAAGCAGGCTTTTTAAAGAACACTTGAGAAAAACGACAAACTGATACTACCGTACGGCCGCGGATCCGCCGCCAAAGCCATGCTTTGGCCGCGGAAATGCGGCCGTCTTGGTGAATCAATGGGTAGTTTTTCTTCTGGGGCTTCTACTTGGAAAATTGTGGTTTCTGGAACTGTTCTTTTGGTCCCAGTGTTTGTTACTGTACAACAGATGTACGTGGGGCCCACTTCGGGAAGTTTTGTCGATCGAAATTTTAAACTTGTTAGTTTATAGTACTTACATTATATCTCCGACCGTGAATGTCATTCGAGCGGTAAATTGCGTCTAATTGCTATAGTTCTTTTAGACGGATTTGCGAACGTGACATTCGCGTTGATGTTCTGTGTTGTGCTGTGATGTTGCGGATTTGTCGTGGTGGATAGCAGTGTGCAATGGTAGTGCAGTTTGAGTTTATTTGTACATTTGATATTACGGGGTGAGCGTCCAACATGTGGACTGCCGTCACTGCCTGTTTGTATAATATTCTTTTGGGGCACGACCGGGCTGAGGTCGATGTACCCATTGTACATATTTTTCATTTCTGTACTAGGTTTGCCCCGCGACGGAGTGCATGGATAGCCGGGTTCTAGAGGGAAATGGGTCTGCATCTCATGTCTTTGAGAGGCAGAGGGGCCTCACTCTAGAATTGGCAGACTATTCGCCGCACACGTAGGGGGTACAGGTTGACCCAAGGAAGGGTGTTCAAGTTACCGGATTCCGTGAAGTGCTGGATGATCCATTCACTTTGCTGTAGGGGGCTGCCTCGCTTCACGTTTTGGCGGGTAACTTGCCGCACCCGTAGGGGTCTAAGTTTCATTGCACAGGCTATCCACACGACCAGGGGAACGTCGGGTTTCAGCAGCGGCTCTGTGAAACCCGGGGATCCCAGATTATCTGTATTGTTCTGTGATGTTTATTACTTTTCTGTAATGTTGCATATTATCATTCCTGGAGCGATTATTGTATAGTGAGATATATACTAGTAGATGTTGTATATGTTTTACACCAGCGCTAGTTCAGTCCCCGCTCTGTCGTTAGTTAAGTAACCTAACGGGTAATGACGGGACCCAGTGACGAATGCGGATGGCATATACGTACATTTTATTTTCATTCTTTTCTGGTGTGATTAATTGGTGGGACTGCGTTGATTCTGATCAATGCAAAGGAAAACAAACCTGTTTGGATGTTGTTGGAACAGTTTTAAAAAGTGTTATTATAAAGACGTTTTCTTTTGTTTTGCATAGTGGTATTCAGTTGGAATATCCTGCACCTCATTCGACGAGGCAAGGACCGATATCCCTTCACTTGGAGTGACCCCTTGGGCAGAAGTTTGCGTCAGGGTAATAACTTCACTATAGTCGATTACAAGTTGCTTTGCATCGCGGTATTCAGTTGGAATATCCTGCACCTCATTCCACGAAGAAAGAGCAGAGATCCCTTCACCGGGAGTGACCTCTTTAGCAAAGGTTTTCGCCACTATATTTTTATAAAAAGCTATCAGGTTCCTTCAACGAGATCAAGCTCATTACGTTAAAGTTTTTTCGCCAAAAACTAGCCGTAACCCTCCGTCATTTCTTATTGATGGTCAGTAGTATTCAAGCTATGTTTATTGGCCTTCCTCAAGGCATAGTGTTTGGTAGCTGCTGGGGTATTCATTTGTTGCATAGATAGATGAGTTGGTTTGGGACAGTCGTATTACCTTGTTAGCCTTCGTCAAGGGTATGTACGGGTGGGTTAGAATTAACAAGATAATGACGGGCAGAACTTGAGATGTGACTTATGATTTGTTGGCCTTCGTCAAGGTCATAAGAACATGGGGTAAAAATCATATCGGGAGTTTCTAAAGAAACTGAAACTTGCCAGGTATGCGCATACCTTCTGGAGTATGATAACGTGAGTGGATTCCTGTTCATATCAGATTTTTGCATTTTCATACCGCCCAATTTTTGTCACATTGCATATCGGTAGATACTCTTGAGCCGTGTTTGCTAGTCAATTGCAGGATACAGGTTCTCGGTTCTAAAACGGTGAAATTTATGGAAAACTCAACAAAATCCGGGTTCCTGCCAACCACAGATAAAACACGGTCTCCGCTCTTCATCCGTATGTTGCCAGATACCAGTTTAGGAAGACAAAATGTCAAATCAATGTCACTCTCATGCACAAGGCTCAATGGTAGCACAAAATCCAAGAGATCTATGCGGAGCTCGAGGCAATCATGACAAAATCTTGACAAAAAGTCCACCTTTCCCTCAACAGAAATTCTGGAAAATTCGTGAAGCAATTATGAGAAAATACATATACCAGAATGAAGTTCACACCAAACCAGGCCACCACCAAAAAGATGAAAGCCCAATTCAACAATAAGGCCGCGGATCCGCGGCAAAAGGTGGGTCCAGGCCGCGGATCCGCGGCCGTTTTGGCGCCATGACTGCAGAATTTTGGGGGGTATTTTGGTCATTACATATGTGGTCTGGTGGTTGCCCTAGGTTTTCATTCTCCAGCCTATAAATAGCCCAGAAGTTTGAGAAGGAGGGGATCCATGCTTGTATTTTCTTTTTCTAGGATTTAGTTCACTTCTTCTTCCTCTTCTCACCTCTTCTCCATTAAACTTGTAGCGAGCTTTTGAGTGAAGAGTGATGAATAAAGAAGAACCATTTATCATCATGCTTATCTCTTTATTTTGTTAAATGCTCTTTCTTTACTTGTTGTAATTTTAATTGTTAAGTAGTTGTTGTTATTTTCTTGTTATTTCTTTCTTCTCTCTTTTTCTTTATCATTCATACGACAATGATACTTACGCTTGATCCTCGCCAAGGTGAGGTCGCAAATAGTTAGTCGTATTCTTCTAGTCTCCTTCTTTCTATCTTCCTCTTTTGTTTGTTTTATTTTTCCGTATTATGAAGTGTGAGTAGTTTTATACTTGTTAGGATAAGATAAGGGAAGTTTGAGAGAAGGAAATCTCTCTCACTCTTTCCTTGACCAACAACTTGAATCAACTCCCGTTAATTGAACCACAATCCGCTCCTTACGGCACCCTATCCTACATGATAGCGGTGATTCCGTAGTGAGACCGGTTGTGGTTGAATTAACCGGAGGTTATGGATAAGAGCCAAGAACGGACGGACAAGCACCAAAAGGAAGGACTATGCGTTGGAAAGCCTAGCTTATACTCGCAAGTTCCTTCCTAGTCGTGCTAATCCCCGTTGTTGCCGATTACCATAACACCGATATTAAGTGGGGCAACGAAAGATGTGGAGACTCCTAACTCAAACTAACCTAATCCTCACCCTAACAAGCTCTCTTTAAATATCAACTTACACTTAGATAACCACAACAAAATCTGAAAACAGGACTTAACTCGTTAAAACACTTTGAAAAAGACTCCCATCTCCCTGCGGACGACCCGTACTCAACCGGCTAGCTACAAGCGAAACCGTCTTGATTGCGGTATTTAAACTAGAACTTGAACACGCACATATCCTAACAATCAAATGGCGCCGTTGCCGGGGAGACGGTAGTTTGTTTCTTTATGAAATTTCGGGTTAATTTGTAAGTATAACTCTAACCGAAAAACAAAAAAAAAATATATACATTGTAAACAAAACCATCTTGTTATTTTTAATTAGTTTTTGTGCAAGTGTGAAGGAAAATACAAGTTTGAGTTCAGTGGCCAAGACGCTGAAAATACGGAGTTCAAGTACAGTGCCAAAGACGTGGGAAGATAGACCCACAGTTCGCGGCTATACCGCGACAGACAAAAACGAAGCATCCGGTCTACTGTAGAAATCTGGAGCTGGTACAGTGAGCAAGTAAAAAATCAGTACATCCATACAAGCATAGGACATCCAAAGAAGCCCACAGAAGAAAAATGAAGAGCCAACTCTTCATTTCCGCCGCGGAACCGCGGCATTAGGGCCTTATTGCCGCGGAACCGCGGCCAGGTGGTGGGGTCACTCTGCCATTTTCTCTGTAAGTGTTCTTCTGCTCTCTCCCACTCGTCTGAACTCCAATAAATTGTGTTTTCTGCAGCCTTCTTTGCGCAAATTCTTCTCCCCCTTCCAATAAACTGTTCTTGTGCAGGATTCTTTGCGCCGCAAATAAAAATTGTTTGCAGTTGATTTGTTACTGTTTTGCATTCTTTAATACGGACTTAAGGGGCTTGAAACCAATCCAGATTGGGTGGGGATTTCATCACCCTTCCCAGGACCCCAAAAATCACTAAAGCATATGGATTGTCCATTGTAAATTAAAAAATACTAGACTTCAGCCCTAAGGACTTCGCGCTCATTAGGAGAAGATAAACCATGTTTAGAACCTCGCTTAACCGTATATTGATTACGGGGTGTCTAGGAAAGTGTTAAAGGCGCAACCGCCGAAAGAGAAAGGGTTATTTAATTAAGGAACTTCGCGAAAGCGTTGGACAACCTCCCCTTATCTCTGCACTTACCTGGCCCCGTGATCGGTGTATTTTTAAGCCTGTTTCTCGACACTGTTTAACTTCGAAAATCAAGTTCAGGAGCAGGTCTAGTAGATCTATGTGTGATTGTGCATATCTTGTTTGTGATTGCTTAAGCCGTATTTCCGTACATATTTCTGTAAATCTCTTTCTAAAAACCAAAAAAAAAAAAAATCAAAAACTTTTATAAAAACTTGCCCTTTGTCGCCAAATCCATTTTCACCCACCACCCATCGCCTTTCTTCATTGACGTTTTCTTACCCTCACCTTCTCCGCTTTGACTATACTAAACTCGTTTAGTATATGTCCGCTTGGACTCGGGACACTAGCGCCCGTCTAGTCCGCGTTTCGTTAGTCGCGACCGACTACGCGATCGACTCCGAAGCCGATACTCCGTCCACTCCTCTTTCACCCCTTCCTTTGCCGGCCAACTCCGACGTTGACCGGAATTCTGTTCATACATCTTCACCTTCACCTTCACCTTCACCAACCTCTTCTTCTGCGATGTCAGGATTTAATCCGAACATCTCTTTGACCACCACTGGATTGGCTCCACCTCCTACGGAGGCCAATATCCCACCACCTCCGCCTGTTGTAGCGCCGCAGCGAATCACGCTCCAGGATCGTTTCTACCCCACCCATTCTGCACTTCCCACCTGCCTTTCTCTTTCTCCGGCCAATGGGGACAACTTTGAAATTAAGCCCCATTTCATCAACATGCTTCCGCGTTTTCATGGGCTTGAATCTGAAGATGCCTATATCTTCATCAACAAATTTCAAAACGTCTGTGCCATGATGAAAACCACCCAGCTGTCGGACGATACTTTTGAGAAACTTGTTTCTCTTTCAGGTTACTCATAATTGGATGGATTCCTAAGTTGAGTAATGCTGATTTTCCTCTCTCCATTAAGTTGATATGCACTGGAGACAGCTGCATGATTAGAATCTGGTTCCAATTAAATAAGTGCTAACGTTTCTATATTGGATATAGAACGGTTCATATCTTAACGATGTTAAGGTACGGGGAGTTGTCCGGCTTATGCTTAAAACCAGACTCTGGATAACTCAAGACACGTTTCTGTAATGGCAGTTTGTGGGTTGACCTGGGCTATGTCGAGGGTTGACTTTCTACCATCTGGAAGATCAATAGTGATATTGTTCTTGACTCGTCACAGTTTTAGTAAAATGGATTTTTTCAGAACACAGTAGTGGGAGTATGGTAGAACTGGAAGTGATTCCAGAACCGCAAATGATTACGGAAAATTTAATAGGACCTAAAGATTCAATCAGGTTTGACATTCCATTACCCACTCCGCAGATATGGTGGGTAACGTCAGACACCCAAGAGGTACTCCGGTAGCCTCAAGGACGGTGACAGGGAGGTTCTTGTTTACCCAGACTTGACACTACTGTTATTCCAGACTATGAGACCCGGCAGGAGGTTAAGTATAGCGTCGTTCTAAACTAGCTTTAGAAGTGCACGTGTATATTATTCTGCCAGAGGGTTGTTGTGGTCAGTGGAAGTAGCGGAAGTATAGTAAGCAAGTAGCTTATGTCTATTTATAGACTTGAGCAGTTATAGCGGAGATAGATCATCTAATTTTGATTTGACAGTCATGGGTTTGACTTCATCAGAATAGGGGATGATCTGTTAAGAAGGTAGTAGGGTGTGATGTCCTGGTATTTGGATGATAATTGAAACGATTTCGGATTGTGTAGTATGAAAATTGTAAAGAAATCGCAACCAAAAATATTTTGACCGCAAGCAATAACGGTGTCGAACGTAGCGCGTTACTAAGTGCGGATCGTCCACAGGGAAAGTGTAATCGTTCGTGTTTCGATTTTGATGAGTCGAAACTTTAAAGAAAAGAAAAGAAACAATTCATGATTTGTAAATTGAATTTCAAGAATTAGAAAAATCTAGTCTAAATAGAGAAACGATAAAATCAAGAATTGAGAATTTGTGATGATTTCCAAATCAAATATCAAGAATCGAAGTGAGGCTCGTAGGAATCGATCGGATCTATAGATGTGATGAAATCTAGCGATTACGTATTCTTATCCATCGATGAATTGATACTAGATCGATGATGATCAACGAGAATTAGGGATTTCTTGTGAAACTAGGGTTTCATCATCTATCCCTTGTTTCTTCATCGATATCATTCACATTCTAGCCTCTAGTAAATTCAAAAATCGATCGTGGATCCCTAATTTCGAGCGATCACAATCAAGAAAGCATTGCAACGAAACTAGGTTGTCGATTCTTCAATTTGCTAGGGTTTACAAAACTCGTAGGACTTAAGAATCGTTTTAAGATTTGTTATATCATCATTCTATTGATCGTCTCGACTTCTTTACGAGCGGAGTTTTACTCAAACATCACAACAAGAACCACAATCACAAATTGAGATTGAATCATGATGCAAGAATTTAAAGAAAGCAAGATCAAAGAATTTCACCTTTTATTTATCAACAATTCCGTTACAAATCGCTCAAGAACTACAAGAGAAAGAACTCGATCGTCAATTTGGCTTCGCTCGTCTCCTTGAGTCGCGGATCGGCTTGGATCACTTGCTCGATTGAAGATCGGCTCCGCTCCTAAAAGGTTGAAGGCTTCTTGCTTGAATGGTACTCGGGATCTTGAATTTGGCTTTGGATTTTGGATTTTTGAGGCATAAGTTGTGTCACTCAACTTGTGGGTGGAAGAGATGATGTAAGAATGAACAACCATTAACCCTAGATTTAGGTTCCTTTTTATAGACCTCACAACCCTAAATCTAGAATTCAAAATTTGAATTTCTTTCCAAAAGTTTGTTAAAGAGAGCCTTCTAGAAATAGTTTGTTAGGCCGAGCCTTCTAGATGAAGCCACGTAGACAATATGGACTCTTCTAGAAGCTTGAGCCGTTATTGGAGACACGTGGAGGAAATTGGAGCTGCTGATGTCACTGCATTGCCGCGGATCCGCGGCGCTAAGGGGGTTCGGATCGCGGACCCGCGGTCATTTATGGGCCTTGGTGCTTGATCTTTTCTGGTATTTCTTGTGCTGACATTTGGGCCTTTTTGTGATATGTTGAATTGTATAATTCCCTCTGTATTAATGCCAGATCAAGCATCTTAGACTTGGCGTAATTTTGATCAGCACTTTGACAATTTGGCTCGGTTCCTGGAATTTCCTGCACAAACTCCGAAACAATTGTTGCGAAATACAGGGATGATGCAATGCCATGATAAACAGTCAATTTCCCTTAAAGTGTCGGTTTTAAAGTATATCACATGTAATCTTGTATTTTAGGGCTGTTTTGCTAATATGTGCAATATGAATACCGAACACTTCTAGATGAGTGCAAATGATAGGGAAATCGTCGTGTTAAAAATGCAATATTTTCGACTGATCAAATTCCCCCAAACTTATTATCGGTCGTCTCGAGCGAACTTTTTTATTAAAAAGAGAAGGAGAAAATAAAGAAAGAGAAAAACTAACTAGCACACTTTCGTAGGCAACACGATTGCACTGAGCACGTGCAACAAGCCTTTAAACCTCTAGGTGTCCCTAGTAGGAGGAGTGTTGTCTCCTGAGGGTTTTCAGCGGATTGCACCCACAAAATCCAATAATAAAGGAAGATCATGAATATTACATTTAAAGAAAAGAATTGTAAAAGAAAAGCCTTGAAAATTAGGGTTTCCAACTAAGCTGGCTTTTTGGTTGTCATGAGCCCTATCTTAATAGTCATGAAAAGATGTTAGAAATCCCATCATCCCTCAATAAAACATCGTCTTATTCTTCATTCCTATCTTTCCTTCCAAACATCGATCTTATAACCCTACGTGTGTATAAAGACATCCCTACACCCGGAGAATTCAATTCAAGCTATCATACTCTTGTCCATCCACCTCAGTACTTTTTAATTAATGAATATTTAGATGAATTTGCTCACACACTTTCATGCGACCGTTAATGCTTCTTGAGGTACTAACCGACCGATTACTCATGTGCTTGCTTATTGTAGGATTGCTATGCACGCGCACAAGGGTCTACGAGGCATCAAACATGCCCGATTAAAAATTTAGCCATGCCGAACAACCCGAATACGGATCTTTAAACTAAAGATTAGGCGAAAACTAGCATGTTAACAACTTTAACACTAAGTGAGAGGGATTACAACCCTTGTAGATCCGGTCCTTCACTTCATATGCTCCGTGTTGAAGTCCCTTCGCTGCGATCATCATGCTCCGGACTCTCGAGAGGTTCCACGAAGAGAAAGATGCAATCTTGCTTCCGATCTTCGATACAAAGAGGATCTACCTTGAAGTTTCGTTAACACAAGCTAACACTCATGAAATGATGTGAACACGTTCATCTAAAGGGCAAGGGAAGATGAGGATGATGAAGTAGGATTTTTGCTCTCTTTATTTATCTTTTTCTCATATTTATTCATCACAAATATCAAAACAAGAAATCTTTGCAAGAAGAACTCAAGGAAGAAGAAGAATAGTGATAGAATTCCTTTTGTGATGAATAGAAAGAATTAATATGATAAATAATGCAACCATGGTCAACTAAACTAATGTAGAGAATTAACTAGGGTTAGGGTTTGGGTTGGTTTAAAGCATGAGTCACTTGAAAATATCTTTCACAAAACAAAACCAAAACCTTCTAGAATCATCTAGAAAGCTTAACCCTAATCCAAACTCTAATCATGTTTAAACTCCACTAAACATGTTGCATTAGTTATCATATCATGTTACAATATTATATATCACATATATAATATTTATCGTAATAAAATAAAATAATACAATTAACATATATCGCATATATATCAATGTATTACCCGAGTGAGAAAAAGAATCTTTTAGTGAGCTAATATTAGATAATGTAATTTAATATATCATATATATTATTATACATTAAATTATCGAATCAACACTTGATCCGACAATCCGGCAATATCGCATATAACCGACTAATATTTATCCGTACCGATTCATCGAATCAACACTTGATCCGATGACCCGGCTGATATCATATATCGCGAGAATAGAATACGGTATCTCATATCGCATTATCCTCGGTCCCGCACATATCACATATGTGCTCCTACTCCATTTTGCCTGAGCCAAGAAACCTCTGTGTAGGACTCTAAAGAATCGTCAATACGCCGGCAGTAGGTGATGATCATATCAAACACCCACAAACTGCAAGCGGTCAGCTAAACGTAACAGCTACCCAGGTATTGAGCGCTCAGAAGATCAACAAGCAAGCCTGTAACTTCTCCTGTGAATCCAAATAGTAACACTCCCATACAGTCCGGTCTCGTCGTCTGATATGTTGCATATCTCGCCTAGGGGTGGTAAACGTCAGACCCCAGTAGCTCGATAAGTCGTGTCGATATGAGGTCTATAAAAGTTCAAGAAACTACTGATAACACTTACCAGTAAATCTCAGCAACCCTGGCCAGGGATTTCCGGTTATAGCCAATCGAACACAGCACAACATCAACTCCCTATACCGGGAGAGACGAATCCCCTCCTATCGCTCATTGCCTCCATGTGATTCGGGACTGTACCCAAAAGCCACCTTTTTGCACGCCCTCTTAGACGTGGAATGATGGAAATCAAAGCACAGTAGGAATCACACAAGACTCTATGACGATCTTGGGTCAACAGACTACTCTGTACCAGTGTCACCGGAGAACTGCCATCTGACGTGAGGTATAATACCATCTGGGAGTTCTCGGCGAGTCCGTCCAGTGTACTCAGTCTCTACTGAGCACCCGTACACCATCCTTGATGTCAAACACCGATGGATATGGGATCATCCATCGCCCATCATATGGGTCAAGATGCGTATACGCTAGTCTACTCTGGTGTATCGATGCCTTGTCTCGATACACCCTCGACTAGGAACAGTTATAGGATGTACTTGTCGACTACCATGGCCCCACTAGTATGATCTCATCATAGTCCCAGTAGTCGAGTACATATCCTAAGGGCTTTATCAACATGTAACATAGAGACAATCAGAGTACATGTTAAGATAAAGTACAACCAGATAGCATACTATCATGTCGAGCCAGAAAGTCCTCCCTATATATGTCCAAGCATCCATTACAATATATATCGTATGTATAGTAATGGCCTCTAGGGCATACATATAACTAACACTTATTTGGTGTTTTTTTTCTCGTCTTGCACCACCTAAGGCTTAGCAGTGACTCCCAGACCAGTTGGTCTAAGGCACTAGGTAAAGTGACACCCTCGCTATATTTTTTTATTGCTGCCTTGGCGATAACAAAATCAGTGTTCATTTTTCTGCACCATTTTATATTTTATTCATTTTTTTTATTTCCTTCATACATCGGCTTTTAGACAAGAGTATTTCAAGGTATCCTCTACTATCCCGAGTTTCAAGACATGTGTAAGTGCGAATAGTAGGGTATCAACGTTCAAAATGTTTGACTTCCAGAATAGAAACTATTTTTCAGACATATTTTTATCCTCAGATTAGTGACTTCTTTCATCTTACTAACCTTTGGGACAACGGCTCATAACTACTTATTACTAGTTCGTATAAGAAAACTTCTAATTTTCTTGGTTTTCTTAAATTTTTCAAATCTTTTGGATGTAAGTTTTCACTATATAATCTTTTATTGTCTTATTTATGTACAAATTTTATATTTTTTGTTTTGAAATTTTTTTAAATTTTTATAGGTTTTTCAAAATGTTTTGTGCTTATGCAAAGTATGATGCAAATGATGCAAAAATAAGCACAAACCTCCCCCAAACTTGTTTTCAACAGTGTTCTCACTGTTGCCATCTGCTAAATCTCAAAAAACCTGTAAGCTTGGGAGGAATTTATTAGTGGGGGAAAAATATTTAAGTGAAGAACCTCCCCCAAACTTATTCTTGGCTCATCATTTTGTAAAAATTTTCTTTTCAAGAGCCATAAAAACTGCCCCCCCCCAAACTTGAGTTATGGAATGTTAATCTTTTGAAAATCATATGAGGGGGTCAAAAATCATTGGTCGATGCCAAGCTTTGCAAAGACCGAAGGTTAACATCAACCATTCGAAAATTTTATCAATGCAGTGCTCTGGTTGGTGGAAGAAGAAGTGGGGAAAGGGTAAGTGGTGGAATAGAATGTGTGTGCGTCTCATTTTGGAGAGACGATGCAGTGAATGTGATGGATTGCTCGCATTCTTTTTACAGTTCAGAAGAAGGGGTGGAGGTTCAATTTCATTGATTGGGAGATGATTCATCTCAACACCCGTGTCATTCAAAAATGTGAGTTCATCAGCGAAGATCTCCTCAAAAGTTCCATCAATACCCCGAAGAATAATGTCATCACAAGGTGCGGGGTGATCTTCAGACTCTAAAAGTAGTTCATAATCAGTGTTAGTTGTTGACCCGGACAACTCGGTGGAAGAGTCCGTATGTGTATGATACATAGTTGGTTCAAACAATAACGTATGAAAAGAGTCTAGATCGGTATCATGAGGATCATCAAATTCGCTGCTGTCGACATCCATTAAGTCGACAGAAAAGACCTGAGCAGTAGGTTCGGAGGGTACACTTCCCAACTTGTAAATGTTCAGCTCAATTGACCTATTCCGGAAGGATAGGGTCATAGAGCCATTACAACAGTTGATGATAGCGTTGGAAGTGGCCAAAAAGGGGCGACGTAAAATTACCGGAATTTGATTCCGTGGGTTCGCTACAGACTGTGTATCAATTACAATAAAATCCACAGGGAATAAAAATTCCCCGATTTTTATTAACACATCCTCCAGTTCACCCCTAGGTTTGGTGATTGATCGGTCAGCCATCTGGAGAGTTATACTCAAGGGCTTTAACACTCCGATACCTAGTTGCTCATAAACCGAATATGGAAGCAAGTTAACACTAGCGCCAAGGTCTAGTAGAGCACGGTTGATGTGTTTTTCCCCAATAGAAATAGAAATAGTAGGACAACCAGGGTCCTTACGTTTTCGTGGTACTTGTTGGGGGAAAGCCGTGTCTGCAGTCTTTGCCATGAATATCTTCTTGGGCACTTGAGTCTTCCTCTTCCTAGTGCACAAGTTCTTAAGAGTTTTCACATAGGACGAAACTTGTTTGATGGCATCTAGGAGAGGGATGTTAATGTTAACTTGCTTAAACATGTCCATAATCTTCTCCATATGTGGACTCAATTTGTTAGCCCTTAACTGATTAGGATAAGGTGCTTTAGCAATAAGCGCTGGGTCCATCATAGGAGAAGGAAGTGTGTGGGGACCCGATCCCAGAATAGAAGTGGGGATCGTCCGTGGAGAACTAGAAGAGGTAGGCTGAGGTGGCGAGCCTTGTGGGAAACGAAGAATAGGATCGCAAGAAGGTGGTGGGGTAGAAGAACTGGGGTCAGAATTAGAAGTGGAAGTGGAAGGAAAGGTCTCAGCCGGGGTATCATTGATAGATTTTTCAGTGTCATCAAACTCTTCCCCAAGGTGATTGTCAAGCACTCTTCCAGATCTCAACGTGATTGTATTCACATGATGTGAATAGCCAGGATTGGGTAAAGGTTGAGCTGGGAGTTTCCCTTTCTCTCTTGCACTCATTTCGGCTTTTAGTTATGCAATTTGTGCTTCCATCGATTTGATATTCTCATTTTGAGAGAAAATGATCTTCATCACATTCTCGACGGAAGATTGCAAACTTGTCGTCCCTTGGATGGATTGTTTCATGAAAGTATCCAAGGTTTGTGCTAGTGCAGGGGTATTATCTGTACCGGTCAATTGCAAAGAGTTTTCATGTGGTGCAAAAGTGTTGGCCGGATTTTGGAAGTTTTGTGATTGGAAGGGGTGTTGACTCAATTGAAGTGGTGGTTGCTGTTGTGGTGGAGGGACCCTTTGGAAATTGTTTTGGGTTGGAACCGTGTCTTGAGATTGTGATTGGTTCCAAGCAAAGTTAGGGTGATTCATCCAACCCTGATTATATGTGGAAGAATATGGATCATTTCTAGGTCTTTGAAATGCGACATTGGTATGCTCATGACCTTGAAACGGAGAATTTCGTGGACATTCTTCCGTCAAATGAGAAGGATCAGAAAAACATCCACATACAGTTTTGGAGAGTGACATTTGATTTAGGGCGACAGCTAAAAATTTGTTTTCCATATTGTCGAATTTCTTGTGTAAAGCTGAAATTTCAGCTCTAACTCCTATGGAAATATCATTGCCATCCCTAGACGATTGACTCACACCCTCCCACTGTAAAAATTTTTCAGCGAAATCTTCTAGGAATTTCCAGGCTTCCCCATCATCTTTGGTCATGAAGTTGCCTTGACACATGGATTCAAGGGTCTGTCTTGTGTTAGGATTAATGCCCTCATAAATGATTCTGCACAGTTCCTATCTAGGGATTCCGTGATGTGGACATTTGACTAACAGATCCTTGAAGCGTTCAAGACATTTTGAAAATGGTTCATTTGGAAGCTGGGCGAATTGATTTATTTCGCTAAGGACTCGAGCTGTCTTATGATGTGGGTAGAATTTCTTAAGGAATGCTTTGACGAATTCTCCCCAGTTTGAGATGGAATGTGCGGTTGTGTTGTAAACCCACTTCTCGGCTATATCGCACAAGGTGAATGGGAGAAGACGTAGACGCATAGCATCCATAGAAAGCTGTGAGGTACCCATCATTGCGCATACATTTTCAAATTTGGTGATAAAGGCATATGCGTCTTCAGACTCGAGACCGTGAAATTTTGGTAGAAGGTTGATGTATTGGGGTTTAATTTCAAAATTTTCCCCGTTGGCTGGTGGAATGGAAAGACAGGTGGAAAGGGGACCTCGTGTAGGATAGCACCTCTCTTTGAGAGAGATGCGGGGTGGATTCTACACCAACGGATGGCGGCAGAGTAGTGGTAAAGAAGTTCGATGGAGATGGATCCATCGATGTGGGTGTGGTGGTGGGTAAAAGAAAGGTAAATGTAGAAATACCGACTTTTAGGTCGATTGGGGGAACGCGGACTAAATAGGCACTAGAATCCCGTGTCCAGCTTATCTTGCACTAAAAAAGGTTAGTACAAGTGGCAGCGTGACTTATAATTAGGGGAAATGATGAATGCGGTGTTTGTTTTTAAAAAATATACGGATTTTTGAAAAGATGATGCAAATCACAACAAATGCAACAAGCAACCCTAAAATCTAGTGGTCACCTAGGTCAAAGCTCTAGACCGCTCCTAACTGCGAAAAGACAAGTTGCAGGATAAATCCTCTACTGCCTCTTTGTCTCTCCTGTGGCCAGGTAAGTAGGAGGTTCTCCACTACGTAAGTAGTGGGCCTAATTAAGTAACCACTAGCCTTCGACACACTTACCTTAGACACCACAAAAAAAACACGGATAAGCAATGAATTACCCACGGCCTTCTCTTGTCCTAAGTGAGCACGACGGTCCTTAGAGTCATCTCTATAAATTTTTTAGTTAATGAGGGTAAATGCGGATGCAAGTTTGTGATTTTTGGGGCTTAGGAAGGGTAATGAACTCCCACCTAATCTGGATTTGTCCGTGCCCCTTAATTTCCATATTAATATGCAAACAACCAAAAATCAAAACACGCACAATTTATTTTGCTTTTTGCGGCGCTGCTATTTATTTGCAAAGAAACCTGCAGCAAATTGTTAATTGGAGCAGATTTAGGAGAAAATAAGAAAGTGAGAGATCACTTGAGAATTTTTGGTACAGTGATCAAGCAGAGGAGCAGCGGAAACGCGGTGGGAGTCGACTATTGCCGCGGAAACGCGGTGGGATCTTGGGGTCACTGCACAGAAATTTGTGCACAAGCTCCTGTTCACCTTTTTGGCTCTCTGGAATGAGCAGAAATTTTTTTCCACAGCTCCAATGATTCTAGATTTCCTCGCAACAAATCACAACAACACGTTTAGGGTTTGTGCGAATTTAGATCTAAAAATATAGATGGAATAAACTTTTCAACTCAAATTTCAAAATACAAATAATTAGCGCACTATCCCCGGCAACGGCGCCATTTGATTGAAACGATTTCGGATTGTTTAGTATGAAAATTGTAAAGAAATCACAACCAAAAATATTTTGACCGCAATCAATAACGGTGTCGAATGTAGCGCGTTAGTAAGTGCGGATCGTCCACAGTGAAAGTGTAATCGTTCGTGTTTCGATTTAGATGAGTCGAAACTTTAAAGAAAAGAAAAGAAACAATTCATGATTTGTAAATTGAATTTCAAGAATTAGAAAAATCTAGTCTAAATAGAGAAACGATAAAATCAAGAATTGAGAATTTGTGATGATTTCCAAATCAAATATCAAGAATCGAAGTGAGGCTCGTAGGAATCGATCGGATCTATAGATGTGATGAAATCTAGCGATTACGTATTCTTATCCATCGATGAATTGATACTAGATCGATGATGATCAACGAGAATTAGGGATTTCTTGTGAAACTAGGGTTTCATCATCTATCCCTTATTCCTTCGTCGATATCATTCATATTCTAGCCTCTAGTAAATTCAAGAATCGATCATGGATGCCTAATTTCGAGCGATCACAATCAAGAAAGTATCGCAACGAAACTAGGTCGTCGATTCTTCAATTTGCTAGGGTTTACAAAACTCGTAGGACTTAAGAATCGTTTTAAGATTTGTTACATCATCATTCTATTGATCGTCTCGACTCCTTTACGAGCGGAGTTTTACTCAAACATCACAACAAGAATCACAATCATAAATTGAGATCGAATCATGATGCAAGAATTTAAAGAAATCAAGATTAAAGAATTTCACCTTTTATTTATCAACAATTCCGTTAAAAATCGCTCAAGAACTACAAGAGGAAGAACTCGATCGTCGATTTGGCCTCGCTCGTCTCCTTGAGTCACGGATCGGCTTGGATCACTTGCTCGATTGAAGATCGGTTCCGCTCCTAAAAGGTTGAAGGCTTCTTGCTTGAATGGTACTCAGGATCTTGAATTTGGCTTTGGATTTTGGATTTTTGAGGCACAAGTTGTGTCACTCAACTTGTGGGTGGAAGAGATGATGTAAGAATGAACAACCATTAACCCTAGATCTAGGTTCCTTTTTATAGACCTCACAACCCTAGATCTAGAATTCAAAATTTGAATTTCCCTCCAAAAGTTTGTTAAAGAGAGCCTTCTAGAAATAGTTTGTTAGGCCGAGCCTTCTAGATGAAGCCACGTAGACAATCTGGACTCTTCTGGAAGCTTGAGCCGTTATTGGAGACACGTGGAGGAAATTGGAGCTGCTGATGTCACTGCATTGCCGCGGATCCGCGGTGCCAAGGGGGTTCGGACCGCGGATCCGCAGCCATTTATGGGCCTTGGTGCTTGGTCTTTTCTGGTATTTCTTGGGCTGACATTTGGGCCTTTTTGTGATATGTTGAATTGTATAATTCCTTCTGTATTAATGCGAGATCAAACATCTTAGACTTGGCGTAATTTTGATCAGCACTTTGACAATTTGGCTCGGTTCCCGGAATTTCATACACAGACTACGAAACAAGTGTTGCGAAATACAGGGATGATGCAATGCCATGATAAACAGTCAATTTTCCTTAAAGTGCCGGTTTTAAAGTATAACACATGTAATCTTCTATTTTAGGGCTGTTTTGCTAATATGTGCAATATGAATACCAAACACTTCTAAATGAGTGCAAATGATAGGGAAATTATCGTGTTAAAAATGCAATATTTTCGACTGATCAAATTACATGCACAGAGTAGGAAGTAAAATTCCTATACTACGATCGGTTGTACTGTGGTCGTCACACAGTTGTTTATTCAGACAGGATATGGATATAATATCAGACATTCTGGTTTCTTGATCTATGGTTTTAGATCTGGATTTGGGTAGTTTCCCAATCTGGGTACTTTGACAATATTCTAATAGTTTTTAGAATAGATGACTCCTGGCATGGTGGTGTACCTGCAGGTGATGGAGTCACCCTCTCTAAAGGTGTTTTACAGACTAAAGGGGAGAGGGATGTGCATGATTGGCAGATCACTTGCTTAGGCAATTGAGTCAATCGTGAGATGTCAAGTACCACACCAGATGTTGTTTTTGCACTAGATGCGATAAGTTTGTATTAATCCAATCCTGGAGAAACATAAGGAAGCGGTTTTAGAACATAAGTGGATGTTCTACGGATTTGATGACGGCAGCCTCCTTCGGGAGACGGTTATCATTCCATGCTTCAAAGGTGATATGGATGACAGAGTGATTGTCAGAGTTATAGTTTTGCCTCTGACGAAGGGGGAAGTATTATGGACTGGTGGTCTGTGGGAGGCATGGTGCAGGATACTGATTAGGTTTAGTTATCGATACAGTCTAAGAAGTTTGGATTTGGAGTTCATTTATGAACTAAGTCCCATCAGATATCCAGACATATTCTAAGACAAGTATTACTCAATTCGGGAGATGGCTTTCTCCATGAACTTGAGTTTAAGAGAGACATAGAAAGAAACTTCTGGGCGGATCCACTCACTGAAGCTATTTCTCGAACACAAGAGTTTTACAAACGGGCTTTGTGAAACTGATTAGTAGAGGAATTGGGTGTTCGGTATCACAAGGGCTGTGAGTATGCGACATCGCAATAATTAGCCTTAAGTGCAAGTGGGAGATTGTTGGATATAGTGCCCTCAAAGTCAATTATTGGATTGTAAGTACGTGATTGCAATGATTGAGGAGGACCTATACCGGTAGGACAGTCTTACTCGAGATGATAGTATGCTATCTGGTTTGCCTTTATCAGTCGTGTATAGGTTCAGGTGACTGATCACGATTACACGTTGATAGAGCTCTTAGGATCTTGCTTGACTACCAACAGTATGATGGCGATCATATACGTGAGAGTTGGGTAGTCCATAAGCACATTCTTAATAGTGGTCCCTAGTTGTAGGAGTACCGAGACATGGCATCGATACTCCGGAGTAGACTAGTGTATACAGTCGAGACCCCGACAAGAGGCGATGACCGGTCTCACAAACCACTGGTGTCAGTTGGATCACCTAAGATGTATCCAGGTGCTCATTGGGTTATGAGTACACCGGACAAGACTCGCCGGGAACCTGCTAGTTGGTATTATACATATCGTCAGATAGAAGTTCCCTGGTGACATGTGTACAGGTTAGTTCATCGACCAGAGGTCGTCATTTGTCTCGTGTGAGTTTCTATTGTGCTTTGATTTCTACCCTACCACGGCTCAAAGGAGGCGTGCAAACAGGTAGTTTTTGGGTACAGTCCCGAGCCACATGGAGGCACGTGAGCGGATCGGCAGGAGATTCGTCTCTCCCGGTATTGGGGGTGGAGATCGCGCTGTGTCTAGGAGAGCCATTAGACCAAGTCCTTGGCCAAGGCAGGTGAGAATTACTGGTAGGTACTCCGGTAGTTTCTCAGGGTGTTCAGAGCTTGTCTCCGACACGACTTATACCGCTATTGGGGGTCTGACGTTACTAGCCCCCTAGGCCGGATATGCGATACTCATAGATGAACGGACCGGACTGTATATACATTGTCACTGTTAGGCTCAGTAGGGTTTCAGGTTGAGTTCGCTCATTGGCCTCCCTTGAGGTCAGTACATGGGCAGCCGTTACGCACAGCTAGTGCCACTGACGGCTTGTGGTTAAACCCACTGCCGAGTCATTAGAGTCCCCCACAGATAGTTTCCCAAGTTCGGGCGAAACGTTGTATAGGCCGTATGGTTTTATGGCAGGGTTCGAAAAATGCACGTGCGTTTTCGCACGTGTCATATTTCGGGCAGATAATACTGGTGGGCTTTGGTTTAAGCCAGATCTGAGTATTATACTGTGTAGATATAATATCTTTGTCTCAGTTGTATTTGTATTCGGTCGTAATATAAATGCGGGTATATTTATACTGTTACGGGGTTATCCTGAAATTCTTTTCGGGATCACTTTTGGAAGTTGTCAGTTTCCAGTTTCCAGTTTTCTATCACCCGTCTTAAACATTCGGTTTAATGCGGATTTATCTTTTCTTGAGAGTGAGTCGTGAGTGTGGAAGGTTCTAGTTTCTGTGACTAGGATTGTGAGTCACCATTTTGCATTAATGGTTGATGACTAGGATTAGTGTGTCACCATTTGCATTAATTGTTTTGGGAGAGGTGTTATATGACTCATGCTTTCATTAATGTTATGATAAGCTTTGCTTATGGTTACCCTCCCTTTCTCCTACCCTCACCCCTCGTCAAATATGACCGGCCCCTCCCCTCCTCCTCACTCACTCACTTGGTTAAAAAAGATGATAGATTTTGGTTCATGAAAATTTGTATGCTCATTTCTCATTTACCCGATTCCAAAAGGCAAATTCATTAACCGTTCGTCCATGGCTTTGGACGAAGCGAGACAAAGTGTTCTACTTATTCTATACATCTATCTTGGTCATCTCTTTTAGCAAACTTGATGACCGAGTTGCCTCGGGTCAGAGGCGGGAGCCCGTTTAAAGAACCGTTGACGTGGTGCCACCTGGACGAGGAGATCGGAGATCGACGAGATCGGAGCAGCCGCAACGGAGCGTGGGATGATGGTTAAAGAACGAAGGACTCGGATCGTTCGGTATAACCTTTCTACCCTCTTTGTAGTTTGTTAGTTTAGCGTTAATGGCAGATCCGGGTTATAGTATGCGATAGCGCCAGTTATAAAAGTTTTTGTTCCGCATTTGTTGTCAGTTTGACGGCCGGGGCGCTACCGTAGACTTACAGGTCTTGCGCAGAAATGGTGTGAGTCGGTAGAGAAGGGCAGAGGAACAGGTCTTCCTCCTATGACCTGGACCGAGTTTGTGACGGTATTTCTAGCCAGTTTCCTTCCCCAAAGTGTCAGGGATGCCCGAGCGCATAGGTTCGAGTCTTTACGTCAGACTTCGGAGATGACAGTGGCAGAGTACGACGTACTGTTCACCGAGCTATCTGTTTATGCCCTATATTTAGTGGCTACTGAGGAGATGCGAGTCAAGAGATTTGTTCGAGACTTACTTACCCCACTGTTCCATGCGATCAGTGCACAGCATTGCGAGACTTATGCAGCAGCTGTAGACGCAGCCCTGTTGGTCGAGGAGCGCCTTACTGAGACTTCGGTAGTTCCAGGGCCGAAGAGGGTTCGTACTGATACAGCAGCACGGAGACTTCCATTCGGACGCCGTGATAGATGTCGTACAGGTGGCAGAGACTTGGGGCTAGGTCAGATGTTTAGCTCTTATCCCCAGGAGGGTCAGCAGTCGTCGCATGGATACTTTGGGTGTGGTAGTCCCCATCACCGCATCAGAGATTGTACCGAGATACGCCGGAAGGAGGCAGCAGTATCATATGTCACACTTTCACCTTCCCCACCCCATAGGGCGTTGCCTATTGTACCTACTGTTGCTCCACGTTAGACTCATGCACAGAGAGGCCGTGGTCGCGGGGGGTTTGCTCATAGAGGATGAGGTGGCCGAGGCAGAGGACAGCCAGCTGCCGGCAGAGTACAGCCAGTTGCTAGTAGGGGACCGCCAGTCGCAGGTGGAGGACAGGCACGGGTTTTCGCGTTGACGCATCAGGACACACAGGCTTCCAATGCAGTGGTCTCAGGTACCCTATCAGTATGTTCTATTGACGCACACGTGTTGTTTGATCCGGGATCCATGCACTCATATGTTTCCACACACTTCGTGCCGAGTTTGGGTAGAGAGTCCGGTTTGCTTGATCAGCCGCTTGTTGTGACTACTCCTGTGGGCGAGTCGTTTGTTACTAGACACGTGTTCCGATCCTGTGTTGTCCATATTGGCGAGAGAGAGTTGACTATCGACTTGATCCTTCTTGAGATGTTGGACTTCGACGTTCTTTTGGGCATGGATTGGTTAGCCACGTGCTATGTGTCCGTGGACTGCCGAGAGAAGAAAGTTAGGTTTTGTTTTCCCAGCAAGTCAGCTTTTGTTGTGCAGGGGGACCGTGGTGCCGCCCCTCACAGTTTGATTTCTTCTCTTCGCACTGGACAGCTTTTGAGGAAGGGATTTCAGGGATTTCTATCCTATTTTTGCGATACTAGAGCTACAGATGTTCCGTTGGAACAGGTTCCGATTGTTCGTGAGTTCCCTGATGTTTTCCCTGACGAGCTTCCTGGGCTACCGCCTGAGCGCGATATTGTTTTCTGCATTGACTTGATTCCCGGCACGGGGCCTATTTCTATACCGCCTTATCGGATGGCCCGGCGGAGCTTAGAGAGTTGAAAGGTCAGTTGCAAGATTTGCTGGATAAGGGACTTATTCGACCCAGTGTGTCTCCTTGGGGTGCTCCGGTCCTGTTTGTAAAGAAGAAGGACGGCAGTTTGCGTTTGTGTATCGACTACCGCCAACTGAACAGGGTTACCGTGTGGAACAGAAATTCTTTGCCACGCATCGACGACTTGTTCGACCAGCTTCAGGGGGCAGGATACTTTTCGAGGATCGACTTGCGATCAGGCTACCATCAGTTGCGGGTTCGACAGGAGGATATTCCGAGGACAGCTTTCCGCATGTGTTACGTCCATTATGAGTTTTTGGTGATGTCGTTCGGACTCACCAATGCCCCAGCAGCATTTATGGACTTGATGAACCGTATTTTCAGGCCGTATCTTGATCTGTTCATCATCGTATTCATTGACGATATTTTGGTGTATTCTCGGAGCCGAGAGGAGCACGGGAAGCACCTGCGGATCACATTGCATACTTTGAGGGAGCACCAGCTATTCGCAAAATTCTCCAAGTGCGCATTCTGGCTTGACAGTGTAGACTTCTTGGGTCACGTGATTACACGAGATGGTATATGTGTAGACCCGAAGAAGATCAAAGCCGTTCAGAGTTGGCCCTGACCCGCATTGGTTACGAAGATCCGCTACTTTTTAGGACTGGCCGGCTACTACAGGCGATTTATACAGGACTTCTCCCGTATTGCTGCACCGTTGACCGGGTTGACTCGGAAGGGAGTTCCTTTTGATTGGACAGAGGGGTGGGAGGATAACTTTCAGCAGTTGCAGACTCATTTGACTACGGCGCCGGTGTTATCATTGCCTTCAGGATCGGGCGGGTTTGTGTTCTTTTGTGACGCTTCTCGAGTGGGGCTAGGGTGCGTATTGATGCAGCATGACAGGGTAATCGCGTATGCTTCTCGGCAGCTGAAGAAACACGAACAGAACTACCCAACTCACGATTTAGAGATGGATGCAGTGGTCTTTGCACTCAAGATCTGGCGACATTACCTATACAGCGAGTCGTGCCAGATATTCCCTGATCACAAGAGATTGAAATACATATTTCAGCAGCGGGACCTGAATCTTAGACAGCGCCGTTGGATGGAACTAGTAAAGGACTACGATTGTGAGATCTTGTATCACCCGGGCAAGGCGAATGTAGTAGCGGATGCTTTGAGTAAGAGACCCGGGGGTAGTCTATCTTGTTTGAGCGCAGTGCAAAGGCAGTCGTCGGCAGATTAGCAGATTTTATGCGACTGCCGAGTGCAGTTCGAGTTCACGCCGATCGGGGGACAGCTTGCGCATGTTCGTGCACGCCCACAGTTGCTTGACCGTATACAGGAGGCACAGTACAGTGACGACCGTTGTTCAGAGATCATGGCACAGATTGGATAGGGCAGATTTTCAGAGTTCGAGATTGATGATCAGGGGATACTGCGATTTAGGACTAGACTGTGCGTACCAGATGCTGAGGGTCTGCGGCGTGAGATTCTTGAGGAGGCACATCGATCCGGGTACATTGTTCACCTGGGTTCCACCAAGATGTACCATGATATGAGAGACGTTTACTGGTGGGACGGGATGAAGAGGGACATCACAGGCTTCGTGTCGAGATGACTGACTTGTCAGCAAGTCAAGGCTGAGCACCAGAGGCCAGCGGGAGAGCTACAGCCGTTACCTATTTCGGAGTGGAAATGGTGTTAGTGTATATGCCCTAGAGGCCATTACTGTATCATACTGGATTGTATATTACTTAATGGAAGCTTGGGATATTCACCTTGTATTGACATTCTTACTCAAAATGGTAGTATGCTTCTTGGTTTGTTTCTGCTTTAATGTGTGCATTTGTTTCTTTTAGCATATCGCATTTACACATTAGTGGAGCCCTTAGGATCTTTGCTTGATTACCAGCGTTGTGATGGCAGTCACACTCGTGGGGGCTGGGTAATCTATAAGCACATCCTTATGCAGGTCCCTAGTCGCAGGATTATCGAGACAGGGCATCGATACTCCGGAGTAGACTAGCGCATACGCTTCTTATCCCAGCTTGGGAGACGGTCTGTCCCACAGCCGTCAGTACGTCGTACATGAGATAGTATGCGGGTGCTCGTTAGGTTACGAGTACACTGGACATGACTCGTTGGGAACTGTTGGTTGGTATTATACCTATCGTCAGTTATCAGTTTCCAAGTGATATGAGTACAGCTTAGTCCGTTGACTTGACACTGTCACTTTGCCTCGTTTGTGTTCCAACTGTACTTTGATTACTACCCTACCACGGCTCAATGGAGTCGTGCAAACAGGTAGTTTTTGGGTGCAGTCCCGAAGCACTTGGAGGCAGTGATGGTTAGACAGGATTCGTCTCTCCCGATATTGGGGGTTGATATCGCGCTGTGTCTAGGAGAGCCATTACACAAAGTCCCTGGCTAGGGCAAGCGAGATAGACTGGTAGGTTTCCAGTGTTATCTCAGGTGTTCTGGGCTACACTCCGACACGACTTGTACCGCTAGTAGGGGACTGACGTTTACTGCCCCTATAGGCCCGCCATGCGATGTTCTTAGACGAACAGACCGGACTGTACGGTGATTGTCACATAAAGACTCAGTAGGTGTTCATATGGGTTTACCTCGTCAGTCTTCTTCTCGGCATCTACCTGGGACCGTTACGTACAGCTAGTGCCGCTTGCGGTCTGTGGTTAAACCCACTGCCAGCGTAGTGTCGAGTCTTTAGAGTCCCACACAGAGGGTTATTCGCCTTTGGGCAAAACAGAGTAGAGGTCGCATGGTTTTGCGGCAGGGTTCGTTCACATCCGCGCACTTGTGCACATTTGGTGTCCGGACAGTCATTACTAGCGGGCTCTGGTTTGAGCCAGATCCTAGTATATGCTTTGGGGTTAGTTTTATCTCATTGTGTTCATGTTCCTCGGAACATGAATGCGGGTGTGTATGCACAGTTGATTGAGGCGGAGGAAGAGGTTTTTTCATTAGGGTTTTGGAACGGGTGTGTATGCACAGTTGACAGTAGTCTTTTTCCAAACCCTAATGATCTTGTGGTTTGTCAATTAATAATATTAATTAAATGAAATTGTGTCATGGATTGGGTTTGTTGACTTGTTGACCAAGGTTGACTAGTTGACTAGGTTTGAAACATTGACCATCATCATTTCTTTTCAAGATCCTCTTTGATCTTTGCAAAATACATTTATTGTGATATGATAATGGTCTCTTCAAACTATCCATCACCTTTTTCAGTTTCAATTAATATTATTATTAGATAAATCACATATATGTTATAGCTGTAAAATATCCATCTCATTCTATCATATTGTTTCTCTCTCTTCTCTTCATCTTTTTCCTCCTCTAGTTCAAGGAGAGCAAATCTCATGTGTTGAGAAACATCTCCTTGAGATAAAAATACCCTAAAGCACTCTTTACTCACTTTAAGGTTGAAGGTCTAGCAAGCCAAAGACCTTAGTTCTCTCAAAGTCCGAGAAAGGAGCCCAAGGTTGAAACCCTCAGGTGGATCCATCTTTTGACGAAAGAAGGCGACGAGGAAAGCACCATCCAACCACTACAAAGAGTTCAAGAAGGAGTTCAAGTGAGGTATAACCCCTAACCGAGTAGATAGATCTCTAGTTAGGTTGCTAGTGTGTAGTTTAGCTTAGATCCGTGTTTCTAGTCCAAGTTACCTTTACCGAAAAAATTGTTTTTCGTCATTTCCGCAAGCCTGAAAGAACCGGGAGAGGTAACATGGACTTACAAATGGGAGCATATTTCTATGGACATCATTGTGGGTCTACCCAGGACTAGTCGAGGGTATGACTCCATTTGGGTGATCGTGGACCGATTGACGAAAGCGGCTCATTCCTGCCGGTGAAGACCACTTTCGGATTTTCTCAGTATGCCCAGATATACATCAACGAGATTGTACGACTGCATGGAGTCCCGACATGTATCGTGTCCGACCGAGGCACCCAGTTTACCAGCCGACTATGGTAGAGGCTTCAGGAGGCGTTGAGCACCAGCTTGAGTTTTAGCACAGCATTTCATCCGCAGACCGACGGACAGTCAGAGCGGACTATTCAGACTCTCGAGGACATGCTCCGAGCGTGCGTTTTAGACTTTGGTGGTAGTTGGGATCATCATTTACTTTTAGTGGAGTTCTCCTACAACAATAGTTTCCAGGATACTATCCAGATGGCACCTTTCGAGGCCTTGTATGGGAGGATATATAGATCGCCCATCTGTTGGACAGAGCTCAGTGAGAGCAGTATTTTGGGGCCGCAGATCGTACAGGAGACGACCGAAAAGATACAGCTGATTCGAGATAGGATGAGGACGGCTCAGAACAGGCAGAAATCGTATGCTGACAGACGCCGCCGCAGATTCGAGTTCGCAGTTGGCGATCACGTTTTTCTGAGGATCTCTCCGATGAAGGGAGTGATGAGGTTTGGACGGAAGGGGAAGCTTAGCCCCAGATTCATAGGTCCCTTTGAGATCCTCGAGCGTGTGGGCGCAGTAGCATATCGTTTGGCTCTTCCACCCGACTTCCCAGATGCTCACCCCGTATTCCACTTGTCTATGCTTCGCAGATACCTGCATGACCCTTCTCACATGATTCAGCATCAGGCCGTTCAGCTCGTGCGCGATCTTTCGTTCACTGAGCAGCCAGTCGTGATATTGGACCGGCAGGTGAAGAAACTTCGATCGAAGGTCTTGCCATCTGTGAAGGTGCTTTGGCGCAGCCCAAATGGTGAAGAGATCACTTGGGAGGCCGAGGGCGAGATGCGGAAGAAATTCCCTCATCTCTTTGAAGGTATGCGTAGCTCTATATTTTAAATTCGAGGACGAATTTCTTTAAGGGGGGAAAGATTGTAACACTTTAGATTGTGATTAGTGTCTAATTATATTTTAATGTGTGGTTTTTAGTAAAAAGTTTACCAAACGATTTTCAAATATTTTATAAATATTAATGAATATTTTATTAGAATTTATTTAGGCTTGCACACACATGTGCATGTAAACTAGGGTTAAATTAGGGTTAAACCATGTTTATCAACCATGGTGGATTAACCCATTTTCCTTAAGTTTATTTGGATTTTATTAAGTGTGTTGTTTTTTTTTTTTAAAAAAATTAAAAAATGAATTAGTTGTGGTTGAGTTGGAGAGAGAGAGAGAGTGTGGGCATGATGGCTTGAGCCCATGGTTACATTTAATGAGGAGAGAGAGAGGGGTTTGACTTTCTCATGCTCTCAATTCTTTTGTTTCAACACTCTCTTTTTCTCACATCTCTCTCACTCTCACTCACACACACAACACTTTCAGCAACAGCAGCAACACAAGAAGCAACAGCAACAGCATCAGCAGCAGCTCCAGGCAAGCAGCAACAGCAATAGGAAGAAACAACAGTAGCAAGCAACAACAGCACCATGCAGCAGCAGCAACAAGCACATCCTCTTCTCCTCTTCTTTCTCTTTGCACCTAGGGGCAAGTGAGGTATAACTTTTAGGCCAACTTCTTTGCTTGCTAAACTTATGTGTTAATTAGGATCGGTTAGTGTTTAATATGAGTTTTAGTGCTAGAAATGGTGATTTGTGTGGATTTTGGCCAAGTGGTGATTTTGATGGTTAGCTTAACTTAACTAAGTGTTGTTAGGGCCACGAAAACCTAGTCTTGCCCCAGATTTCAGTAAAATACCATAGGGTTTCATTTAGTGCAAAATTAACGTTTTAATGTAAATTTTAGGCCTTTCTGTAATCTGCTGTTGACCCGTATGCTTCAGACAAAATCTGAGATAACTGGAGCATGCACACTAGACCTAGACCACACACACGAAGCACGAGCCCTAGATTCCATACCTGGGCCGCCAATTTAATTGTTATGGCTTCAAATTACGGCCAGATAGGGGAGTTAGGTGTTAAGGTTTTGTCTAGGGTAGTCTGCTGTATATTCTAGTGTTTTGGCATATGAAACTTTTCACTTTTTCACTCGAGTCAAAATCTGGAGCAAAATACCGTTTTTCCAATATGTTTAGCTTGCACGACACGTGTGATACGTTAGTGGGTTTAGTGTTCCTGCGTGTCGCGACCTGTCGGGATAGTTTCAGATGCGTATACACACGTTTCAGCGTATCGGATACACGCGCGTTTAGTTCGCGACGCGAGTTTCTCGTTTGGGTTCGATATCGCGTTTTTGCAGGATTTTGCTTATGTGGATTCTTTGTGTAAATTCTAGGTTCGCAGGCGTGTACGTCGGACGCCGGAAAGAAGGGGAAACAAGTGGTCGGCTATGCTTAGCACGAGACCAGATGAGTAGATTTAACATCTACGTGGAAATCGCCCGTATGGCGTTAAGCGTCAGGGCGTGATAGAATATTGTAGTCGTATATATATTTATATGTATATTGCTCGTGCATATATAATATTGTAGCATACCCATTCTTTGTTTCATATAGAAATGGTAGATATATGACACTGCACTGTCGCTAACGGTTTAAGCTGCACGAGCACTATTTGTATGTTACACTCACACCGTTAGTGATTTCCATGACACTAGCACCAAAGGATTGCTACGAACCATACATCATTTTGATTACCGCGTCATTGATGATTAGACAAGACTCGGTCGCATATTGGCATATATATATATATATATTGATATACCCATGTTGGTGCACACATACATTGCTATATCTATATTGCGCACAGACACATCATATATTCATATTAGTGCACACATACACTGATATATTCAAACTTACGCACATGCACACTGTATATTCATATTGGTGCACACATACATTGATATCTTCATACTTGCGCACATGCACACTGTATATTCATACTGGTGCACACATACATAGATATCTTCATACTTGTGCACATGCACACTGTATATTCATACTGGTGCACACATACATTGATATCTTCATACTTGCGTACATGCACACTGTATATTCATATTGGTGCATACATACATTGATATATCCCTACTTGCGCACATGCACACTGTATATTCATAGTAGTGCTTACATTCATTGATATATCCATATTTGCGCACATACACACTGTATATTCATAGTAGTGCTTACATTCGTTGATATATCCATATTTGCACACATGCACACTGTATATTCATAGTAGTGCTTACAGTCTTTGATATATCCATACTTGCGCACATGCACACTGCATATTCATAGTAGTGCTTACATACATTGATATATCCCTAGTTGCGCACATGCACACTGTATATTCATAGTAGTGCTTACATACATTGATATATCCCTACTTGCGCACATGCTGTAACATTTCAAAAAAATAAAATATTATTTTTGGGATTTTTTATAATTTAATATTAATTTATAATGAATATTTTAATAATTCGGTATAATTAAATACCGAAAAATGGGGAAAATTTTGGAAAATTCTAAAATAGGGTATTTTATTGAGTTATGCCATTTTAAAGTTTTTATGAGGAATTATATGCTAATTTAGTGCTATCGTGATTAAAAATCGCTAATCGGATTTTTAGCTTTTGGTGCAAAACGTGCACATATTATTTTTCCACACTTGCTATATTTTCTTACATGTTTTGGGTGCATGGTTGTTTAGGGTTTACTATTGTGAGGAGAAGGGAATAAAGGAAAAGAAAAGAAAAGAAAAAGGTAACATATGATGAAGAGAGAGAAAGAATAGGTCAACCCTTTTTTGAACCATGACCCCCAACATTTTTTCAACCCATTTCTCTCCCCTCTCCCATAAGTGCTGCTGTTGCTGCCTTCTTTCCCTCTTCTTCCTCCACCTTCAATCCCCCATAACACCATGGATCCAACTCCAAAACCCTATTCCCATTTCACAAAAATTGTTCCCAAGCTCACCAGCTACACATTGGACCTAGAAAGAGAGGATTTTGAGGACTTTGAGTAACTCAAGAAAATTCTTGAGTTGCTAAAGAAGGTAATTTCTGCACCCTTAGAGTAGTATTTCGATTTTTTATGCATCCATACTTGTTTCATGTCGGTATTGTGTGGTTTTGAGGACTTTGGAAATTCCAAGTTAAGGTTTAGGGTTTGATTTGAAATCAAAGGTTAATTGAGGTGTAATTAGGGACTACAACCCCTGTTATGATGTTATATTGGACAAAACCAGAAACTAGAACCCGGAATACGGATTTATGAAAACGATATCAGGAAAAACTGTAATTCTGTGAGTGTTTTTGGAAATCTGCTAACACCCGAGTCGCCTGAAAATAATTTTGGTTTGACAGTGAGATGTGCAGGCAACTAGGAACCACCACCCAAAACCCTAGCCCCTACCCCTCTTCCAGGCCGCCAATTAATCCATTCTGGCCGCAATTTGAGGCCAGGGCATGGGTTCTGTGGTCCGTTCTTGTTCTGTAGCTTTATCCCCTATAAACTAGACCCTTGGCATATGCAACTTTGACTGATTTCACATAGGGTAGAATCTGGGGTAATTTCCTTGTGTTGGTGCGTTGTTTTACGACTTGTTTTAGCATGGATTTTGGTATTTGGTGATTCCTTTCTGTCAGGTGGCGTTTGAACGTCAACTGCAAAGGGTTATTGGTTGTGTTTGCATGCAAGACTATAGGTTTTTACCTATGAGAGTAGCATGTGCCGTTTTAGTTTTCCGATGTGATTTTCATGTGCTTTTTCGATTGTGTTATCTTTGTAGGTACCCTACGTGATGTCGAGGCATTAAAGATGAAGATGGCGACATCGGCATCGGCACACAAGAAGCAACGTAAGTAGATTTATATCTACGGGGAGAAGTCGGGTGGATGACGTATAGCACCCCCGCAGTTCGTGGTGATATATACGAATACGTATACACACATATTTATTATATGTTGTTCGAGTTGATTGATGATAAAGATGGATTTTTGGTGTTCTTGGATTGGTTTAGTGGTAGTTGCGAAACCCTAGAGTAGTGGTTGCACCCATACCCACACGCACACACATACTTGCATACATTCTTTCTGTCACATGTGCGTATATGGGAATATATATTTATGTGTTCACATGGGTATGGTACTATGTGTTCATATACTGGATTTGAGGATAGTACTTGGGATTTGATATGAGTCGATGAGATTTGATTTGAGGCCGTGAGATCGGTGATATGGCAGGGTTAGTATTTGAGATACGCCATGATGTTATAACGTATCTTTGAATGACAATACCACGTGAATAGTGATATACATATAGAATAGTTGACTGGTGATCGAGATATGAGATAAGATATGTTAAGATATTTATAATGGGTCGCATCAGGCGATATATACTTCTTTATGATGATATGTGTTGATGACATCGGTTTGTATGAGGCTGTAGATCAGTAGTCAGATCGTGATTATATTTATGATTTCAGTATTGTACTAGACATAGATCAGCACACGGATTATGATCTTTGATAAAGAGGATACCAGATGAATAATATGATGAATGTGATATTGACCCGTACCCAGATTTGGGATGCCGTACGACGGATTTACGTACGAGCTATATATTGATGATAGATCCGCACTATTGACTTGGGGATGTCTGATTATAGATATTGTATCGGATGTGACACTATTGAGGCGGGATCACCGACTAATATATATATATATATATATGTATGTATCGACTCAGATGTTAGGCGGTTTCCTTACATTTTATTTAGCCCGTTAGCTGAGCCATATAGTTTAGGGTAGTTGTTAGACTAGATTTGATTCCTACCTATTTCAAAAACTAACGAATTGTGGGTATTTTAAAGACAGGCCAAGGGATTCTACGGACATTTCAAAGGACGTATATGTTCTTATAAAAACACCGTAGCCCTTATTTCCAAAACACCGCGATTCGTGTTATTTCAAAAGGCACTACTGTATGACTTATATTATGTTAAATGCAGATTAGTTATCATTGTGTTTAGTATTCAGCTCCCGCACATTATTGCTGTTCGCTCCGCATCGCATACTTATATTGTGATTTCATATACCATTATTGATACCATGCTGTTAGGACACCAACACCATTACCGATGATGCATATGCTCCACGTACACTTACATGCCGGCTCACACACATCATTATCGGTAATTGCCATGTCACGTACACTTTAAAGAATACGATTTCCTTGACATAGCTTGTTGGCCAATAATTTCGACATGATATTAGTGTACTTGCCTTATATACCAGTTTAGACATTACAGTTATTATTTGCTACTTCATGCATATTGTTATTTACTGTTATGCCGCATTCATGGATTATTATGCCTATATCCACTGTTTACATGCTATTGATGATTTGGATTCGGATTTTCATAAGATTTCCTGGATTTGGGGGAAACCGCAAAAACTTATATAAACTTCTTCTCTCTCTCTTTTTAAAATGAAAAGTGCGGTTTTCCCATGATGTATGAGTCGCCGACCATGAGTTTGCTGATGGATTTCGAGACCCGATTCGAGAAGTTGGATGAACCATTTCGGGTACATGGTGGACCCGGTATGGTACCCCGGGGCGAGAAGGTTGCAGATGATGGCGTTGAGCCTGGCAGGGGAAGACTACCTACCGGTGATTTTACCCGGCGTGTCGGATATCCGGAGGATACCGTTGTGGTCTTGTGATAGATGTTAGGGGCCGATCTGGACTGACGGCGCCCTAGATAGTGAGATTGAGACATTGAGATTTTGAGATATTAAGGTACTGAGATTTGATGATCCAGCCCAGTCCGGGTAGACGGAGCCTGAGATATTGAGATATTTGGATTTATATTTCGTGTCGATGCTAGACACTGTCTATGCTGATTTCATTTATGATACCTCGTTTTAAATATACAGAAATCTCACTAAGTTATGAAAGCAGTTTTCTTCATTGTCATGTATACTATTTTCATACATTCATACCTCATCCATGTGATATATTGCTACCTGAGGCACTGACACGAGCACATGTGATTACACTTAGGTTAGATATTTACCCTTGCCCCCTTTTCATGCCCAGACTTGTCATCTTGAGGATTATATAGATACTGATCGTATGACCTAGGATTGCGTCATACATGCGGTTTCTGCTCGTAGATGTTTTCTATTCACGAGTTGGCAACTCACCCCCGTTGTGCCATAATTTCTTGCAGGTTTTGCCGTACAGGTTTCATTACGGCTTTACTGGCGCTACTTCCATTTTCGGGTGATTTGCTAGTAGGTGGGTTCACTTGTATCGTGACCATCATTATACTTTGTATATTATTATTCTGTTGTATCTAGAAGCTCCATCAACCAAACATGTATTTATTTCAGAGATAGAGACCAGTGATGTTTATTCTTTCGACCTTAGTGTCGCGCGTGGTATTTCTATGGATTTCATGCTGTTTTGAGTTTCCTTTTCTGTTGTGATCCTCGCCCTTCGGCGTTGTATATTATATTGCTTGCGTGGTTGTGACCGTCTTTTGACGAAGAGCTAGCTCCCGCTTGGGGATGCCTTTATTCATTATATATGCCTTATTAGGTTTTGTACCCGTTCGGGTTCAGTTTTTGCAAAGGAAACTCTGCCGAAATTTTTAGGAAAGACTTGTGATTTTAAAAATGCATATTTCGGCGTATGTTAGAAACTACTTGATTTAAATTGGTTTTTCCTTCACTCTACTGCTTCTCCTGGTTTGGATTTCTGGGTTTTTCGGCTTACTTAGATTACGTACGCCTCGAGACGTTTCGTAATTTAAGTGTCGGTCATGTTCCGTACTTTCGGGTCGTGACAAAGTTGGAATCAGAGCGTTAGGTTTTACCTTCGGAGCGTAGGATGACCCTTGGTTGATAGAGTTGGTAGCTTGAGTAGAGTGACGTACCGTGCGTATGTTCCGCGGCATATTTACGATACGCTACTCCACTTAAGAAGCTTTAGGATGTACATTTCTTTGCTCATTATTATATTCATTCATGATCTAGCCTCATCGGTACCAGTTATGGTTTTGCTGCCACGATTACGGGCAGGGAGAGCTACGACTAGAGTTGCGGTCAGCACGAGCTCGTCACGAACGAGGACTGACCAGGGCGAAATTCCGGCGGCACACGATTGCAGAGATGTGTCTTTTTATGGTGTTTCCGCGCCACGAGCGTTTGATGGATCGCTGTATGAGATTACTCAGACAAGCAGATCAGCACCAGAGGATTGGGCCACTAACAGAGGCCAGCCAGATTTTGATGGCCGTTGAAGTATTTCTTATTCATGATCATTGAGGCACGGTTCAGCGTGCAGACGAGTGAGCCAGTTGTTGCTGCGAACGACGAGATATCGCCCAAGATGTTGGAGCTATTGCAGTACGAGTTGTACTAAGAGATGATAGAAGGTCGCTAGTCACTGAGGATAAATGACTAGAACATGTGGTTCGTTCGCCTACCCCGATGCGAGGTCATCAGATAGATTGATTCCAGCTAGAGACGACTTCACGCGGATACGTTGAGAGTCGACAGAGGCGATCGAATGTCAGAAACCTATTATTCCAAGTTTAAAGTATTCGGAAAGGCATGTAGGCAATTCTATGGACCCTCTAGAAGAATGAAACCCTAACTCGACATAATGACCGTGTGAAAGCCTTTGAACCTTAGGGTTTGCGGCAGTTCCGCGGCGCCATTAGTGCGGCTTGGGTTTGCCCTTCTACGGCTGGACCACCGATGCTGTGGTATGTACTCGATACTATTAAACTGTACCTAAGATGTTGAGTTCTTGGGGGATTATGAGGTTTTGACGAATCGATCGGATGGTTCGACTTCATTCGGATGCTAGGTGGTGAGATGCACTTCTTGGGAGACTCCGGATACGAGGGTAGCCATTGGTGCTCAGTCCATGCAGCCACGACGAGACGAGTCCGAAGCAGTCGACATTAGAGAAAAGTGGAGTAAGAGGTTCGTACAAGATCTGGATAAGATGACGTTCCACTCCGCCGACATCAGAGATGCGATATGCATGCGGAGGCATTGTACTTGGATGTACCTTCCAGAAGGAGTCACGATGAGTATGCAGCCGTTTCGGAACAAGAAACATATATAGTAAAGGACGATGACTTTCGGACAGTTCGGCAGAGACGAGATTTGGGAGAGTCCTCGACAGGACCTTTCTGGAATAAATTACGAGAAGACTTGGACCGAGGAGTGGTCATGATACGCACTCCAGCAGACCAGAGTTCATGATCGTCGACGAGACATGCTATGAGTGACCACGACATTTGGCAAGAGATTCTTAGAGGATGTGTTTGAGCGGGACTATTCCGCCATACTTGATTTCGGTATTTTGGGCGATCTATTCGCATGACTGATTTTGATGATTGAGTTTCATGATATTTGTTTTCATGCACCATGGTTGCACCTACTGAGTATTTACGATTTTTGCACAGTTGTTGCACTTGATATCGTTTTCGTGCCTTGGTTTCTCATGTTTATGATTTTATGGGTTTCTTACAGTTGAGTTGATTTTGTGCACTTAGATGCACTGAACTTCGATTTTGATGGAGTTGCTCGATATTTGTTTTGTTCACCTTGTGCACCTGATTGGATTTTGCGCATGTTAAGCGCTTGATATTGGATTTCATGGTTTCGTGCATGATAGATGCACCTGATTTGGGTTTTCGCGCATGTTGGACACATGTTATGAGATGCTATTTTGGCGCACACCAGATGCACTAAATCGAGATTCTTCGTGCATGTCAGATGCACCTGATTTTGCTGTCAGGCACATACGTTGCCTATGACAGATGTTGTATGCATACCCGTTGCACCTAGATATTGTTTCTGTGCAAATGTATGGCACATATATGAATGTTGATTTCCGTGCGCACCAGACGCACGTACTATTCATATGCCTATTTTGGGATTGATTTCTTATGGAGCAGTACGTTTTTGTGATGTTTTATTATTGCATTCGTACTGAGCAGCACTAGTCAGATGACAGTACCTGAGTATATTTTGCATGCATTGATATATTTCAAAGGGATTTCCAAAAGCGAGCTATAGTCTCAGTATTTACCTACGTGTCTGATATGACACGAAACGTTTAAAACAAGGAAACCCTTCTAAATTGTTTCCAAAACGGCGGGACGTACATATTAAACCAAAGAAATATACGTATATGGTTATTTTCTTATGATAGACGTCCGCCACTGTGCAGTGTTATGCGCATTGCACATCGACTTTAAAAGATTTGGCATGCATTCTCTTCTGATAATTACATGTATAGATTTGATATTTACATGCATAGTTCTAATTTATATCATATTGGTTTTGCTTTGGATTTGGCATTCGTGACTTTACCATGACTCCGATGATTGCGGGATGCTTGACGGAGTTTCGATTTTGAGTTATCTGCTCATTACTCATGCGCATGCATTGCGCTATGCTGCGTTTTATGTATTGATGATTTCGGAGCCCCGACGACTTGGACTTTCGTTTGAAATGTTTTAGAATTTGGGGGTTTAAATTTAAATTCGGGGACCGAATTTCTTTAAGGGGGGAAGATTGTAACATTTCAAAAAAATAAAATATTATTTTTGGGAATTTTTATAATTTAATATTAATTTATAATGAATATTTTAATATTTCGGTATAATTAAATACCGATAAATGGGCAAAATTTTGGAAAAATTATGTAAAATTCTAAAATAGGGTATTTTATGGAGTTATGCCATTTTAAAGTTTTTATGAGGAATTATATGCTAATTTAGTACTATCGCGATTAAAAATCGCTAATCGGATTTTTAGCTTTTTGTGCAAAACGTGCATATATCATTTTTCCACACTTGCTACATTTTCTTACATGTTTTGGGTGCATGGTTGCTTAGGGTTTACTATTGTGAGGAGAAGGGAATAAAGGAAAAGAAAAGAAAAGAAAAATGTAAGGTATGATGAAGAGAGAGAGAGAATAGGTCAACCCTTTTTTGAACCATGACCCCCATCATTTATTCAACCCATTTCTCTCCCCTCTCTCATATGTGCTGCTGCTGCTGCCTCCTTTCCCTCTTCTTCCTCCACCTTCAATCCCCCAAAACACCATGGATCCAACTCCAAAACTCTATTCCCATTTCACAAAAATTGTTCCCAAGCTCACTAGCTACACATTGGACCTAGAAAGAGAGGATTTTGAGGACATTGAGCAACTCAAGAAAATTCTTGAGTTGTCAAAGGAGGTAATTTCTGCACCCTTAGAGTAGTATTTCGATTCTTTATTCATCCATACTTGTTTCATGTCGGTATTGTGTGGTTTTGAGGACTTTGGAAATTCCAAGTTATGGTTTAGGGTTTGATTTGAAATCAAAGGTGAATTGAGGTGTAATTAGGGACTAAAACCCCTGTTGTGATGTTATATTGGACAAAACCAGAAACTAGAACCCGGAATACGGATTTATGAAAACGATATCGGGAAAAACTGTAATTCTGTGAGTGTTTTTGGAAATCTGCTAACACCCGAGTCGCCTGAAAATAATTTTGGTTTGACAGTGAGATGTGCAGGCAACTAGGAACCACCACCCAAAACCCTAGCCCCTACCCCTCTTCCAGGCCGCCAATTAATCCATTCTGGCCGCAATTTGAGGCCAGGGCATGGGTTCTGTGGTCCGTTCTTGTTCTGTAGCTTTATCCCCTATAAACTAGACCCTTGGCATATGCAACTTTGACTGATTACACATAGGGTAGAATCTGGGGTAATTTCCTTGTGTTGGTGCGTTGTTTTACGACTTGTTTTAGCATGGATTTTGGTATTTGGTGATTCCTTTCTGTCAGGTGGCGTTTGAACGTCAACGGCAAAGGGTTATTGGTTGTGTTTGCATGCAAGACTATAGGTTTTTACCTATGAGAGTAGCATGTGCCGTTTTAGTTTTCCGATGTGATTTTCATGTGCTTTTTCGATTGTGTTATCTTTGTAGGTACCCTACGTGATGTCGAGGCATTGAAGATGAAGATGGCGACATCGGCATCGGCACACAAGAAGCAACGTAAGTAGATTTATATCTACGGGGAGAAGTCGGGTGGATGACGTATAGCACCCCCGCAGTTCGTGGTGATATATACGAATACGTATACACACATATTTATTATATGTTGTTCGAGTTGATTGATGATAAAGATGGATTTTTGGTGTTCTTGGATTGGTTTAGTGGTAGTTGCGAAACCCTAGAGTAGTGGTTGCACGCACACCCACACGCACACACGTACTTGCATACATTTTTTCTGTCACATGTGCGTATATGGGAATATATATTTATGTGTTCATATGGGTATGGGACTATGTGTTGATATACTGGATTTGAGGATAGTACTTGGGATTTGATATGAGTCGATGAGATTTAATTTGAGGCCGTGAGATCGGTGATATGGCAGGGTTAGTATTTGAGATACGCCATGATGTTATAACGGATATTTGGATGACAATACCACATGAATAGTGAAATACATATAGAATAGTTGACTGGTGATCGAGATATGGGATAAGATATGTTAAGATATTTATAATTGGTCGCATCAGGCGAAGTATACTTCTTTATGATGATATGTGTTGATGACATCGGTTTGTATGAGGCTGTAGATCAGCAGTCAGATCGTGATTATATTGATGATATCAGTATTGTACTAGACATAGATCAACACCCGGATTATGATCTTTGATAAAGAGGATACCAGATGAATAATATGATGAATGTGATATTGACCCGTACTCAGATTTGGGATGCCGTACGATGGATTTACGTACGAGCTATATATTGATGATAGATCCGCACTCTTGACTTGGGGATGTCTGATTATAGATATTGTGTCGGATGTGACACTATTGAGGCGGGATCACCGACTAATATATATAAATATATATATATATATCGACTCAGATGTTAGGCGGTTTCCTTACATTTTGTTTAGCCTGTTAGCTCAGCCCTATAGTTTAGGGTAGTTGTTAGACTAGATTTGATTTCTACCTATTTCAAAAACTAACGAATCGTGGGTATTTTAAAGACAGGCTAAGGGATTCTACGGATATTTCAATGGACGTACCTTTTCTTATAAAAACACCGTAGCCTTTATTTCCAAAACACCGCGATTCGTGTTATTTCAAAAGGCACTACTGTATGACTTATATTTTGTTAAATGCAGATTAGTTATCATTGTGTTTAGTATTCAGCTCCGGCACATTATTGTTGTTCGCTCTGCATCGCATACTTATATTGTGATTTCATATACCATTATTGATACCATGCTGTTAGGACACCAGCACCATTACCGTTGATGTGTATGCTCCACGTACACTTACTTGCCGGCTCATACACATCATTATCGGTAATTGTCATGTCACTTACACTTTAGAGAATACGATTTCCATGCCATAGCTTGTTAGCCAATAATTTCGACATGATATTAGTGTACTTGCCTTATGTACCAGTTTAGACATTACAGTTATTATTTGCTACTTCATGCATATTGTTATTCTCTGTTATGCCGCATTCATGGATTATTATGCCTATATCCACTGTTTACATGCTATTGATGATTTCGATTCGGATTTTCATGAGATTTCCTGGATTTGGGGGAAAACCGCAAAAACTTATATAAACTTCTTCTCTCTCTCTTTTTAAAATGAAAAGTGCGGTTTTGCCATGATGTATGAGTCGTCCACCATGAGTTTGCTGATGGATTTCGAGACCCGATTCGAGGAGTTGGATGAACCGTTTTAGGTACATGGTGGACCCAGTATGGTACCCCGGGGCGAGAAGGTCGCAGATGATGGCGTTGAGCCTGGCAGGGGAAGACTACCTACCGGCGATTTTACCCGGCGCGTCGGATATCCGGAGGATACCGTCGTGGTCTTGTGATAGATGTTAGGGGCCGGTCTAGACTGACGGCGCCCTAGATAGTGAGATTGTGACATTGAGATTTTGAGATATTGAGGTACTGAAATTTGATGATCCAGGCCAGTCCGGGTAGCAGGAGCCTGAAATATTGAGATATTTGGATTTATGTTTCGTGTCGATGCTAGACACTGTCTATGCTGATTTCATTTATGATAACACATTTTAAATATACAGAAATCTCACTAAGTTATGAAAGCAGTTTTCTTCGTTGTCATGCATTCTGTTTTCATGCATTCATACATCATCCATGTGATATATTGCTACCTGAGGCACTGACACGAGCACATGGGATAACACTTGGGTTAGATATTTACCCTTGCCCCCTTTTCATGCCCAGACTTGTCATCTTGAGGATTATATAGATACTGATCGTATGACCTAGGATTGCGTCATACATGCGGTTTCTGCTCGTAGATGTTTTCTATTCACGAGTTGGCAACTCACCCCCATTGTGCCACAGTTTCTTGCAGGTTTTGCCGTACAGGTTTCATTACGGCTTTGCTGGCACTACTTCCATTTCCGGGTGATTTGCTAATAGGTGGGTTCACTTGCATCGTGACAGTCATTATACTTTGTATATTATTATTCTGTTGTATCTAGAAGCTCTATCAACCAAACATGTATTTATTTCAGAGATAGAGACCAGTGATGTTTATTCTTTCGACCTTAGAGTCACGCGTTGTATTTCTCTGGATTTCATGCTGTTTTGAGTTTCCTTTTCTGTTGTGATCATCGCCCTTCGGCGTTGTATATTATATTGCTTGCGTTGTTGTGACCGTCTTTTGACGAAGACCTAGCTCCCGCTTGGGGATGCCTTTATTCATTATATATGCTTTATCAGGTTTTGTACCCGTTTGGGGTCAGTTTTTACAAAGGAAACTATGCCGAAATTTTTAGAAAAGACTTGTGATTTTAAAAATTCATATTCGGCGTATGTTACAAACTATTTGATTTAAATTGGTTTTTCCTTCACTCTACTACTTTTCCTGGTTTGGATTTCTGGGTTTTTCGGCTTACTTAGATTACGTACGCCTCGAGACGTTTTGTAATTTAAGTGCCGGTCATGTTCCGTACTTTCGGGTCGTGACACATGCACACTGTATATTCATAGTAGTGCTTACAGTCATTGATATATCCATATTTGCGCACATGCACACTGTATATTCATAGTAGTGCTTACATTCATTGATATACCCATACTTGCGCACATGCACACTGTATATTCATAGTAGTTCTTACATTCATTGACACATCCCTACTTGAGCACATGCACACTGTATATTCATATTAGTGTATACATTCATTGATATATCCTTACTTGCGCACATGCTCACTGTATATTCATATTAGTGCATACATTCATTGATATATCCCTACTTGAGCACATGCACACTGTATATTCATATTGGTGCACACCTACATGGATAGATCCATACTTTCGTATATATCCACATGCACATCCATACCTATATACATACATATGTCAAATACATGGATGATATTGGCTTTGATTTCTAGAAAATAGGGACCGCATGAGATATTTTCAAAACTGGATCCATTTTAAAAGAGCGGTTTCCCTTTTTACTCTTAGTGGCATACGCCACATTGCATGGATTTATGCATTGAGTTTATGGATTCGTGTGATTTCTGGATTTGAGAACCATGGTATTATTTTAAGAAAATATGCACTGTTTTGAAAACCCGGTTTCTCTTGATATGATATTTCAGTGCGTCCACCATGAGTTTTCTTGGTTCATGAGAGCTTGTGTGAGTATACCCGATTCGAGGAGTGGTACGTACCGTCTGCGGGTACATGGTGGACGCGGTATGGTACCCCGGGGCAAGAAGACTCGTATAGTTAGACGGTGAGCCTGGCGGAGGGACTACTACCTACCGGTGATTGGTTGGACCTGGCGGTTATCCGGAGAATACTGACCAGAGCTGAGAGATGGATTCGGGCCAACCCGTATTGCCGGGTCGAGGGCCAATTCAGCAGACGGAGCCCGTGGGCCGATCCGGACTGACGGAGCCCGATACAGGAGGAGTTGCGTGTCGATGCTGGATACGATTATTTTATGATATTTCCAGTGCTGATGTTGGGCAATCACGATTCTATGAGATTTACAGGATTTGAGGGCCGATTTGAGTGACGGCGCCTGAGTTTTTACTGGGATTTGGGTGCATTTGATGGACACCGGCTATTCTTCCACGTTGATACTCCGTGTAGATGATATATTACCCCATGCTCAGCATTCATTGTTTTGCATCTCATCCTGTAATTGTAGTACCTGATAGAGTACTTTTGCATGATTATTGCATACCTTACTCATCATATAGAGATGTTATTGGATTGCAATTGTTTGCATGATTATTGCATACCCTGCTCATCATATATAGTTGTTATTAGATTGCACTTGTTATGCATGATTATTGCATACCCTGCTCATCGCATATAGATGTTATCTGTTTGCATATGTTAGAGTATCGCGGTACGTGCATACTCGCGATTACCTTTATATGTTATCTACTATTCACGAGTTGGCAACTCACCCCCGTTGTGCCACAGTGTTTGCAGGTTGCTCCTCAGAGTAGTCGCGGCAGGGCTACCTTTCTTGCATCTTTTGCTACGGATACCACCGCAGTTGGCGCGTGAGCCCTTTTGCTGATAGGTGGGTTTTTGCGGTATCCATTTACTTTCCAGTTGTACACACTATTGTATCTAGTACTCTCCATCTACTATTTATTTATTGACTTAGAGACCAGTTGTGAGGACGATGTATATTATTTTTGTACTCTGGCGTCGAGCTCGTTGTAAGCCGACTTTATTTATGCAGTTTTATCTTTCATGTTGTCTTCACTTATTTTTGCTCATTCTTCCCTACGGCGTCGTATATTTTTATTGTGGTGATTGTTTCGCCATTGGGCATGATTGCTCCCGTTTGGGATGCTTTATTCTTATTACATGTCATTTTTACTCATATTTTATCTTACACCCGATTTCGGGGCTAGTTTTTACAAAGGAGATGCTGTCGAAATTTTTAAGAAAACAAATTAAACTTTAAAGAATTTTACTAAATTACTCAAGGTTTCCTCAATATTTTAAACTAATGTTTTCTTTCACCCACTTTTTCAATGGTTTTGATTTCTGGGTTTCGGCTTACTTAGTCGCGTTACGTCTGTAGACGTTGCATGGTTAAGTGCTGGTCACGGGCCGAACTTTGGGTCATGACACAATATCGGGAGTTTCAAGTGTTGAAATTTGCAATGAGATTGCATACCTTCTATGAGATAGTTGGATCCTGATACCCACTGCGAGTAATTGTTACTCTTGGGAGAGTTTTGCACTTTACAATTAGCCGATCAAATAGGTGTCTAGAAAGGTGTCAACGGGATTACGCCCTTGGGAAAACAAGGTTTATTTTAATTAGGTCCGTATGAAAGCATGGGGAACCTCCCTCAAAGTACTGGCACTGGCCTGGCTGAAAGATTGGCGAACTTTTAGGGTGTAATTAATCCTGGCTAGTCTTTCCTTTTAAGGTTTGAAGGAAGATTTGATAAAAACAGTGGGAGCCATCCTGATTAGATAAAATATATAACCAATCTAATCCTGCAAGAGCGCACGCAGAGTGTTTTCTTCTCTCTCTCTCCAGGTAGCGACCATGTCACGCCTTAATCAAGATAAATAATATGGATGTATTGACCGAACCCGCTTGTTATACTGTGTTGGGGAACGTTGGTCCCACTCCAACTTATAATTATTATAAGACCGAGCAGGAAATAGGGGAATAGCAGGATTCCCATGCCGCCCAAATGAAGAAAGTGCATGCTGATGCATCTACTTCGGGTGTGTTCGTTACAGAGAACCGTTTCTCAGTATCCTCTACGTCCTGGGTATATGATACCGAATTAGGATCCCGCATATGTAATCTGGTACATGGGCTACAGATAGGTAGAGAACTGGGAATGAGTGATATGTCTCTAAGTGTATAGAATAGTGCAATTGTTGCAGCCAAGGTGTTGGCAGATATCACCTTGTATTACTAAATACATTGATTCTGAACGAATGCTATTAGTTACCGAACCTGATATGCAACATTATATCAGTCTCTTTATCATATAAAGAAGGATATAATTTTGTATTGTTGGATAATGTTTTGAACATTTCCTATATCAAAATGTTGATCGGTTCAGGCACGTTATCTAAAAGCATATACGTTCTAAATCAAACCACAGTTCTTAAAGTACAGAACATACACAAGAGGAAAAGTTCATAAATGAACGAATCCTTCTTTAGGCATTGTAGACTAAGTCATATCGATGCGACCCGACTAGATAAGTTGCATTTAGATGCATATTTAAATCATTTTGAATTTGCATCTTGTGAAACTTGCCAGTCATGTCACAAAGATAAGATCACCATAGCTCCGTTTACTGCAAACAGAGAAAGAGTTAGTAAACTCTTGGGACTGATACATGATGATGTTTGTGGTTCCCTGTCTACATATGCCAGGATTGGTTCTTTGTACTTCATTACATTCACTAATGATCTCTCAAGATTCGGACACATGTTCCTGTTACAAGCCTGAAACTTTTGAGAAATTCAAAGAATATAAGTCAGAAGTCGAGAACCAAAATGGGTATAGATATTATGTCCTTTGATGTGATCAGGGAGGAGAATACTTGTGCATAGAATTCTTGGACTATTCTAGGGGAGAATGAGATTTTCTCTTAGCATTACTCCTCTGTGTACACCACAGCACAACGGTGTATCGGGGTTGAGCAATCGCACCTTATTAGATATGGTGCACTCTATGATGAGTACTACTGAGTTACTTATTTCATTTTAGGGAGTTATGCACTTGAGCAGCTGCATACCTATTGAATTGGGTTCCAACCAAATCAGATGACTGCCACTCCATATGAGATATGGTATGGTAAGAGCACATCTCTTAAGCATGTTAAGATTTGGGGTTGTCCGACCTATGTTTAAAAGAAAAATCCGGAAAAGCTCGAGGCAAGGTCAGTTCTGTGGAAGTTTGTTGGATATCCCAAGCATTCGCAAAGGAATATCTTCTACCACACCAAGAAACAAAAGGTGTTTTATTTCTCAGCATGCCACCTTTTTTTTAGAAAAGGAATTTTTAATGAAAGAAATTTGTGGTCATGAGGTAGAACTGGAAGGAGTGCCAGCTATACAAACTATAGCTGATGATTTGGTAGAACCGAAGGATTCAATAGTTCCTGATGAACCTTTGCCTCTCCGCCGATCAGGTAGGGTTCCTCATCCGCCTGAGAGATACTTCGGTTTCTCGATGACAGTGGGAGAGAGGATTGAATTATGAGATGATGACCCAACTAATTTCGAGCAGGCCATCATGAGTAGGGACTTTGTAAGAATGGCTGGATGCTAAGCGATCTGAGATAGAATCTATGTACACCAACAACATATGGACTTTTGTTGCTTTATCTGAAGGGTTAAATCCCCATCAGAAGCAAGTATATCTTGAGAAGATTACTTGGTGTAGATGGAAAAGTTGAGACTTTCGAAGCTAAACTTGTTGCAAAAGGTTCTCGTCATCGATCAGGTATGGATAATGATTAATCCTTTTCTCCAGTGGCTATGCTTAAGTCCATCTGGATTCTACTTGCCATTGCTACATACCATAACTACAATATCTGGTGGTTGGGTGTCATGACTGCTTTTCTAAATAGTGATTTAGAAGGATCAAAACGACGGACGAATCTCTATCTCCTATCCGATTGACACACGACTGAATTACGTGTCGCGCAACAAAAGAATCGCTGACAGAAGTTAACACATCAAACGGATGATCTAGCTAACCGACTCTCGTCCCAACCATGGCACAAGTGTGTAAAACAAACAAGTACATCAACAGAACATATGAATTTAAAATACCTGAAAACTCTGCATTGGACGCCTGCGCATCCCGATGAGTAGAAGCAAACTCTCGTGTCTGCCCCCTACCCGCAACTGGATGAAATCCTTCTCTGCCAACCTGTCCCCTCTGAGCGAATCCTTTCCGACCATGACCTCTCTGCACATAAGCCTAATGCGGTGCTAAGGAGCAATGTCTGACGAAGTGATGAAGGCTCCCGCATCGAAATCATCCACGCGATGACTGCTGACCCTCCTAGGGATGAGAGCTGAACGACTGTCCTCGTCCCAAGCCTCTGCTACTCCCGCGACGGTCACGAAATCTGTCTCGACGACTAAGCCTCTGTCTCAGGGCTGGTACACCAGTACGAGTCCTCCACGGTTTCGGAACTCTCAAAGTCTCTGGAATACGTGTCTCGTCAACTGGTGCTGCATCCACTGGTGCTATGTAGGTGACGGAATGATGCATGCTGATTGCAAGGAACAACTGGGTAACAGGGGTGACAACCTCCTATCGCTGCACTCGAACGGCCTCAACCAATGAACTCATAGTCCGGCGCATGTCCCGCATCTCTGCCACAAGCCTAGCGATACTATCTGTCGAAGGCGAATCAATCTACACCTGTGCAACGAGCGTGCCATCCTGGTCAGTCCTCGTCCTACCCGAGTCAATCCTGACCTCGGCCCTCGCTGCATCACTCTGAGTCCCCATAGTCATCGGCGGCGAAGTCTATAAATAGAAATAAGATTCGATATGAACACGGAAATCGAATCACAAGGATATGTCATCAAGGATGGAATTTCAAGCAATTTGTACTTAGGTCACTTTAGGCGGAGTAACGCATCGTGAGTATGCCGTGGACATACACACACTACGTTACTCTGCTTAAGCTACCTACTCAATCATACCAAGGTCATCCTACACTCCGAACTAACTTTGTCACGATCCGAAATTGGCACGTGACGGCCCTAATACTACGCAACGTCTACTGGCGTAACGCAGTAAAAGAAAGCCAAAACCCAGAAATCTAAACCATTAAAAGACAAGAAAAGATAAGAAACATTGTTTAAACTTTTGAAAATCACAAGTATAAATTCTTTAAGTCCAATTTACTTTCTTAAAAATTTCGGCAGCACCTCCTTTGTAAAAACCCATCCCAAAAATGGGTACAATATAAATATAAAGTAAAGCATCCCCAACGGGAGCAAATCCACGCCCAACGGCGGAAAACAACCACCACAACAGATATACGACGCCGTAGTGAAGAAATAAAAGACGATATAAGTAAAACTGCATAAAAGAAATCCAAGTCCCCAAAATATACAATATCGTCCTCACATCAAGTCTCTAAGTCATACAAGATAATGGTAGATGGAGAGTACATGGATACAACGAATATACAATAAAACAACGAATAACTACAAAACCCACCTAAGCAAACTGCACACTGTAAGCTGATGCGGTATTCGCAGCAAAAGATGATAAGATAGATGAATAGCCTGCCTCGACTACTCTGGGGAAACACCCTGCAAAACAACTGTGGCACAACGGGGTGAGTTGCCAACTCGTGAATAGAAAATAACATATGTAGGTAATCGCAAGTATGCACATACAGCGCGAATCTAACATATGCAATTAATAGCAATAAAAGGTCATATGAATGCAATAATCATGAAAGGTACACTAGCAGGTGCAACTAATACATGAAGCAATAATATAATGACAATCGGTATGCAATAATCATGCAATAACGATATGAAAATGTATATATGCAACAGTTATGAAAGGTACTCTATCAGGTACAACTAACACATGAAGTAATGCATATAAATAAAGGTATGTAAATTCAACAGTCATGAAAGGTACTCTATCAGGTATAACTAATACATGAAGTAGTGCATAAACAATAAATGTGGAGTATGGAATGAAACATGTCATTTCCACGGAATCCTGACATCGTGGTATGATCACAATCCATCAAGACAATCCAAATCCCAATTTCTCAAATCAGCACCCAAATTGGCTCTCATATCATATAAGTCTCACAAATCCTTAATATACAATATCGAATAAATCTCATATATCCTGAATGTACAAAGTCAAGTGAATCTCATATATCTTTTATGTACAATATCAAGTAATCTAAAATGTCCTAAATCCAATATCAAGTGAATCTCTTATATTCTAGGTATATTAGCATGAATAAATATGATGAAGTATATGAATTTATATGTATACAAATATATTAGCGTCCCATTCCACTAATATATATGTATATGCATATATAACAGCGTCCCAATCCACTGTTATATATACTTAGGAGTAAAATATCATGAAAACCAAGTGTCAAGCATTGACACAAAATAATGATCTATCAGGTGCTGTCACCAAGACTGGCACCCTGATAGGTACGTATTATACGCTATACCGAAAGCTCGAGTGCCTAGCTCTGACCCTCGCCTCTTGACGTATCCATACGCACATGACTCCCGTCGGTATTCCTATGATAACCGCCGAGTCATTGGTAATGTCACCGGAGTGTATGGTTCACCTGCCAGGATCAATCGGCAAGGTCCATCAATCGTCTTGCCCCGGGGTACCTCCGGGCCCAACCATATACCCTCATACGGTTCCCGACTCCTCGCATGGGGTATATATATATCAGAACCGATAAATCTTATGGTGGATGCTGAAATATCATATCAAGGGAAGCCGGGTTTTTCAAATAATGCATAATTTCATGAACTACCACGGTCCCAAAATCCAGAAAACATCATGAAAAATCCATATCTCAATGTGAAAATCCAGGAATATAATATATGCAACATAAAACTGAAATGTAAGCATATAAGGAAAAGCCGCTAATTAACTGCAACGAGTTAATATAAAATATCATGCGGTTCCTATTTTCTCCAATTCTAAATAACATCAAGTAAAGATAAACTTGTAGCTATAACTGATATATGCATAAACATAAAGGTATAGCAAGATATAGATATCTACCTATCAGAAATGATGTAATATACCCCCCGGGTATAAGTGAAGGATGTAAGAAAGATATACATGTAGCTATGTCATTATGTGTATGTACCTATCGCTAATGGTACAATACTCTATAGGTATACAGTTAACTAGCATGCAAGTATGTCAAAGTATATGTGTAAGCATGTAGGTATCCAGGTATGCTATATATATCATATGCGATAAGAAATATAAATCAATGTCCCAATGTTCCTAACCAAACAATATCATATCTATAAGTGGGTTGTGCGTGACATGGCAGTTATTGACGGTGTGTGTGGCATACAATCAGTACTCGTGCAACATGAGCCGTCAATAATTATGCAGTGTTCTAAGGATACTAGTCCAAGCACAACAATTAAGTAAGCAGTAAGGTGAATGCGCAATTCTAAATATGAAATAGAATACGCGACAAGTCAAGTCATTTCTAGCCCAGACGCATTACGCCATGCGGGCGATTTCTCTGTAGATGTTAAATCTACTCACCAACGCTCCTGGCTAAATGAAGCCTACCACCTGTTTTTCTTTTGTCGTAGCGTCCGAAGTCCCCTCCTGCGAACCTAAAATTTCACAAATATATCACATAAGCTAAATATCTACATCGACGAAAAGACAAAGAAACGCAAGGATAACGCCCTGAAAATTACACTGCGCACTTAGCGCATCTAACGCGCACGACATCGGCCAAAACCCTAACTGGGTCGCTAAACTACGAAACACCAAGTCTAGACTCTTCGTCCCGATTGCGCAACACAACAAAATAAAATACGATGAATATAATAGATATAACCTCGCAACGACTAATTGAAACCACGTCGGAAAAACCCCGAAACCTAGTAAACAACTTATCGCAATATTTCGCACTAGTTTCAAGCTAACGCATATCTAGCGATTACAAACACCTTATAATAGCATAACTAAGCTATCTAAACCATTTCTATATTTTTAACACTTGCAAAATAAGTTTTAGCAAAAACCTAGTAAGCAATATTTCATAATTAAACAAAGTATTCATTAACAATAATTATCATTTTCTACTAGGTTAAGATTTTCCTAATCACAAATTAACACTTCAATTAAACATTAAACACTTAAATCAAGCTTTAACCTTAACTTGAATTTCTAAAAAAAAATTATGAATAATGAATTAAACATGAAATAAAAAGCTTAAATTAACATCTAATTAAGCTAGCAAAAAGATTTAAACTTAACAATTAAGAATTAGGGTTAGGATTTTATATCTCCAAATGATTCAAAAACTTGCAACAAGAAAACCAAGATTAGCCTTCAAAATCAAGACTTCATGAAGAACAAAGCATGGTTTAGGGTTAAGGAAATGAAGGAAAATGATTATATTTGAATTTTTGTGAATTTATTTTGATTTGTGATGATTTATTTGTGCAAGAAATGATGAAAATGGTGCAAAAGAGAAGTGAGGGCGGCAAGGAATAAGTAGCCGGCCATGAGAAATGAGGGGAGTGTTTTGTGAAAAAAATTGAAGAAAGTTCTAGCAAGAATTCAATAAATGCACATTTAATGCAAAATGCCACCATTCATTTTCTTTTTCTTTTCTTTTTAAAATTCAAAACCTTTTGCACTAAAAATATCTAGATATTTAGAAAAGAAGCTTCCAAAATAATTGTAGTGATGATTTCTAATGATTCTTATTTAGAAGAAATATCTCGATTTACGTGCATATTTTACCGGCTAAAATAATATTTTATTTGGGAAAAATTCTATCTGAACCAAAACCTTCCATATACCCCCAAAGTTCGCGCACAAGCTTTATTTTAGCTAAAATAGGTGCCGGTAAGTTTCTACGGAAGTTTGATCGAAATCGGGTTAAAACGGAAAATACCGACTATTTTGACCTAAAACGGAAAAATTCGCAAAACGATTTCTAAAACATTACAGTGGTAGAATATATTCCCTTGCGAATGCTTGGGATATCCAACAAACTTCCACAGAACTGAACTTGCCTCGAGCTTGTCCGGATTTTGCTTTTAAACATAGGCCGGACAATCCCAAATCTTAACATCCTTAAGAGATGGGCTCTTCCCATACCATATCACATATGGAATAGTAGGCACCTGATTTGATTGGAACCCTATTCAATAGGTATGCATCTTCACAAGTGCATAACCGCTAAAAGCAAATAGGCAACTCAGTAGCACTCATCATAGAGCACACCATATCACATAGGGAGCGATTGCTCCGTCCCGATACACCGATGTGCTGTAGTGTATACGGAGGAGTAATGCTGAGAGAGAATCTCATTCTCCTTTAGAATAGTCCAAGAATTTCGTGCTCAAGTATTCTCCTCCTTGATCTCATCAAAGGTAATAATACTTATACCAGTTTTGGTTCTCTACTTCTAACTTATATTCTTTGAATTTCTCAAAAGTTTCAGACTTGTGTTTCAACAGGAACACATATGAGAATCTTAAGAGATCATCAGTGAATGTAATGAAGTACAAAGAACCAGTCCTTGCATGTGTAGACAGGGGACCTACATACATCATCATGTATCAATCCTAAGAGTTCACTAACTCTTTCTCTGTTTCCAATAAACGGAGCTATGGTCATATTATCTTTATGACATGACTGGCAAGATTCACAAGATGTTAATTCAAACTGATTTAAATATGCATCTTTATGTAACTTAGCTAGTCGGGTTGCATTGATATGACCTAGTCTACAATACCTCAAGAAGGATTCGTTCATTTCTGAACTCTTCCCCTTGTGTGTGTTCTGTACATTAAGAATTGTGGTTTGATTTAGAACGTATATGCTTTTAGATAACGTGCCTGGACCGATCAACTTTTGATATAGGAAATGTTCAAAATATTATCCAACAATACAAAATTATATCCTTCTTTACTAAATAAAGTGACTGATATGATATTGTATATTAAGTTCGGTATCTAAAACATTCAGAATCAATGTATTTGGTAATACAAGATGATAACTGCCAACATACTTGGCTGCAACATTTTCACCGTTTCTAACTCTTGAAACTTAACACCCATTCTCAGTTCTCTACCTATCTGTAGCCCATGTAACATATTACATATCTGGGATCCTGATCTGGTATCTCATATCAAGGACGTAAAGGAAACTGAGAAACAGTTCTCGGTAATGAACACACCCGAAGAAGATGCATCATCATGCTCTTTCTTCGATTGGGCGGCATGGGAATTATGGTAATCTCCTATTTCCTGCTCGGTTTTATAACAATTATAAGTTGGAGCAGGACCAACGTTCCCCAAGCTCAGTATAACAAACGGGTTCGGTCAATACATCCGTATTATTATCTTGATTAAGGCGTGACATGGTCGCTACCTGGAGAGAGAGAGAAGAAAACACTCAGCGTATGCTCTTGCAAGATTAGATTGGTTATTAATTTATCTAATCAGGATGGCTCCCACTGTTTTAGTCAAATCTTCCTTCAAACTCTAAAATGAAAGACTTGCCGGGATTAATTATACCCTATAATTTTGCCAATCTTTCAGCCAGGCCAGTGCCGGTACTTTGAGGGAGGTTCCCCATTCTTTCGCACGGACCTAATTAAAATAAACCTCGTTTTCCTAGGGGCGTAACCGCATTAACACCATTCTAGACACCTACTTGATCGGCTAATTGTAATGTGTAAAACTCTCCCAGGAGTAACTCTTACTCGCAGCGGGTATCGGGATCTAACTATCTCATAAGAGGTATGCAATCTCATTGCAAATTTCAACACTTGAAATTCCCAATAACGTTTTACCCCTAACGTGCTATGACCTTGACGAATTCCAAAAAACCCGTAGTCCGCTAGTCAAGTTCAACCCATACATTTTCCGATTGAATTAAACCCACCCGCACGACCCTTGACGAAAGCAAAACAACACCTGTCACGACCCGAAATATTAGCTCATGACCAACACTTAAATCACGCAATGTTTAAAGGCGTAACGTAATTCAAGTAAGCTGAAACCCAGAAATTTAAACCTTTTTAAGAAAATAAAGGAGGTGAAGTTTTGAAATAAAGGTATAATGAAATCAAGTTTTCTTAATGCATAGAAAAGGAACAGGAAAATGCAAGTGAAGTTTACTAGTTTGAAAACGTGTTTCGTTTTTTAAAAATTTGGGCAGCACCTCCTTTGTATATTGTGATCGCAAAACCACAAATACATAACAAGAATAATGGCATCCCCAAGCGGGAGCTAGCTCTTCGCCAAACGGCGGATCACAACCACGCAAGATAGTATAAGTAAGTATACGACGCCCAACGGCGAAGTTCACCACAAAACGATAAAGAAATAAGCAAGACATCAAAACCACAAGTAGCGGAATACCCCACGCTCTAAGTCTCGCAAGAACACTCTCACTAAGTCTCATTACTTATACAAATACTAGTTTGATTAATGGAGTTGACTAGATACAATATGAAATATAAATACAAGAGTGGGTACGATACAAATGTCCCACCTACCACGCAAATCACCCAAAAGTAGCTATGTGCCAGCGATGCCGCTACGGATCCATGCGGTCAACCTGCAAGAACTGTGGCACAACGGGGGTGAGTTGCCAACTCGTGAATAGAAATATATCAACAGATAGAAATCGAATAAACAACGACTCCTGGGTCAACTATATCATAAAGGTAATACTATAATATCTAGGGTGACCATATCTGTATGTGTGCCAACAATGAAATCAACACCTATGTGTATGCGGATATCATCCAATCATATGATCAATGTCTGTATGCATGTGGATCTCGTCCAACTATATCCTCCATGTATGTATCATAAAAGCAAATGCATGAAAATATGAGGATATAAATCAACATGTGTCCCTTGCGACACATCACAATCATGGAATCTGAGAGCCTAGCATCGACACTCGAAAACATCATGAAAACCGTGCCCAGCATCGGCACGTAAATCCTCATATCTTTCGGGCTCCGTCAGTCCGGATCGGCCCTCGGGCTTCGTCAGTCCGGATCGGCCCATCTCATCTCTCGACTCCGGTCGGTATCCTCCGGATATCCGCCGAGCCCAAATACTATCACCGGTAGGTAGTGGTCCCTCTGCCAGGCTCACCGTCGACTGCACAGCAAATCCGTTCTGGCCCCGGGGTACCATACCGGGTCCACCATGTACCAGCAATCGACCTCATCCAGCTCCTTAAATCGGGTTTCACATGTCACACGTCCCAGAACCGAGAAAACGCATGGTGGACGCACTGAAATATCATATCAAGGGAAACCGGGTTTTTAAAACAGTATACACTTTCTTGTAAAATGACCACGGTTCTCAAATCCAAAAATCTCTTGAAAACAGTATATCTCAATGCGTAAAATCATAAAGCATGATCTATGCGACTTATGATAGAAATGTAAGCATATCCGTATATCATGCAACATGGAACGGTGATGTGACATATCAACGGAAAACCGCTCTTTTAAATAATTCTAGTTTTAAAATATATCCCGTGGTTCCCAATTCTCCAAAAAACAAAACCAGCATCATCTATGTATATGCAATAAGTATGTATGTAGGTATGGACGCACAAGTGGTATATACGCAAGTATGAGTGTACAATATGTATGTACGCCAATATGGATGTACAAGTGGTATATACCCAAATATTAGTGTACAATATGTATGTGCGCAAGTATGGATGTACAAGTGGTATATACGCAAGTATAGCATGCAAGGAGTCATATCATGATGCAGCAATCCTACTGTGTAGTGACATGGCAATTATCGATGATGAAGTGTGTGAGCCTACAATCTGTGTAAGTGTAACATACGCATCATCGATAATGGTGCAGGTGTACTATCACAGGTATATGTAATGCAATGCGAATAACATGAATGCAGCATAAGGTAAATCATCAGCTAAAAGCTATAGGGTATACATGCCAACAAGATCGAGTCGGTAAATCTATCAATCGGCATCCATCCTTACAACATCGCTCATGGTATAATCCGTCGTACGGCATCCTCTAGTCAAGGGTATGGATCAATCATCAAGTCAAACACATCACGTACGGAAAATCATCGTACGGCGGCATTAAGCTATCAGGGATCCTATCAACCTATAAGAAGAGGAGGGTACAGACCTAACGTCTCGTACGGCTATCACTCACGATTCAAAACATATATAAAAATATCCCTATATACCTATGTCCCAGGTTATATCCACAACAATCTCATATCAGGGGACCGGCAGGGGGTCAATCATCTCAATCGACTCGCATCCGTATACCAACATATCACCAAATCATCATATCACGTCATATATTCTTTTCATCGCATTTATATCCATCATCAAGTCAATTTTACAAATACATTCAACCCTTACTCTAAGAATAAGTATCTAATCTAAAATACACACCCGAACCATACAAACAGTTTTTGAATGATGCGAATCGTTGTTTTAAAAGTAGGGGCTACGGTGTTTTTAAGGAAAAGATATCATTTGAAAATCCGTAGCGTCCCGCAAGGTATCTGTTTAAAATATACATATAATTTTTCAGTTTGGAAATAGGTATGGTTCGGATGACACATCTACGTCGACTATCTAGTCCTATAGTACCCTAAAAGGCAATATCATCAAAAATCATCCTTAAGTCCCGTCATCACATACTAGTCGTATCATATCACTTCTAACTATCCTTAGTTTCTAATTTGGTTCTCTAACTACCCTTTTACTCTATCTATAGTTTTCTATTAAAGGTTTCATTAACTATAATCTATTTATAAATCGGTTTCCATCAAAGTATGCGGGGGTGCTATACGCCATCCACCCGACTTCCCCCGTAGATATAGATCTACTCACATTGCTTTTCGATTGCCGAAGTCGGTGACGCCACGCTCCGTCACCTCGGAATCCATGCGAGGGTACCTACAATAATAAACAATTGCAATCGCTATTAACATCAAGTCCGGAAACCAAAACAGCACACGGATCGCCTATAGGTTAGAACCTATAGACCACGTATGCAAAACCAACAAATTACCTCTAGTCGTTGATGTACAAACATTCAACAACCAAAAACAAATCCAAATATCAAATCTCATCATTCAAAATACGGAAAACATATCCAAAAATCACACTAATGTGTTCCCAGATTTGGACTCAGGCCAAAAGGAGTTGCACAAACAAGTCTAGGGTGATGTATATGATGTATATGGGCTACTGGATAAACCCCGACACCACATGCCACCAAGTGGCAGGCCACCTACCCAAAAAATCCGGCCTCCTTAGCCCCTTAGGCTCCTCTGGTCTCCGTCTCGTCAAGGTGGTCTCCTAGTACTCTAATTTGGTCTCTAGAGTTGTTTGCTTGTCTCAGAAATTCCCCGGGTTGCTCCAGATTTCCCTGCACACCCTATATACTCACAAAACCGACATGGATCAATTTCTAAATCCGTATTTTAGGGTTCTAAGCTATGTTCCAGGTCAAGAATCACCTCAAAAGTCTTATTGACAGCCACAAAACATCATCAATTTCCCAAACCCTTCTCTAGAATTTCAAAGTTCACAAATCCACCAATCCAATTCAACTTCTAACCTGTCTAAAACATAAGAAAACTAAAACTAACTAAATGTAAATTATTAAACCTCATGGTTACACACAAGCAAAACCCTAGAAGTCCCAATGTTGTCAAAATCCCATTTTGCTTGGTCCAATGTGTAGAGGAAGAGATGGGGATTAATTTTTGTGAAGGGAGTATAAGGTTTTGGGGATTATTTGGAGATGGATCTAGGGTTAGAAGTGGAGGGATATGAGGGTGAGGGAGATGAAGAAGGAGAAGAAAATGATGGGGTCAAACAACTATGCCAGCAGCCCCCCTCTCTCTCACTTATTCTCACACACTCTCTCTCTCCAATCATTCACCTTTTTAACCCTTTTATCATTTCTTTTTCTTTTCTCTTTTGAACTTCAAAACCAAATCACATAATACCCATAAAACAACACAAATGCAACAACATGTAACCAAATATAACATGACATGGTGCACTGGCCATGGAAAACTGTAGAAACACGGATTTGGCTTAATTGGGATTAGCCGTGCACTAATCGGGTTTTTATCAAAACTGCATATAATAAATTTTAAAAATTCCAAATCCTTTAAATATATTTTTAATTGAATAAATTATTTTAATTTCCATTTATTTCACAATTATCGTTATATATTTATACCCTTTTTCGAATACCCCAATTTCGCAAATCGGGCAGTTTTCGGGAATATATTATTTTAATATTAAATTCCAAAAATAATATTTTATATTTTCAAAAATGTTAAAATCTTCCCCCTTTAAATAAATTCGATCCCCGAATTTAAATTTAATCCCCCAAATGCTAAAACATTTCAATAATCGACTCAAATCAACGGGGCTCCGAAATCACGGAAGATATAAAAACACGACAACACATCGAGTGCGCCTGAAAAATGAGTACAAAAAATCAAAATCGAACTTCGTCAAGTGTCATGCAAATCATCGGATTTGCACGCATATTCTCGGAGTTACAATAGAGATACAGATCTCAAAATCGAATACCGAAATCCAATATACACTAGTCAAATACTATAATATGTATATAGTACGCATCCTTGAAAAAACTTCAAAAACAGAAAGACACACATGCAAAATCCTTTCTAAATCGCCGCGTGATGCGTAACTCACGGCATAAGTGATAGACGCTTGTTTGTAAAGTAAATGTATTTATACATGTCTTTGCTCAAATATGCGTTCCGCCTTTTCTAAAATATCCCAAAAGGTTTTCCTTTTTGTAAACGTTCGTGTCGCTCACAGACACGTAAGAAATAGCGAGACTATAGCTCCTTTTTTAAAACCTCTGGTTAAACTTTTAATGCAAGCAACATACTCAGGTACTGTCCTCAGATCAGTCCTGTTTGGCTGCTACGCAATATAGTGCCCAACATGAAAACAAAGTGCTCAAAAGCAAAATCAGCCTCAAAAGGCGTATCCAATAATCACGTGCGTCTGGTGCGCACGAAAATTAAATCCAAATATAAGTGCTACGAATGTGCATAAAACCAAAACTAAGTGCAACGAGTGTGCACGAAAGCATCTGTCCAGTGCAACGGGTGTGCACGATAACAAATATCAAGTGCATCTAGAGTGCATCCGGTGCAACTAACATGCACGAATGAAAATCCCAATTGAGTGCATCCGGTATGCACAAAACCACATCTCATATCATGCGCCCAATATGTGCGAAAATCCAAATCAAGTGCATCCATCATGCACGAATGAAATCTAAATCAAGTGCATCAAACATGTACGAATAAAAGCTAAATCAAGTGCATCCATCATGCACGAATGAAATCTAAATCAAGTGAATCAAACATATACGAATAAAAGCTAAATCAAGTGCATCCATCATGCACGAAAGAAATATAAATCAAGGGCATCCGACATGCACGAGTAAAAATCTCACTCAAGTGCATCCGATGCGCACAAAATCCAAAATCAAGCGCCTAATATGCGCAAAAATCCAACCCAAGCGCGTCGGGTCCGTAAAAGCATATAGTGCAGTAGTATGCACGAAAACGAACGGCAAGTGCCAACGCGCATGAAATCACAAATCGGATAACACAAATGCTCAAAGACATAAATCGGTGTAGCAATGTACGGTGTATAAATCTAGCGCAACCAATGCAAAAAATACCGATCTGGCGCAACCAATGCACAAAACATGAATCCAGTGCAACAAATGCACGAAACACAAATCCGGTGCATCCGGGGCACGAAATACAGTGCATAAATGCATAAATACAAATCTGGTGCATCAAGTGCACGAATTACAAATACGGTGCATCCTGTGCACGAAATACTAATACAGTGCATCCTGTGCACAAACTACCGATCAATAACTCAAATGCGTAAACAGCAATACTAAGTGTACCAAGGTGTATAAAATTATAAACGTGTGCAACTGCGTGCACAAAACACATATCAATGCACTTCAAGCACATATAAGTTATACCGAGTGCAAAAATCAAATCGAGTGTGTTGCGCCACGGCAGCGCCCCGGCCGTCTATCCGAGGCCAAAATGCGGAATCAAAATTTTTCCTAACTTGGAAACTGGCGCTACCGCGGACAATGAAAACCCGGATCGTAACCATTAACCTAATGCTAGCAAACAAGAGATGGGAAGAGAAGTATACCGAGTGATCCGAGTCCTCCGGTCTTCTCGTCATCGTCCCAATCTCCCGCGGAAAGTCTAGTCTCCATATCGTCGCCTCCTCGCCGGAAGGGCACCACATCGCCTGCGTCTTTTACGGGCTCCCGCCTCAATACCGAGGCAACTCGGGCATGAAGCCGGCAAGTCGACATGCCCAAGAAATGCTGTAGAAGTAGTGTAGAGTCTATGTCTCTTTGGAGTAGTGAAGTTGCCATTGGTGATGGAGGAATAAGGCTAAGAAAAAATGGTGCTTTCATTTTTTTTCCAAAACTAGAAGAATGAGATGAAGAAATTTGTGCTACACCAAAAAATGGAAATTTCTCTCATCCCCTCAAAAATGTGGCCGGCCTTGGACTTATGGAAATGGTGGAGGGATATGAAACAAAATCAAGAGGGAGGTGAGTGTAGGAGAAAGTGAATGGTGACCATATCAAAAGCAAAGCTCACATCAACCATTCTTATCAATTCTAATCATATAAAGCAAATGAAAAGACTTAGAAAGGATCTCATCATGAGAAACTATCATGATACCACCAATATGCAAGATACCCCCTCCACAAATGTTATTTGCAAACTTGCAAATAACCCCCTCCATCGGAAAAGTCCGGCCGGGAAAGAACAAAGGAAAACCGGCCGGAACAGAATGCAAACTGGCAACTCCAGAAAACTGGTCCCGTAATAAATCACAGGAAAACCCCAAAGCTGTGCATACACACCCGCATCTGTATTCCGACCGAATACAAATGCAATGAGACAAAATCTACACTGTACTAAACTAGGATCCGGCTTAAACCAAAGCCGGCTAGTAATATCCGTTCGATCCTGATCCGTGCAATACCGCACGTATCAGATCGAACCCTGCCATATTATTATACGGCCACTAGTACAAACCGTCCAATCCCGATCCATGCAATACCGCACGTATCTGGTCGGACCCTGCCATATCTCCATACGGCCTCTACAGCGTTTCACCCGAAAGCTTGAGTAACTGTAAGTGTGGTGGACTCTAAAGACTCGTCAATACTATGGCTGTGGATTTAACCACTAGCACGTCAGAGGTATTAGCCAATACGTGACGGGCCACCAGCTATTGACCAAAAGGGACGTCGATGAGCGAACTCATCCTGACACCCTACTGAGCCTGTCAGTGACAATATCCGTACAGTCCGGTCCGTTCGTCTATGAGCATCGCATGGCGGGCCTAGGGGGTTGGTAAAAGTCAGACCCCCAAAAGCAGTACAAGTCGTGTCGGAGTGTAGCCCAGAACGCCCTGAGATACTACTGGAATACCTACCAGTAAATCTCCTGCCTCGGCCGAGGGCTTTGCGTAATGGCTCTCCTAGACACAGCGCGACCTCACCCCCAATACCGGGAGAGACGAACCCCTGAAGATCCGCTCACCGCCTCCATGTGGCTCGGGACTGTACCCAACTAAAACCTGTTTGCACGACACCTTTGAGCCGTGGTAGGGTAGTAATCAAAGTACAATGGGAACTCACACGAGACAAATGACGATCCCCAGTTCGATGAACTAACCTGTACACATGTCACCAGGGAACTGCTATCTGACGTCAGGTATAAGACCAACTAGCATGTTCCCGGCGAGTCCTGTCCGGTGTACTCATAACCCAATGAGCACCTGTATACATCTTAGGTGAACCAACTGACACCAGTGGCTTGTGAGACCGGCCACCGCCCCTCGTCGGGGTCTCGACTGTATACACTAGTTTACTCTGGAGAATCGATGCCCTGTCTCGAAACTCCCACGACTAGGGACCTTTTAAGGATGTGCTTATAGACTACCAGCTCCCACGTATATGATCGCCATCATACTGTTGGTAGTCAAGCAAGAATCCTATGGGCTCTATCAACGTGTAATAGCGATATGTCATGTCACCTAAAGCAGTACACGATGATAAAGATAAACCAGATAGCATACTATCATCTCGAGTAAGACTGTCCTACCGGGATAGGTCCTCCCTCAATCATTGCAATCACGTGCCTGTGATCCAATAATTGACTCTGAGGGCACTATCTCCAACAATCTCCCACTTGCACTCAAGGCTAATTATTGCGATGTCGCATACTCACAGCCCGTGTGATACCGAACACCCAACTCCTCTACTAGTCAGTCTCACAAAGCTCGTTTACGAAACTATTGCGTTCGAGGAATAGCCTCAGTGAGTGGATTCGCTGTGATGTTTCTTTCTATGTCTCTCTATATCTCATGTTCGTGGAGAAAGCCATCTCCCGAAATGAGCAATACCCGTCTTAGAATGTCTGGATGTCTGATGGGACCTAGCTCATAAATGAACTCCAAATCCAAACTTCTTAGACTGTATCGTCAACTGAACTTAATCAGTATCCTGCGCCTGCCACCCTCAGTATTGCCTTGGACCACCTGTCCAAAATACTGCCCCTCGTCAGAGGGAAAAACTATAACTCTGACATCCTCCTTGTCGTCCATGTCACCTTGGGAGCCTCGAATGATAACCGTCTCCTAAAGGAGGCAGCCGTTATCATATCCCTAGAACATTCACTTATGATCTAAAAACGCTTCCGACTGTTTCTCCAGGATTGGATCAATGTCAACTTATTGCATCTAGTGCAAGAACAACATCTGGTGTGGTACTTGACATCTCATGATTGACTCAATTGCCTGAGCAAGTGATCTGCCAATCATGCACATCCCTCTCCCCTTTAGTCTTTAAGACACCTTTAGAGAGGGTGACTCCATCACCTGCAGGTACACTACCGTGCCAGGAGTCGTCCATTCTAAATACTCTTAGAATGCTGTCAAGGTACCCTGATTGGGAAACCACCCAAATCTAGATCTAAAAACATAGATCTAGTAACCAGTATGTCTTATATAATGTCCAAGTCCCTTGTGGAGAAACACTGTGTGACGACCAAAGTATAACCGATCGTAGTATATGAGTTTCTTTTCCTACTCTGTGTATGTCATCCAAATACCAGGATATCACACCCTACTACCTTCTCAACAGATCCACCCTCTATTCTGATGACGTCAAACCTATGACTGTCACATCAGAAATAGATGATCTATCTCCGCTACATCTGCTTTAGTCTATAAATAGACATAAGCCTGATGTCCACCAATACTTCCGCTGCTCCCACTGACTACGACAACTCTCTGCCAGAGTCATATAGACGCGCACTTCTAAAACTAGTTTAGAACGACGCTATACTCATCCTCCTGCCGGGTCTCGCAGCCTGGAACAACAACAATGGCAAGTGTGGGTAAACAAGAACTTCCCTGTCACCGTCCTTGAGGCTACCGGAGTACCTCTCGGGTGCCTGAAGTTACCCACCTTATCTGCGGAATGGCCAATGGAATGTCAAAACAGATTGAATCTTTAGGTTCCTTATCAAATCTTCAGTAATCGTTTCCGGTTCTGGAATCACTTCCAGTTCTACCATACTCCCACTACTGTTTTTGAAAAAATCCATTTTTAATAAAACTGTGGCGAGTCTAGAACAATATTTCTATTGATCTGCCAGATGGTAGAAAGTCAACCCTCGTCATAGCCTGGGTCAACCCACAAACAGCCATTACAGAAACGTGCCTTGAGTTGTCCAGTGTCTGGTTTTAAGCATAAGCCGGACAACTCCCCGTACCTTAACATCGTTAAGATATGAACTGTTCTATATCCAATATAGAAACAGAGGCACTGATTTAATTGAACCAGATTCAAATCATGCAGCTGTCTCCAGTGCATGTTAACTAAATGGAAGGAGGCCGATCAGCGTTACTCAACTTAGGAATGCTTCCAATTATGAGTAACCTGAAAGAGAAGCAATTTCTCTTTATTATTACTATCAAATGAATACCATAGACAAGTACCTACATCTTCGATCACATTGAAGAATCCCGATACTTGCTAGACCTGGTTCTCTACTCTATTCAAATACCTATAACTCCTCAAAACTTAGACCCTGTGTTTCTACGAAACACATGTCTAAGAACTAGAGAAGTTAAAAGTAAACAGAATATAGTATGAGGACCAACCCCTCTGTCCTAATGGACACTGGACAACATACAATACTCTGTATAAGTCCGCTGAGTCTAACAACTCTTTCACTGTGCGTCGTAGGTTGAAAACTGTACTTATGGCTAAGAAGAATTACACTGCTGTTTGATGCTCCTTACCTAACCATCCACTGATATAGGTAAATGTCATCGACATAATATCAAAAGGTATATCTTACTCTATGAAAATAGACGTACAGATATATCAATTTGAAATTGGTGCACAACAGCGGATATTCAAAACAAAATATTTGCCGACCGGCAAACAGCCCAGACGATCTCCTCAAATATCACCGATTACAACGAATCCCGATATAATAAGGATGATCACCCTATTCCCAATAACTTACTCCCATTCATCATCTGTAAAACCATACAGATGTGAGAATCATACCTGGTAAATACATACCCTGGAGTAAGTATCTAATCGGGAAATCAGTTTTCTTTTAACATTACACAGTGAAACTGAAACATTGAAATGTTTCGGTGGGGTATCCTGGTATTCCTAGTAATGCCTCTACCATTTTCCAGATTCACAACTGTAACCGTATATCTCTTTGACATCTGTCCAAATCCCTTTATATGTCTTTAGTCATTACCGTCTGCACACCCCTTTAGGCCAAATGGTTTTCTTCCTTCCCTACCGTTCGGCACCAGCCTATGGTTTGGAAGAAGACTATCCAATAAGCATAAAAGGTGTACTGTCCTAATCCTAGGAGCACTCGCAATGCGAGAGAAGGTGAAGATAAAAGACAACCGAATAAACCTTATTCCTATTTCTCCTGGACCAGAGTCCATCCCCGAACTGGAACAAGTTCCTTTCGAGTTCGTATATAACTATACGATGGAGTATCCAAATAAACTGTGGATCTTCGTAGTGATACGGAGTGTCCTGCAGAAATACAAAGGTGATTTAGGATTGGTGAAGAAATACTTGGTTCGGTCGTGAATAGCAGTCGCAATTTACTTTGCCCTCTTACTAATCCCTTGGTTTGTCTTAACTTAATACCTTCTGCACACCATCGTTATGCTAATTGGTTTTCTTCATTCCCTACCGGTCGGCACCAGCCTAAGGTTTGGAATAAGACTGTCCAATTTGCGTAATAGGTGTACTATCTCCTAAACCAAGGAGTACTCGCAACCTGAGAGAAGGTAAAAGGAAAAGACAACTGAATAATCCTATTCGTTTTCTTCAGAACCAGAAACCATCCTCGAAGTCCTTCGAGTTCGTATATAACCATACGATGGTTTTGTCCAATGGAAGTGGACGTTCGCAGTAATACGGGGTGTCCTGGAGAAAAGGGTAAAAGTAGGAGTGGCAATGAGGTCTGCAACTCTGACAATCCAAAAGCCAGTGTTAAGAAAGTTCGGTCAACTTGGTCACTCAGTCATAGTCTTAGGGTCGGGTCAAAGGTCGCTGCCAGAGAGAAAGAAAAGAAACACTCAGCGTGCACTCTAACCTAGATCAGAATGGTTATCACTTTGTCTAATCTGGAAACCTCCCACTGTACCTCAAATTCTCCTCCAAACCTGAAAGAAGAATTAGTCGGGGTCACCCGAGGAGTAAACTAACTCATCAGTGGGAATCGAGATCCAACTATCATCACATGATAACTTGACGGAATCCACTCAAGTCACCACACTCCAGAAGGTATGCGCATGCCTGGAAAGTTTCAGTTCTTTTGAAACTCCCGATGTGTGTTTTTACCCCTAGGACCCAAGTGACCTTGACTGAGCCAACATATCAAAGGGTCCTAGTCAAGTTCAACCCGTCATTATCTTGATTGCATTAGACCCACCCGCACGAATCCTTGACTGAGCCAAAATGACTGCACGACTGTCCTAACCAATCACATATCCACGCAACAGAAAAGCACTACATAGCTACCGAACACTACGCCTCGGCTAAGCACGACATACGCAGCACGAATACTAAGTAATACTAATCTGAAATGACGGAGGGCTACGACTGGTTTTTGGCGAAAAACCTTTAACGTAATAAACTTGATATTGTTGAAGGAACTGCATAGCCTTTTATAAAAATATAGTGACGAAAACCTTTGCTAAAGAGGTCACTCCCGGTGAAGGGATCTCGGCTCTTTCCCCGTAGAATGAGGTGCAGGATATTCCAACTGAATACCATGATGCAAAGCAAAAGTAATCGGCTATAGTGAAGTTAATGCCCTGACGCAAACTTCTGTCCAAGGGGTCACTCCCGGTGAAGGGATCTCGGCCCTTGCCTCGTTGACTGAGGAGCAGGATATTCCAAATGAATACCACGATGCAAAACAAAAGTGAACGTCCTTGCAATAACAGCTTTTTGAAAAAGTGTTCCAACAACATCAGAATAGGTTTGTTTATCTTGCATTGATCCGAATCAACATAGTCCCATCAATTGATCACACCACAAAGAACGAAAATATACTGATGTACGTATATGCCTTCCGCATTCGCCACTGGGTCCCGTCATCACCCGTTAGGTTAGCTAACTAACGACAGAGCGGGGACTGGACTAGCGCGGATGTAAAACATATACAACATCTACTAATATATATACCAATATATTATTTTCGCTCAAGGCGTGATAAAATGCAACATCACAGAAATATACAGCATCACAGAACAATACAGATTTCTGGGATCGCCGGGTTTCACAGAGTCGCTGCTGAAACCCGACGTTCCCCTGGTCGTGTGGATAGCCTGTGCAATGAAATCCTAGACCCCTACGGGCGCGGCAAGTCACCCGCCAAAACCTGAAGCGAGGCAGCCCCCTTCAGCACCGTGAATGGACCACCCAGCACTTCATGGAATCCGGTAACTTGGGCACCCCTCCTGGGTCAACCTGTACCCCCTACGAGTGCGGCGAATAGCCCGCCAATCCTAGAGTGAAGCCCCCTCCATCTCAATGCCATGAGATGCGGGCCCGTTGCCCTCTAGAACCCAGCTATCCGTGCACCCCTCCGCGGGGTAATCCTAGTACAGAAAGTAAAATATACATACAACGGGTACATCGACCGCAACCAGGTCGTGCCCCAAAAGAATAATACAAACAGGCAGTGACGGCAGTCCACATGTCGGACGCTCGCCCCGCAATATCAAATGTACATATAAAACAAAACTGTACTAACATTGCATCCAGGCTATCCCCCACGACCGATCCGCAACATCACAGCAAAAACATAGAACATCAACGTGAAAATCACGTTCGCAAATCCGTCTAACCGGGCTATAGCAGTTAGACAGGATTTACCGATCGAGTGACATTCACGGTCGCAGATGTAATGTAAATACTGTGAAAAAATGTGTTTAAAATATCCGATCGATCAAAAATTAACAAGTGGGCCCCCAAGCAATACTGTAGCAGTCACAGAAATTCTGGGCCCAATATTAATATTCCAAAAGCCCTATTTTCAGCCCAGAAAGCAACTGAAGAAAAACGACCAAGTGACCTGACCATAGTGCGGCGGAACCGCGGCCCAAAGGGGGATTTGGCCACGGTTCCGCGCTCCAACTAGGGAATCACTCTGTCGGTTTTCTACAGTAGCCTTATAATTTCCAGTACATCATTTTTATGCAACCTGAAAAATTTTTTGAGCAAGAAAAAAATCAACAGAAAACTGATGCAAAGGAAATGCGTATTTTTAGAATTTTGGTCGATCGGAAATATAAAACACATTAGAACAAGCTAGACAAGGTTAATGGCGTGGCTCTGATACCATGTTGCGCCACGGCAGCGCCCCGGCCGTCTATCCGAGGCCAAAATGCGGAATCAAAATTTTTCCTTACTTGGAAACTGGCGCTACCGCGGACAATGAAAACCCGGATCGTAACCATTAACCTAATGCTAGCAAACAAGAGATGGGAAGAGAAGTATACCGAGTGATCCGAGTCCTCCGGTCTTCTCGTCATCGTCCCAATCTCCCGCGGAAAGTCTAGTCTCTATATCGTCGCCTCCTCGCCGGAAGGGCACCACATCGCCTGCGTCTTTTATGGGCTTCCGCCTCAATACCGAGGCAACTCGGGCATGAAGCCGGCAAGTCGACATGCCCAAGAAATGCTGTAGAAGTAGTGTAGAGTCTATGTCTCTTTGGAGTAGTGAAGTTGCCATTGGTGATGGAGGAATAAGGCTAAGAAAAAATGGTGCTTTCATTTTTTTTCCAAAACTTGAAGAATGAGATGAAGAAATTTGTGCTACACCAAAAAATGGAAATTTCTCTCATCCCCTCAAAAATGTGGCCGGCCTTGGACTTATGGAAATGGTGGAGGGATATGAAACAAAATCAAGAGGGAGGTGAGTGTAGGAGAAAGTGAATGGTGACCATATCAAAAGCAAAGCTCACATCAACCATTCTTATCAATTCTAATCACATAAAGCAAATGAAAAGACTTAGAAAGGATCTCATCATGAGAAACTATCATGATGCCACCAATATGCAAGATACCCCCTCCACAAATGTTATTTGCAAACTTGCAAATAACCCCCTCCATCGGAATAGTCCGGCCGGGAAAGAACAAAGGAAAACCGGCCGGAACGGAATGCAAACTGGCAACTCCAGAAAACTGGTCCCGTAATAAATCACAGGAAAACCCCAAAGCTGTGCATACACACCCGCATCTGTATTCCGACCGGATACAAATGCAATGAGACAAAATCTACACTGTACTAAACTAGGATCCGGCTTAAACCAAAGCCGGCTAGTAATATCCGTTCGATCCTGATCCGTGCAATACCGCACGTATCAGATCGAACCCTGCCATATTATTATACGGCCACTAGTACAAACCGTCCGATCCCGATCCGTGCAATACCGCACGTATCTGGTCGGACCCTGCCATATCTCCATACGGCCTCTACAGCGTTTCGCCCGAAAGCTTGAGTAACTGTAAGTGTGGTGGACTCTAAAGACTCGTCAATACTATGGCTGTGGATTTAACCACTAGCACGTCAGAGGTATTAGCCAATACGTGACGGGCCACCAGCTATTGACCAAAAGGGACGTCGATGAGCGAACTCATCCTGACACCCTACTGAGCCTGTCAGTGACAATATCCGTACAGTCCGGTCCGTTCGTCTATGAGTATCGCATGGCGGGCCTAGGGGGTTGGTAAAAGTCAGACCCCCAAAAGCGGTACAAGTCGTGTCGGAGTGTAGCCCAGAACGCCCTGAGATACTACTGGAATACCTACCAGTAAATCTCCTGCCTCGGCCGAGGGCTTTACGTAATGGCTTTCCTAGACACAGCGAGATCTCACCCCCAATACCGGGAGAGACGAACCCCTGAAGATCCGCTCACTGCCTCCATGTGGCTCGGGACTGTACCCAACTAAAACCTGTTTGCACGACTCCTTTGAGCCGTGGAAGGGTAGTAATCAAAGTACAGTGGGAACTCACACGAGACAAATGACGATCCCCAGGTCGATGAACTAACCTGTACACATGTCACCAGGGAACTGCTATCTGACGTCAGGTATAAGACCAACTAGCATGTTCCCGGCGAGTCCTGTCCGGTGTACTCATAACCCAATGAGCACCTGTATACATCTTAGGTGAACCAACTGACACCAGTGGCTTGTGAGACCGGCCACCGCCCCTCGTCGGGGTCTCGACTGTATACACTAGTCTACTCTGGAGAATCGATGCCCTGTCTCGAAACTCCCACGACTAGGAACCTTTTAAGGATGTGCTTATAGACTACCAGCTCCCACGTATATGATCGCCATCATACTGTTGGTAGTCAAGCAAGAATCCCAGGGGCTCTATCAACGTGTAATAGCGACTTGTCAGGTCACCTAAAGCAGTACACGATGATAAAGATAAACCAGATAGCATACTATCATCTCGAGTAAGACTGTCCTACCGGGATAGGTCCTCCCTCAATCATTGCAATCACGTGCCTGTGATCCAATAATTGACTCTGAGGGCACTATCTCCAACAGAGTGCGTACCACACGCAAAAAAATCAAATCAACTGTATGAAATCTATGAAATCGTAAACATGTGCAGCCAAGGCATAAAACCTATATCAAGTGTAATAAATATGCACAAATCAAAAACCAACACAACGGTGTATAAAAACATATCTCAAGTGCAATAACTATGCACAAAATGTAAATACCCAGTATGTGCAGCCATGGTGCACGAAAATGATATCATGAAACTCAATCATCAAAACTCAAATCCAAGCGATATAAGAGTGATACTCAGATTACAAACACTAATCGCAACAATGGACATTGAGGTACACCTCCTACATTGTCGAAGAATAAATCGGTGCGCCTAAGACCGCCAGAACAAGAACATCCGCTTGTCTCCTGCTCACGGTCTGGCGTCCTCAGTCTCTGGGTCCTTATCTTCTCTGTGGATTTACCAATCTCGTAATCTATCGGCTCATCGGCCCCGTCAGGTGTGCTAACGAGGACGATTCCGCTCAAGCGCTTCTCTGGTCATCTCTCGGCCAATCATCATGACCATTCGTAAAGAAGAACATTACTGGCGTCAGCCTCTAGCCCTCTGATTAAATGTCACACATCTGATCCTGGGTGCAAATCTTATTGTAGCAGTGTCCTAGAAGGAATCCTGCTCAAGGTCTCTTCCGAACTAACCTATGACGAACTATACGGAGGCTGGCACTCTTATATAATCCTTTCTCATTTTCTGGATATCTGCGTGTTCCGCACACATTTCCTCGGGAACTGGCCGTATTCCAACGCCTTTGTATGAATATCAGATCCTTATCTCGACGGAGAGTAGCAACAGCTCGTCAGCATCTCGCATGAACCTCTGTCTCCACTTGTCTGTATCATCATCCACTTTAACCTCATGTCGTGCTATCTGCATACAACAATGGTAAATCCCGAGTCTCTCGCACGGACTCGAAATTACGAACTCGGTATCTTCATCACTCTGTAGAAGATATCTGGCCGAACACGTCCTCGGAAACTCGTCCCAACCTTCGGAGGAATACTCCATACTCGTCCGTTCTTGATTAACTCACTACGCATCTGGGTGAAGTCCTCTATCTGAAGCTGGTCAGCTTACTGGTCTCCTATCAAAGGATATCTGGACGACGTTAAACTTTTCGATCGAGTCATCAAAGTCCCAAAATTTCCCGAAGGCTCAACACCTGAGCACAGTCTAAAAATATCTGGTACATACCGCAGTACCTCTGGACCAGCCGTAGAGGGGCAAACCCAAGCCTCACTGATGGCACCGCTAAACTGCCGCAAACCCTAAGGTTCAAAAGCGGTTCCATGGTCATCATGTCGAGTTAGGGTTTCATTCTTCTGGAGGGTCCACAGAATCACTTGCACGTTCCTCCGAACACTTTAAACTTGGGAAAAATGGGTTTCTGACACTCGCTCGAACTTTTTAGCTTCACCTAGACGACATATGAATACCCTTCATCCGCATGCTAAACAATGCCTCAATCCTCCAGGAAAGACGATACATCAACGATCATCTCTGGACCGGTCTGCTCTAGATCTGAGTAAGACTCTCCACACTGGAAATCTTCAACTCGACTGGGCCTGCGTCGGCGCATCAATCTGACGAATCACCTTCATCTCTCAACTCGGGATAAACTAGCTATCATCTGTCACATCTCTGCCTAGAAGCTCCAGCGATCTCAGCTCGTAAACTCTGGAAGCGACATCCCATCAACCTCAGAATGCTGGATCATCTATCTGCATGGTAGATGACATCACTATCTCTGAGGTAGGATGTGCATCAACAGTCCTCTCGCGACTGGCAACTCTAACAATGGCCCGATCATCTGGTCCAAAACCAAACGCTCGCCTCATCCGAGAGGTCACAACACAAACGCTAACTCGAGACGTTCCCGTGTCACCAGAAAACACGATGGTCAGTCCTCGTACCAGACGAGCTCGCACAGACCGCAACACTAGAAGCAGCTCAATTTACTCTCAACATGGTGACAGGAACCTCTATCGAGTGTCGAAGAAAGCAGATCAATGGTATGAAAAGAAATGACAGATCCAGAATGGATACATGATCATAAGAATTAATAGCATCAATGAGAGTATGATCATAGAAACAAATAGAATCAAGGATCTCAAATGGATGTATAATCATGGGTACAAAGGGAATCACAGATCTCAAAATATGTACAGCCTAAGGTTTCTTAAGTGGAGTATCGTATCGCAAATATGCCGCGGAACATACGTACGGTACGTCACTCTACCAAGCTACCTACTCCATCAATCAGGGTCAGCCTATGTAACGAATGTTCGGGTCTAATACCCCCCGTGCAAGTCTAAGTTCCGTAAGGTCAAGCCTAGGTTCCGAAATACATACCCGCCCTAGACTCCGTATAGTCAAATATAGACTCGAAACAAGGTTAAACCTAGCGCTTTGATGCCAACTTTGTCACGACCCGAAATATTAGCTTGTGACCAGCACTTAAATCACGCAACGTCTAAAGGTGTAACGTAATTCAAGTAAGCTAAAACCCAGAAATCTATACCTTTTTAAGAAAATAAAGGAGGTGAAGTTTTCAAATAAAGGTATAATGAAATCAAGTTTTCTTAATGCATAGAAAAGGAACATGAAAATGCAAGTGAAGTTTACTAGTTTGAAAACATTTTTCGTCTTTTAAAAATTTTGGCAGCACCTCCTTTGTATATTTTGATCCTAAAACCACAAATACATAACAAGAATAATGGCATCCCCAAGAGGGAGCTAGCTCTTCGCCAAACGGTGGATCACAACCACGCAAGACAGTATATGTAAGTATACGACGCCCAACGGCGAAGTTCACCACAAAAAGATAAAGAAATAAGCAAGACATCAAAACCACAAGTAGCGGAATACCCCTCGCTCTATGTCTCGCAACCACACTCTCACTACGTCTTATTACTTATACAAATACTAGTTTGATTGATGGAGTTGACTAGATACAATATGAAATATAAATACAAGAGTGGGTACGATACAAATGTCCCACCAACCAAGCAAATCACCAAAAAGTAGCTATGTGCCAGCGATGCCGCTACGGATCCATGCGGTCAACCTGCAAAAACTGTGGCACAACGGAGGTGAATTGCCAACACGTGAATAAAAGTATATCAACAGATAGAAATCGAATAAATAACGACTCCTAGGTCAACTATATCATAAAGGTAATACTATGATATCTAGGGTGACCATATCTGTATGTGTGCTAATAAAGAAATCAACACCTATGTGTATGCGGATATCATCCAATCATATGATCAATGTCTGTATGCATGCGGATCTCGTCTAACCATATCCTCCATGTATGTATCATAAAAGCAAATGCATGAAAATATGAGGATATAAATCAACGTGTGTCCCTTGCGACACATCACAATCATGGAACCCGAGTGCCTAGCATCGACACTCGAAAACATCATGAAAACCGTGCCCAGTATCGGCACGTAAATTCTCATATCTTTCGGGCTCCGTCAGTCCGGATCGGCCCTCGGCCTCTGTCAGTACGGATCGGCCCATTTCATCTCTCGACTGCGGTCGGTATCCTCCGGATATCCGCCGAGCACAAATACTATCACCGGTAGGTAGTGGTCCTTTTCCCAGGCTCACCGTCTACTGCACAGCAAATCCGTTCTCGCCTCGGGGTACCATACCGGGTCCACCATGTACCCGCAATCGGCCTCATCCAGCTCCTCGAATCGGGTTTCACACGTCACACGTCTCAGAACCGAGAAAACGCATGGTGGGCGCACTGAAATATCATATCAAGAGAAACCGAGTTTTTAAAACAATACATACTTTCTTTTAAAATGACCACGGTTCTCAAATCCAGAAATCTTATGAAAACAGTATATCTCAATGCGTAAAATCATAAAGCATGATGTAAGCGACATATGATAGAAATATAAGCATATCCGTATATCATGCAACATGGAACAATGATGTGACATATCAAGGGAAAACTGCTCTTTTAAATGATTCTAGTTTTAAAATATGTCCTGCGGTTCCCAATTCTCCAAAAACCAAAGCCACCATCATCTATGTATGTACAATAAGTATGTATGTATGTATGGATGCACAAGTAGTATATACGCAAGTATGAGTGTACAATATGTATGTGTGCCAATATGGATGTACAAGTGGTATATACGCAAGTATGAGTGTACAATATATATGTGCGCAAGTATGGATGTATAAGTGGTATATACGCAAGTATAGCATGCAAGGAGTCATATCATGATGCAACAATCCTACTGTGTAGTGATATGGCAATTATCGATGATGAAGTGTGCGAGCCTACAATCTGTGTACGTGTAACATACACATCATCGATAATTGTGCAGGTGTACTATCACAGGTATAAGTAATGCAATGCGAATAACATGAATGCAGCATATGGTAAATCATCAGCTAAAAGCTATAGGGTATACATGCCAACAAGATCGAGTCGGTGAATCTATCACTCGGCATCCATCCTTACAACATCGCGCACGGTATAATCCGTCATACGGCATCCTCTAGTCAAGGGTATAGATCAATTATCAAGTCAAACACATCACGTACGGAAAATCATCGTACGGCGGCATTAAGCTATTAGGGATCCTATCAACCTATAAGACGAGGAGGGTACGGACCTAACGTCTCGTACGGCTATCACTCACGATTCACAACATATATAAAAATATCCCTATATACCTATGTCCCAGGTCACATCCGCAACAATCTCATATTAGGGGACCGGCAGGGTATCAATCATCTCAATCGACTCGCATCCGTATACCAACATATCACCAAATCAGCATATCACGTTATATATTTTTTCATCGCATTTATATTCCTCATCAAGTCAATTTTACAAATACATTCTACCCTTACTAAAAGCATAAGTATCTAATCTAACATACACACCCGAACCATACAAACTGTTTTTGAAAGATGCGAATCGTAGTTTTGAAAGTAGGGGCTACGGTGTTATTAAGGAAAAGATATTATTTGAAAATCCGAAACGTCCCTCAAGGTATCTGTTTAAACTATGCATACGATTCTTCAGTTTGGAAATAGGTATGGTTCGGATGACACATCTACGTCGACTATCTAGTCCTATAGTACCCTAAACGGCAATATCATCAAATCTCATCCTCAAGTCCCGGCATCACATACTAGTCGTATTATATCACTTCTAACTATCCTTAGTTTCTAATATGGTTCTCTAACTACCCTTTTACTCTATTTATAGTTTTCTATTAAAGGTTTTATTAACCATAATCTATATATAAATCGGTTTCCATCAAAGTGTGCGGGGGTGCTATACGCCATCCACCCGACTTCCCTCGTAGATATAGATCTACTCACATTGCTTTTCGATTGACGAAGTCGGTGACGCCACACTCCGTCGCCTCAGAATTCACGAGAGGGTACCTAAAATAATAAACAATCACAATCGCTATTAACATCAAGTCCGGAAACAAAAACGGCACACGGATCGCCTATAGCTTAGAACCTATAGCCCACGTATGCAAAACCAACAAATTACCCCTAGTCGTTGATGTACAAACATTCAACAACCAAAAAAAATTCCAAATATCAAAACTCATTATTCAAAATATAGGAAACATATCCAAAAATCACAGAAATGTGTTCCCAGATTTGGACTCAGGCCAAAAGGAGTTGCACAAACAAGTCTAGGGTGCTGTATATGATGTATATGAGCTACTGGACCAACCCCGACACCACATGCCACCAAGTGGCCGGTCACCTACCCAAAAAATCTAACCTCCTCGGCCCGCTAGGCTCCTTTGGGCTCTGTCTCGTCAAGGTGGTCTCCTAGTAATCTAATTTGGTCCCTGGAGTTGTTTGCTTGTCCCAGAAATTCCCCGGGTTGCTCCAGATTTCCCTACACACCCTATATACTCACAAAACCGACATGGATCAATTCCTAAATCCGTATTTTAGGGTTCTAAGCTATGGTCCAGGTCAAGAATCACCTCAAAAGTCTTATTAACATCTACAAAACATCATTAATTTCCCAAACCCTTCTCTAGAAATTTCAAAGTTCACAAATCCACCAATCCAATTCAACTTCTAAACTATCTAAAACATAAGAAAACTAAAACTAACTAAATGGAAATGATTATACCTCATGGTTACACCCAAGCAAAACCCTAGAAGTCCCATTTTTGTCAAAATCCCACTTTGCTTGGTCCAATGTGTAGAGGAAGAGATGGAGATTAATTTTTGTGAAGAGAATATAAGGTTTTGGGGATTATTTGGAGATAGATCTAGGGTTAGAAGTGGAGGGAGATGAGGGTGAGGGAGATGAAGAAGGAGAAGAAAATGATGGGGTCAAACAACTATGGCAGCAGCCCCCCTTCTCTCATTTATTCTCACACACTCTCTCTCTCTCTCCAATCATTCACCTTTTTAACCCTTTTTCATTTCTTTTTCTTTTCTCTTTTAATCTTTAAAACCAAATCACATAATACCCATAAAACAACACAAATGCAACAACATGTAACCAAATGTAACATGACATGGTGCACAAGCCATGGAAAACTGTAAAACCACGGATTTGGCTTAATTGCGATTAGCAGTGCACTAATTGGGTTTTTATCAAAACTGCATATAATAAATTTTAAAAATGCCAAATCCTTTATATATATTTTTAAATGAATAAATCATTTTAATTTCCATTTATTTCACAATTATCAGTATATATTTATACCCTTTTTCGAAAACCCCAATTTTGCAAATCTGGTAGTTTTCGGGAAAAATATTATTTTAATTTTAAATTCCAAAAATAATATTTTATATTTTCAAAAATGTTACAACGCTGTACGAATACCTTAATCCAATCGTATTGTATGCTAGTAGATAAGCACTAGTTAGCTACCGTACACTACGCCTTGACGAATGCCAAACTACCGCAGCATGAATACTAAGTAGTACTTATCTGAAATGACGGAGGGCAACGACAGGTTTTTAAGAAAACCTTTTGCGTAATGAACTTGATATCGTTGTAGAATCGAGTGATTTTGTAAAGGAGTGTTTTTGAGGATTTTACTAGTTTTGCTAAAGAGGTCACTTCCGGTAAAGGGATCTCGGCTCTTTCCTTATCGAATAAGGTGCATTATATTTCATAAATACCACTATGCAAAGCAAAAACTATAAAAGAAATCTAAAGACAAACCGAGTTTGTAGCATTTGCTAGTTTCGCTAAAGTGGTCACTCCCGGTGAAGAGATCTCGGCTCTTTCCTTATCGAATAAGGTGCTGGATATTCTACAAGGAATACCGCTATGCAAAGCAAGAACTAGAGCTACCAGTTTTCGAGACAAGTTTCTACAACATCTTTTGGTTTCTTTTATTTCATTAATCTCATTAATGAAGTCCCATTTATTATGCTTCCTAAGCATCACATATGACACGAAAGCAACAATATTAATTATATCTCATATATATAATATAGGCATTCGTCTCAGAATATAATCAATGACCACATCAAAGAATATCACAGCAGAATAAAAACATATGAAATATTGGATATACTAGGATTTCCGGGTTTTATTTTAACCCAGTATAAAACACGGATTCCACGGTCGTGTTGAATAGCCAATCCCACACCCATAGACCTCTACGGGAGCGGCAAGCAACCCTACCAATTCTAGAGTTAGGAGACCCGGTCTCGACTCCTCGAGATAGTCTCCCACTGGACCATAGAACCTGATTACTTATGCTCCCTACCTTGGGTCTATCCTAATGCGGAAAAGTAAATAATATAAAATGGTGACATCATCCTCAACACGGAAGTTTCTCAATAAAAAAATATTACATACAATGAATTTTACATGAATGAAAATAAAAACTCTTATCTCACATAAAATCCCCGGCTATTCAAAACACGACGATCCAATATAACATATCACAGCAACACATAACATCACATGTCATCAACGTAAGTAAATATGCGTATCCCAATTGTCGTTGACATATAGCACCAAAACCGGCGATACACCACATATTACACTTACGGTCGCAAAAAAGAAAGTTAAAAACTACAACAGTTGGAATCCGCAACCACCTTAGACATCACATGCCTAACCAAATGAATTCCTTAGACATCACATGCCTAACAATTACAAACCCCGCATTTTAATCTCGATATTGAAAACACTTTACAATAACAAGTCGGGCAATTCAACAAGATTCCCGACATCCTGATCGAATGCTCGTCAGAAACTTTAGTAGACGGCCGCACCCCCCGATGCCGTCGACGAAGTGCACTAAGGCGGAACACCGCGGCCGCGAGCACCCGAACGGATGCTTTTTGCGACGGGGTTCTCCTACAGTCACTTGGTTGGGGCTATGGGGCATAGCTATCTAATAAGGTTACCCGACGAGTATCCGCGTACTGTAGCGTTTTGAAAATCGTTTCGGTGAAATTTCGAAAAAATCGGTAAAATAAGGGGGTTTTGTATAAAAAGTCAAAATACAAATATCTTATTATAAAAATTAAATATACATATTCTAGCTATGTAATTGCTATTATTTGGTGTTTATTGAGCCGCTGGTGAAATTTTAAATTTTCTGAAAAAAATATTATTTTATTATTATTTAAGCCGTCACTAATACATTTAATTAGGGAAAATTACAAATTGGAGAGTTGAAACAAATTTTGTGCATCATAAAACATTAAATAAAATTTTATCATGTGGTTTTTGAAACGAAATCATTTGCCAAAACGGTTTGGAAATTATTGAAGAAAAAAGGCTTTTTTTTAGCGTAAATGGATATTTGGGGTATTGTATTTATCATTTTTCATCACCCCACACCCGTACCCACACCCACACACCCCCACTTACTCCCCCCATGGCTGAATTCAGCAGCCCCCTCTCTTGTCCCCACTTGGCTTTTAAAGGAAAAGAAATAAAAGAAAAGAATAGAAAATGGATAAAGTAGTTAGACTTTTGACTTTGCTTGACCTTGACTTTGTCCCCCCCATTTTCTCTACCTCCCTCTCTCTCCTCACACCCATTTCTGGCCGAAATTCCCTGCATCCCACAGCAGCAGCCCCCCCTCCAATTTCCCCTCTCTTTTCTCTTCAAAACTTCATGAAAAATTGCTTCTAAATCCATCAAAAAAATCCCAAAACCCAAATCCGACTCCTACCCATTTTAGCTTAGCCCGTATAGCATGGATCCTTGTGAAAAGAGAGCATTTTGGGAGGCCATGGATGCTTGTGGACCTTCATATATTTTTGGGTATAATTCTAAAACTTTTTGCTTAAATTGTTACTTGTTTCTTAAAGCTAATTTAAATTAAGTGTTAACTTGGATATGTGAGTTTAATTGCAAGTTTTGGATTTCAAGTTAGGGTTTGTTGTGGAAATGAGTTGTGTTTGATTGTGCATGGTTTAGTGAAGTGGTTTAACATAATTATTTTTGTAGAAAACTAATCTAGTTGTTAATTACAAGTTGTTACTTGAAAAATTGTGTTAATTTGCTAATTGCTTACTAGGTTTTTGAAATTTGTTAAATTCTTGGGATTAAAAATGTGATTAGGGTTTTCTTGGCTTCATTAACTTTATTAAGTGTGGTTTAATGCTTTGGATCATGCAAATCTAAGCTAGATTGTAGTTTGTGCATTTTTGCTTTGAAATTGTTAAAAAAGGGTATTTTTGTAAACTAGAATATTAAGATTTTTGGAATTTAATGAGATTAAATTCCGGAAATTGTTTATACGACTTATTTAAGATATTTAATAAGTATATTGGCCGCTACTTTCATTTAAACATCATGTTTTGTACAAAAACGGCGAATTGTGCTTGCTAGATTTTCGAAAAAATGACTTTTTAAGTGAAAATGGGGTTTTTGTGAGTTTTAACCTAGTTTATATTAAAATTAGTGTTCGTGAATGTGCAAATGAGTGTGATTGGATTTTTCTCGATGGTTTGACGTTTGTACATCGACATCGAGGGTTGGTTTTACTATTCTTGCATGCGTAGGCGATAGGTTTGGACCTATGCGTGATACGCGTGCCGATTTGATTTTCGTATGCCGTTTCGATCTCGAATTTAGTTTTAATGCGATATGGTGCGTTATGATATGTAGGTACCCCCACGTGGACTTCGAGACGACAAGCAAGCGCGTGGCGACGTCGGCACCGGCGAGCGAGGACCAGGTGAGTAGATTTATATCTACGGGGAGAAGTCGGGTGGATGGCGTATAGCACCCCCGCAGTTCGTGGTGATGTATACGAATACGTATACACACACATATATATATTTTGACTATAATTTGTTTGATATTATCGATGATATAGATATTTGGTGTTCTTGGATGATTTAGTGTCGCGAAACCCTAGAGTAGTGGTCGCACCACACATGCACACACACATCCATACTTGCATACTTTCTTCTTTCATTTGCGCTTATACGGGACTATATAGTTATGTGTTCACATGGGTATGGGACTATGTGTTCACATACGGATTGTGGATGATAGTACTTGGGATTTATGATGAGTCGATGAGATTTGATTTGAGGCCGTGAGATCGGTGATATAGCAGGGTTCGTATCTTAGATACGACATGACGTTGTAGCGGGTCCTTGACGTAGTGTTTCACACACGTCCATGCTTACGTAGGCGGTATCAGTATGGTACTAGACGTAGATCAGTACCCCGATCATGATATTTGATAAAGAGGATACCAGGTGAATAGTATGATGAATGTGATATTGACCCGTACCCAGATTGGGATGCCGTACGACGGATTTACGTACGAGCTATATTGATGATTGATCCGCACTCTTGACTTGGGATGCCTGATTATAGATATGGTATCGGATATGATATTATTAAGACGAGATCACCGACTATACATATACAGGTATGTATATGTATCGACTCAGATGATAGGCGGTTTCCTTACCTGTAGTTCAGCTTGTAGTTCAGCCGTATAGTTTAGTGTAGTTGTTAGATTAGATTAGACTTCTTACCTATTTCAAAAACTAACGAATCGTGGGCATTTTTAAAGACAGCTCAAGGGAATCTACGGATATTTCAAAAACGACGTATCTTTTCATAAAAAAAAACACCGTAGCCCCTATTTTCAAAACCCCATGATTCGTGTTATTTCAAAAGGCACCATTTGTAGGACTTATATTAGATTATTGCAGATTAGTTATCGTTGTGTCTAGTATTCAGCTCCCGCACATTATTGCTGTTCGCTCTGCCTCGCATATTTATTTTGCTGCATATTCCATTATTGATATCATGCTGTTAGGACACCAGCACCATTACCGATGATGCGTATGTACCACGTACACCTACTTGCCGGCTCACACACATCTTCATCGGTAATTGCCATGTCACGTACACTTTAGAGAATATAATTGCTTGACTTAGATTGTTAGCTAGTAGTGTTGACATGATATTAGTGTACTTCCCTTATATGCCATTTTAGACATTGTAGTTATTACCTACCACTTCATGCATACTGTTATTCAGTTGTTCATGCCTAGTTCATTATCATTGACATATGCACTTGTGATGATTTCTTGAGATTTATGATATTTCTGGATTTCGGGGAAAGCCGCAAAATTTACAACTTATGATCTTTCAAAATATAAAATGTTGCGGTTTTCTAGTGATGTAAAGTGTCGTCCACCATGAGTTTGCTGTGGTTTTGGAGATCCGTGTCGAGGAGTGGAGGAACCGTCACGGGTACATGGTAGGCCCGGTATGGTACCCCGGGGCAAGAGGAATGTGGTGTTGACGTTGAGCCTGGCTGGGGAGCACTACCTACCGGTGATATTACCCGACGCGTCGGATATCCGGAGGATACCGTCGTGGTCTTGAGATGGATGGTAGGGGCCGGTCTGGACTGACGGCGCCCTAGATATTGTGATTGAGACATTGATATTTCGAGACAGTGAGATTTATGTTTTGTGTCGATGCTAGACACTGTTGATACTGATTTTAATTATGATACCTCAGTTTAAAATATGAAGGAAATGTCACTAATTTATGAAAACAGTTTCTTCATTTACATGTATTCTGTTTTCATGCATTCATACCTCATTCATATGATATATTGCTACCTGAGGCACTGACACGGGCACATGAGTTTACACTCGGGTTAGATATTTACCCTAGCCATTGTTATAGGCTGCATGTTATATATATTTGAGGATATATTTTGATCATTGACCTAGGATTGCGTTATTTATGCGATTTCTGTGCGTAGATGTTTTTCTATTCACGAGTTGGCAACTCACCCCCGTTGTGCCCCAGTTTCTTGCAGGTTGCCGTACAGGTTCATTACGGCTTTGCGGGCATAGTTTCATTCGGGTGATTTGCTAGTAGGTGGGTTTACTTGTATCATACCCCCATTATTTATCTTGTATATCATTATTCTGTTGTATCTAGAATTCCATCAACCAACCATGTATTTATTGAGATGGAGACCAGTGTTGGTTATTCTTTCGACCTTAGAGTCGCTCGTTATTTTTCTGGTGGTTTTGAGTTTCCTTTTGAGTTTTGATCCTCGCCGTTGGCGTTGTATATTATATTGTTTGTGTGGTTGTGACCGTCGATTGACGAAGAGCTAGCTCCCGCTTGGGGATGCCCTTTTCTTGATTTCGTATACTATTCTTGTTGTATCCCGTTTGGGGGCCAGTATTTACAAAGGAGACTCTGCCGAAATTTTCAGTAAATTTTTTATGTTTTAAAAACCGCATAATTCGGCTTATGCTATTGAAATTACTTGCTTTAAGTTGTTTTTCCTGCACTCTACTATTTTCTTGGTTTGGATTTCTGGGTTTTCGGTTTACTTAGATTACGTACGCCTCGAGACGTTCGTAGTTTAAGTGCCGGTCATGTTCCGTACTTTCGGGTCATGACAAAGTTGGTATCAGAGCGTTAGGTTTTAACCTTCGGAGCGTAGGATGACCCTTGGTTGATGGAATAGGTGACTAAAGTAGAGTGACGTACCGTGGGTATGTTCCGCGGCATATTTACGATACGCTACTCCACTTAAGAAGCCTTAGGATGTACATTTCTTTGTTCAGTATTATGATCTTTCCGATCTAGCCTCATCGGTACCAGTTTGGTTTTGCTGCTACGGTTACGGCAGGGAGAGCTACGGCTAGAGTTGCGGTCAGCACAAGCTCGTCACGAACGAGGACTGACCAGGGTGAAATTCCGGCGACACGATTGCAGAGATGTGTCTTCTTACTGTGTTTCCGCACCACGAGCGTTTGGCGGATCGCCCTTATGAGGTTACTTGGAGGTGCTGGTCGACACTAGAGAATTGAGCCGATGATGGAGGCCAGCCAGATTTTGATGACAGATGGTGTGTTGCTTACTCCTGATGATTGAGGCACTGTTCAGCGTGCAGACGAGCGAGCCAGTTGTTGCTGCGAGCGACGAGATATCGCCCCATATGTTGGAGCTATTGCGGGGCGAGTTATACGAATAGATAATACAAGGTCGCTAGTCACCCGATGATGAATGACTAGGACAGGTGGTTCGTTCGCTTACCCCGATGCGAGGTCATCAGATAGATTGATTCCAACTAGAGACGACTTCACGCGGAGACGTTGGGAGTCGAAAGAGACGATCGAATGTCAGAAACCTATTATTCCAAGTTTAAAGTAGTCGGAAAGACATGCAGGCAATTCTATGGTCCCTCTAGAAGAATGAAACCCTAACTCGACTTAATGACCGTGTGAAAGCCTTTGAACCTTCGGGTTTCCGGCAGTTCCACGGCGCCATTAGTGAGGCTTGGACTTGCCCTTCTACGGCTGGACCACCGATGCTGTGGTATATATATTCGATACTATTAAACTGTACCAAGATGTTGAGCTCTTGGGGGATTATAAGGTTTTGACGAATCGATCGAATGGTTCGACTTCAATCGGATGCTAGGTGGTGAGATGCATTCTTGGGAGACTCCAGATACGAGGATAGCCGTTGGAGCTCAGTCCATGCAGCCGCGACGAGACGAGTCCAAAGAAGACGACATTAGAGAAAAGTGGAGTAAGAGGTTCGCACCAGATCTAGATGAGATGATGTTCCACTCCGCCGACATCAGAGAGGCGATGCGCATGCCGAGGCATGGTACTTAGACTTACCTTCCAGAAGGAGTCGCGATGAGTATGCAGTCGTTCCAGAGCAAGATGCAGATATAGGAAAGGACAACGACTTCCGGACAGTTGGCAGAGACGAGACAAGGAAGAGACCGTGAGCAGGATTCCTTCCAGGACACTGTTGCAATGATACTTGCACCCAGGATCAGATGTGTCACGTACATTCAGAGAGCCAGAGGCCGACGCCAGTGATATGCTGTCTTACGAGTGGTCGCGATGATTGACCAAAAGATGACCAGAGAAGTGCTAGAAAGGAATCGTCCCCGTTAGCACACCTGACAGGGCCGATGAGCCGATGGACCGAAAGATTGGTAATTCACAGTGAAGACCTTGACCCAGGAGTGGTCATGGTTATGCACACCAGCAGGACAGAGTTCGTGATCATCGACGAGACGTCCCACTAGTGACCACGACAGTTGGCCGAGATTCTTAGAGGTTGCACTTGAGCGGTACTATTCCGCCATTATTGATTACGATGTTTTGGGTGATTTATTCGTATGATTTGATTTTGATGATTGAGAATTTACGACCTTTGCACAGTGTTGCACTTGATATCGTTTTCGTGCTTTAGTTTCACATGTTTGTGATATTACGGTTTTAAACAGTTGAGTTGGTTTTGTGCGTATGCATGCACACGATTTCGTTCCTGCACTCGGTATAGTTTATATATGCTTGCAGTGAAGTGATACGTCTTATGTGCACTTAGATGCACTGGACTTCGATTTCGATTATGATACTCGATATTTGTTTTGTGCACCTTGTGCACCTGATTGATTTTGCGCACGTTCGGCGCTTGATATTGGATTTCATGATTTCGTGCGCGATGGATGCACCTGATTTGGATTTTCGCGCATGTTGAGCGCATGTCTTGAGATGCGATTTTGGTGCACACCAGATGCACTAAATTAAGATTTTTCGTGCATGTCAGATGCACCTGATTTTGCTGTCAGGCACACATGTTGCCTACGACAGATGTTTCGTGCACACCCGATGCACTTAGATGTTGTTTCTGTGCGCATGTATAACACATTCATGGATTTTAATTTCCGTGCGCACCAGACGCACGTAGCATTCATGTGCATATTTTGGGGATTGATTTCGTATAGAGCAGTACGTTTTTATGATATTGCTATGTGTTTCGTACCGAGCAGGACTAGTCAGAGGACAGTACCTGAATATATTTTGCATGCATTGATAGTTATTGAAGGGATTTCCAAAAAAAAAAAAGCGAGCTATAGCCTCAGTATTTACCTACGTGTCTGATATGACACGAAATGTTTAAAACAAGGAGACCCTTCTAAATTGTTTCCAAAACGGCGGAACGTACATTTCAAACAAAGGTATATATGTATATAGTTATTTCCTTATGTTAGACGTCCTCTACTGTGCAGTGTTATACGCGTGCACAGCGACATAAAGAGATTTGGCATGCATTTCCTTCGGATACTTACATATATAGATTCGATATTTACATGTATAGTTTCGAGTTATGTCATATTGGTTTTGATTTGGATTTGGCATTGATGTCTTCTCCATGACTCCGATGATTGCGGGATACTTGACGGAGTTTTGATTTGAGTTATATGCTCATTTTTTCAAGCGCATGCGCTGCGCTACGATTTGTTTTATGTATTTACAATTTCGGAGCGCCGACGACTTGATGGGTTTTCTTATATGTTTTAGTATTTGGGGGAGTTTGAATTTAAATTCGGGGACCGAATTTCTTTAAGGGGGGAAGATTGTAGCGTTTTTAAAATCGTTTCGGTGAAATTTCGAAAAAATCGGTAAAATAAGGGGGTTTTGTATAAAAAGTCAAAATACAAATATCTTATTATAAAAATTAAATATACATATTCTAGCTATGTAATTGCTATTATTTAGTGTTTATTGAGCCGCTGGTGAAATTTTAAATTTTCTGAAAAAAATATTATTTTATTATTATTTAAGCCGTCACTAATACATTTAATTAGGGAAAATTACAAATTGGAATGAGTTGAAACAAATTTTGTGCATCATAAAACATTAAATAAAATTTTTATCATGTGGTTTTTGAAACGAAATCATTTGCCAAAACGGTTTGGAAATTATTGAAGAAAAAAGGCTTTTTTTTAGCGTAAATGGATGTTTGGGGTATTGTATTTATCATTTTTCATCACCCCACACCCGTACCCACACCCACACACCCCCACTTACTCCCCCCATGGCTGAATTCAGCAGCCCCCTCTCTTGTCCCCACTTGGCTTTCAAAGGAAAAAAAATAAAAGAAAAGAATAGAAAATGGATAAAGTAGTTAGACTTTTGACTTTGCTTGACCTTGACTTTGTCCCCCCCCCCCCATTTTCTCTACCTCCCTCTCTCTCCTCACACCCATTTCTGGCCGAAATTCCCTGCATCCCACAGCAGCAGCCCCCCCTCCAATTTCCCCTCTCTTTTCTCTTCAAAACTTCATGAAAAATTGCTTCTAAATCCATGAAAAAAATCCCAAAACCCAAATCCGACTCCTACCCATTTTAGCTTAGCCCGTATAGCATGGATCCTTGTGAAAAGAGAGCATTTTGGGAGGCCATGGATGCTTGTGGACCTTCATATATTTTTGGGTATAATTCTAAAACTTTTTGCTTAAATTGTTACTTGTTTCTTAAAGCTAATTTAAATTAAGTGTTAACTTGGATATGTGAGTTTAATTGCAAGTTTTGGATTTCAAGTTAGGGTTTGTTGTGGAAATGAGTTGTGTTTGATTGTGCATGGTTTAGTGAAGTGGTTTAACATAATTAGTTTTGTAGAAAACTAATCTAGATGTTAATTACAAGTTGTTACTTGAAAAATTGTGTTAATTTGCTAATTGCTTACTAGGTTTTTGAAATTTGTTAAATTCTTGGGATTAAAAATGTTATTAGGGTTTTCTTGGCTTCATTAACTTTATTAAGTGTGGTTTAATGCTTTGGATCATGCAAATCTAAGCTAGATTGTAGTTTGTGCATTTTTGCTTTGAAATTGTTAAAAAAGGGTATTTTTGTAAACTAGAATATTAAGATTTTTGGAATTTAATGAGATTAAATTCCGGAAATTGTTTATACGACTTATTTAAGATATTTAATAAGTATATTTGCCGCTACTTTCATTTAAACATCATGTTTTGTACAAAAACGGCGAATTGTGCTTGCTAGATTTTCGGAAAAATGACTTTTTAAGTGAAAATGGGGCTTTTGTGAGTTTTAACCTAGTTTATATTAAAATTAGTGTTCGTGAATATGCAAATGAGTGTGATTGGATTTTTCTCGATGGTTTGACGTTTGTACATCGACATCGAGGGTTGGTTTTACTATTCTTGCATGCGTAGACGATATGTTTGGACCTATGCGTGATACGCGTGCCGATTTGATTTTCGTATGCCGTTTTGATCTCGAATTTAGTTTTAATGCGATATGGTGCGTTATGATATGTAGGTACCCCCACGTGGACTTCGAGACGACAAGCAAGCGCGTGGCGACGTCGGCACCGGCGAGCGAGGACCAGGTGAGTAGATTTATATCTACGGGGAGAAGTCGGGTGGATGGCGTATAGCACCCCCGCAGTTCGTGGTGATGTATACGAATACGTATACACACATATATATATATTTTGACTATAATTTGTTTGATATTATCGATGATATAGATATTTGGTGTTCTTGGATGATTTAGTGTCGCGAAACCCTAGAGTAGTGGTCGCACCACGCATGCACACACCCACCCATACTTGCATACTTTCTTCTTTCATTTGCGCTTATACGGGATTATATAGTTATGTGTTCACATGGGTATGGGACTATGTGTTCACATACGGATTGAGGATGATAGTACTTGGGATTTATGATGAGTCGATGAGATTTGATTTGAGGCCGTGAGATCGGTGATATAGCAGGGTTCGTATCTTAGATACGACATGACGTTGTAGCGGGTCCTTGACGTAGTGTTTCACACACGTCCATGCTTACGTAGGCGGTATCAGTATGGTACTAGACGTAGATCAGTACCCCGATCATGATATTTGATAAAGAGGATACCAGGTGAATAGTATGATGAATGTGATATTGACCCGTACCTAGATTGGGATGCCGTACGACGGATTTACGTACGAGCTATATTGATGATTGATCCGCACTCTTGACTTGGGATGCCTGATTATAGATATGGTATCGGATATGATATTATTGAGACGAGATCACCGACTATACATATACAGGTATGTATATGTATCGACTCAGATGATAGGCGGTTTCCTTACCTGTAGTTCAGCTTGTAGTTCAGCCGTATAGTTTAGTGTAGTTGTTAGATTAGATTAGACTTCTTACCTATTTCAAAAACTAACGAATCGTGGGCATTTTTAAAGACAGCTCAAGGGAATCTACGGATATTTCAAAAACAACGTATCTTTTCATAAAAAAAAACACCGTAGCCCCTATTTTCAAAACCCCATGATTCGTGTTATTTCAAAAGGCACCATTTGTTGGACTTATATTAGATTATTGCAGATTAGTTATCGTTGTGTCTAGTATTCTGCGCCCGCACATTATTGTTGTTCGCTCTGCCTCGCATATTTATTTTGCTGCATATTCCATTATTGATATCATTCTGTTAGGACACCAGCACCATTACCGATGATGCGTATGTACCACGTACACCTACTTGCCGGCTCACACACATCTTTATCGGTAATTGCCATGTCACGTATACTTTAGAGAATATAATTGCTTGACTTAGATTGTTAGCTAGTAGTGTTGACATGATATTAGTGTACTTCCCTTATATGCCATTTTAGACATTGTAGTTATTACCTACCACTTCATGCATACTGTTATTCAGTTGTTCATGCCTAGTTCATTATCATTGACATATGCACTTGTGATGATTTCTTGAGATTTATGATATTTCTGGATTTCGGGGAAAGCCGCAAAATTTACAACTTATGATCTTTCAAAATATAAAATGTTGCGGTTTTCTAGTGATGTAAAGTGTCGTCCACCATGAGTTTGCTGTGGTTTTGGAGATCCGTGTCGAGGAGTGGAGGAACCGTCACGGGTACATGGTGGGCCCGGTCTGGTACCCCGGGGCAAGAGGAATGTGGTGTTGACGTTGAGCCTGGCTGGGGAGCACTACCTACCGGTGATATTACCCGACGCGTCGGATATCCGGAAGATACCGTCGTGGTCTTGAGATGGATGGTAGGGGCCGGTCTGGACTGACGGCGCCCTAGATATTGAGATTGAGACATTGATATTTCGAGACAGTGAGATTTATGTTTTGTATCGATGCTAGACACTGTTGATACTGATTTTAATTATGATACCTCAGTTTAAAATATGAAGGAAATCTCACTAATTTATGAAAACAGTTTCTTCATTTACATGTATTCTGTTTTCATGCATTCATACCTCATTCATATGATATATTTCTACCTGAGGCACTGACACGGGCACATGAGTTTACACTCGGGTTAGATATTTACCCTAGCCATTGTTATATGCTGCATGTTATATATATTTGAGGATATATTATGATCATTGACCTAGGATTGCGTTATTTATGCGATTTCTGTGCGTAGATGTTTTTCTATTCACGAGTTGGCAACTCACCCCCGTTGTGCCCCAGTTTCTTGCAGGTTGCCGTACAGGTTCATTACGGCTTTGCGGGCATAGTTTCATTCGGGTGATTTGCTAGTAGGTGGGTTTACTTGTATCATACCCCCATTATTTATCTTGTATATCATTATTCTGTTGTATCTAGAATTCCATCAACCAACCATGTATTTATTGAGATGGAGACCAGTGTTGGTTATTCTTTCGACCTTAGAGTCGCTCGTTATTTTTCTGGTGGTTTTGAGTTTCCTTTTGAGTTTTGATCCTCGCCGTTGGCGTTGTATTTTATATTGTTTGTGTGGTTGTGACCGTCGATTGACGAAGAGCTAGCTCCCGCTTGGGGATGCCCTTTTCTTGATTTCGTATACTATTCATGTTGTATCCCGTTTGGGGGCCAGTATTTACAAAGGAGACTCTGCCGAAATTTTCAGTAAATTTTTGATGTTTTAAAAACCGCATAATTCGGCTTATGCTATTGAAATTACTTGCTTTAAGTTGTTTTTCCTGCACTCTACTATTTTCTTGGTTTGGACTTCTGGGTTTTCGGTTTACTTAGATTACGTACGCCTCGAGACGTTCGTAGTTTAAGTGCCGGTCATGTTCCGTACTTTCGGGTCGTGACACGTACGCTACGTGATTGCGACGGACTTTTGATCAAATCAAAATCCCGTGACAACCGATCAAATAGCACTAAATTGCTAGATTTATAACATTCAAATTAGTTATCTCATAACTACTTTTGTGGATTCCAAATATTGTATCCCATCACATGATACCCGGACGAACGTTAAACTTTTCGATTGATTCATCAAAGTCCCACAATTTCCCGACAGCTCAACACTTGAGCACAGTTTTAATAATACCCAGAATATGCCACAGTACCTATGCACCAGCCGTAGAAGAGCAAACCCAAGCCTCACTCATGTCGCCACGGAACTACGGCAAACCCTGGGGTTTGACCGCGGTTCCGCGATCCAAAAAGTCGAGTTAGGGTTTCATTCTTCTAGAGGGTTCATAGGATTACTTGCATGTTTTTCCGAATACGTTAAACTTGGAAAAATGGTTTTTTGACATTCGATCGAACTTTTTAACTTCACCTAGACAATATGTGAATAACCCGAAACAATATTAAAACTACGAATACGAAACACTCCGAATTGTTTATAGTGTATAATTACATCACATGCAAAATTAGCTAAAACAAGCAACACATGAAACATCAAAACAAATTCACAGGAACACACAAAAATTTTCGGAGAGGGGGGCTAGGATTTGGCCGAGATGAGCATGGTGGTGGCCGGCAAAATTTTTCCAGAATGCCCTGAAATTTTGAGTGTGTTCATGATATATCTCATACATCACTCTGTACTTGTTTAAAACGTTTTTTGAACAACTTTTAAAATCGACAGAAACTTCAATTTTCTGTTTCAAATTTCGGAGTATTTCGGTTTCGTAATCCTAACAAAATCCGTCTAAATTTCTAGCATGGCTCTGATACCACTGCAGGGTTACCTAGGACGGCAGCAAGGTTTCGGAAGGCATCGTCCATACCAAATTCAAAATTTTGCCATTCTAGCTAACCCAAACCCTAGAATCGTTAACTAGAAATCGACGGAATAACATATGTAAACACTTCACATCCTAAGTGAGCAAAGAATACAACCTTTGTAGAACGGTCCTTCACTTCAATAGCTCCGAGTAGTAGTCCCTTCGCTGCGATCGTGAACTCCGGACTCTAGAGAGGCTCCCTTGAAGAAACGAACATGCTTGCTTCAAAGTCTTCGAGGCCGAAGATGATCTACGTCGAGGAGACACTAACCCAAGCTATCTCTTCACTAACTATGGAATTAGTGAAGCAAACACCCTATACTAAATGGCAAGTTGTGTTAGTTATATATATGCCATAGAGGCCATTGTTGTACATATGATGTATATTATAATGGATGCTTGGATATATATAGAGAGGACTTTCTTGCTCGTCATGATAGTATGCTATTTGTTTTCACTTTATCTTAACACGTTGACTTATATTAGTTTACTGTCTTACTCTCACATGTTGATAAATCCCTTAGGATATGTACTCGACTACTGGGACTATGATGAGATCATACTAGTGGGGCCAGGGTAGTCAACGAGCACATCCTATAACCGTTCCTAGTCGAGGGTTTGTCGAGACAGGGCATCGATACACCAGAGTAGACTAGCGTATACGAATCTTGACCCATATGATGGGCGATGGATGATCCCACATCCATCGGTGTTTGAGATCAAAGATGATGTACGGGTGCTCAGTGGAGACTGGGTACACCGAACGGACTCGCCGAGAACTCTCAGATGGTATTATAACTCACGTCAGATGGCAGTTCTCTGGTGACACTGGTACAGGGTAGTCTGTAGACCCGAGATCGTCATAGAGTCTTGTATGATTCCCACTGTGCTTTGATTTCCACCTTACCACATCCAAGAGGGCGTGCAAAACGGTGGTTTTTGGGTACAGTCCCGAATCACATGGAGGCAATGAGCGATAAGAGGGGTTTCGTCTCTCTCGGTATAGGGAGTTGATGTTGTGCTGTGTTCGATTGGCTATAACTGGAAGTCCCTGGCCAGGGCGGATATTGAGTACTACTGGTAAGTGTTATCAGTAGGTTCTCGACCTTTTATAAGCCTCGCATCGACACGACATATCGGTTACTGGGGTCTGACGTATACCACCCCTAGACTGGATATGCGACATATCAGACGAAAAGATCGGACTGTACGGTAGTGTTACTGATTGGATTCATAGGAGAATGTACAGGCTTTCTTGTTGATCTTCTGATCGATCAATACCTGGGTGGCTGTTACGTTTAGCTGACCACTTGCAGCTTGTGGGTGTTTGATATGATCATCACCTACTGCCGGCGTATTGACGATACTTTAGAGTCCAACACAGAGGTTTCTTGACTCAGGCAAAACAGATTAGGTGCACATATGTGATATGTGCGGGACCGAGAATAATACGATATGAGATATCGTATTCTATTCTTGAGATATTTGATATCGGCCGGGTATATGTGATATAGCCGGGTCATCGGATCAAGTGTTGGTTCGATGAACTGATACAGTTTTTATTAGTCGGTTATTTGAGAATTAGCCGGATTGTCGGATCAAGTGTTGATTCGATAATTTAATGTATAATTATATATGTGATATATTACATTACATTAACTAATATTGGCTCGCTTTATTGATTCATTTTCTCACCGGATAATACATTGATATATATGCGATATATGTTAATTGTATTATTTTCTTTTGTTACAAAAATATATTATATATGTGATATATAATTTTGTAACAAGTTATGATTACTAATGCAACATGATTAGTGGAGATTAAACATGATTAGGGTTTGATTTGGGTTAGCTTTTTCATAAGGCTTATAGAAGCTTTTGTTTTGTTTTAAGCTAAGATATTATGTGTTGATATTTGTGGAGATATTTTCTAACCCAACCCAAGCCCTTTACCCTAGTTAAATCTCTACAATGGTTAGTCCTTTCATTATTAACCATGGGTTGCATTTGTAATTATAATAACAATTCATTATTCATCACAAAAGACATCATCATCTTCTTCTTCCTCCTTAAGCTTACCAGCTTTTGATTTTGTAATGAGTGTGTGTGAGAAATTGATTATAATAGAGAGCCAAATTCCTACTTCATCATCCTCATCTAATCTAGCCACTTAGATTAGGGTGTTCACTTTATTAATACTTGATTAGAGAAGTGAGATCTTGAGTTAAAGAAACATCAAGGTAAATCATCTTCGAAAAGGAAGACTTCAAGCAAACATGGATCGTTCGGCTTGTGGAGCCTCTCTTGAGTCCGGGAGATCATGGATCACGGCGAAAGGACTACTACTCGGAGCTTATGAAGCGAAGGAGCAGACTACAAATGTTGTAATCCCTCTCTCTTAGATGTAAAGATGTTTACTTGCATGTTTAACCCTAATTATCTAGCAAAGATTCTTGCTTTAGGTTGTTCGGCACTTCTAAATTTTAAATCGGGCATGGTTGATGCCTTATAGACCCTTGTGATAGTGCCTAGTAACCCTATAGTGGTATCAGAGCCTAGCTAGAGCATTAGGTGATGTGTATACGAAGTTAAAAGTCCGATCGAACACCGAAACGTCGATTTTGACCCCTCTCTGGAAATTTTTTAAGAATATGATTTTTTCTGTATTAAAAATACTCAGAAAATTCAGCAGGTGATTCTAAGGATAACTGTGAAATACGAGCCCCTAACTCCCTCATGTCGCCGCGGAACCGCGGCAAGAACATGCTTGGCGCGGCGGTTCCGCGGCCGTACATGGGAATTAGGGACTCGTATTTGTAGGGTTTATCCGTAGGTATTATTATATACTTCTGGGAATTTTTAATCTTACTCAAGTGTTGAGTTCTCTCGAGATCTTTTGTATTCGTTGATTCGATCGGAAAGTTTAACTTCGTTTTGTTTTCCGGATAATTTAGAACGTGTTAAAATGTTCGAACGGATATCAATAACTCGTTTTTTCCCGACACGAAAAACATTCAAGTGTAGAATATTTCTTGAGTTTAAAACTTTCGGAAAAACATGCTTGCATATCTGTGGACCCTCTAGAAGAACGTAATCTTAACTCGATTATGTGACCGTCAAAACAACCATTGAACCCTTGGGTTTGTGGTAGTTTAGCGTTGCCACATGTGAGGCGTTGATTTGACCCTTCTACGGTTGGATCATTGGGGTGGTAACATGTTCTGGGTTTTTTTTTGAACTCCGCTCAAGTTTTGAGCTATTTGGGAATTCTTGGGTGTTTGATTATTCGATCGGAAAGTTTAACTTTGTCTATTTATCTGGAATGTGATACAATATGTGGAATTCATATAGTTAAGCATGAAATGCAAACTATGTGATATTTTGGATTTAAGATGTCTAAAGTGATTGTGGATTCCAAATGTTGTAGTTTTACACTTTCTTTTATGTGACTGTAAGCGTAGTATGTGGTGTATCACCGGCTTCGTTGCTATACATCAACGACAATCGGGATACGCATACTTGCTTACGTTGATGATATGAGATATTATGTGTTGCTGTGATGTGTTATATTGGATCGTCGTTTTCTGAATAGCCGGGGTTTTTATGTGAGATGAGGGTTTTTATTTTCATTCATGTAAAATTCATTTGTATATAATATTCTTTTATTGGGGCACTTCCGAGATGAGGTTGATCTCACCAATGTATATTATTTACTTTTCCACATTAGGTAGACCCAAGGAAGGGAGCACAAGTAATCGGGTTCTAGGGTACAGTGGGAGGCCATCTCGAGGAGTCGAGACCGGGTCTCCTAACCCTAGAATTGGAAGTGTTGCTTGCCGCTCTCGTCGGGGTCTAGGGATGTGGGTGTTGGAGATAGTGCCCTCAGAGTCAATTATTGGATCACAGGCACATGATTGCAATGATTGATGGAGGACCTATGCCGGTAGGACAGTCTTACTCAAGATGATAGTATGCTATCTGGTTTACCTTTATCATCATGTACTGCTTCAGGTGACCTTACAGGTCACTATTACACGTTGATAGAGCCCTTAGGATTCTTGCTTGACGACCAGCAGTATAATGGCGATCATATACGTGGGAACTGGGGTCTATTACCACATCCTTAAAAGGTCCCTAGTCATGGGAGTTTCGAGACAGGGCATCGATACTCCAGAGTAGACTAGTGTATACAGTCGAGACCCCGACGAGGGGCGGTGGCCGGTCTCACAAGCCACTGGTGTCAGTTGGTTCACCTAAGATGTATACAGGTGCTCATTGGGTTATGAGTACACCGGACAGGACTCGCCGGGAACATGCTTGTTGGTCTTATACCTGACGTTAGATAGCAGTTCCCTGGTGACATATGTATAGGTTAGTTCATCGACCTGAGATCGTTATTTGTCTCATGTGAGTTCCCACTGTACTTTGATTACTACCCTACCACGCTCAAAGGAGACGTGCAAACAGGTTTTAGTTGGGTACAGTCCCGTGCCACATGGAGGTAGTGAGCGGATCTTCAGGGGTTCGTCTCTCCCGGTATTGGGGGTGAGGTCGCGCTGTGTCTAGGAGAGCCATTACACAAATTCCTTGGCCAAGGAAGGAGATTTACTGGTAGGTATTCCACTAGTATCTCAGGGTGTTCTGGGCTACAGTCCGACACGACTTGTACCGCTTTTGGGGGTCTGACTTTTACCAACCCCCTAGGCCTGCCATACGATGCTCATAGACGAACGGATCAGACTGTACGGATATTGTCACTGACAGGCTCAGTAGGGTGTCGGGATGAGTTCGCTCATCGACGTCTCTTTTGGTCAATACCTGGTTGCCCGTTACGTATGGCTAATCCCTCTGACGTGCTAGTGGTTAAATCCACAGCCAAAGTATTGACGAGTCTTTAGAGTCCTTCACAGACCGTTTCTCAAGTTTCGGAAGAAACGCTGTAAAGGCCGTATGGAGATATGGCAGGGTTCGATCATATACGTGCGGTATTGCACGGATCATGATCGGACGGATAATACTAGCGGGCTTTGGTTTAAGCCGGATCCTAGTATTGTACAGTGTAGATTTTGTCTCATTGCATTTGTATTCGGTCAGAATACAAATGCGGGTATGTATATCAGCAGCGGGGTTTTCCTGTAATTTATTACGGGATCAGTTTTTTGAAGTTGCCAGTTTGCTTTCCGTTTCGGCCATTTTCCTTTGTTTTTTTCTTTTGCTGGAAATTGGTGGAGAGGGGGTTATTTGCAAACATGTAAATTTGATTAGTGGAGAGTGTTATTTGCAAGTTGTAGTGTCATGATGATTCTACCATCCTTTGACCTCCATTTGTTCATCATGGTTTTGACTTTTGAGTTGTGATGGTTGTTGATGATATGACTTGGTTGTGATGGTTATTCATCATGATAAGTTTTTCTCTTTCTTGCATGATTTTTCTTGGCTCATTCATTCATTCTCCTCCTCTCTTGGAGCTTGGCCGGCCATTCCTTGGTGAAGGCTGTCCAAATTTTGTGTGAGGGTTTTTTTTTATCTCTTTGGCTCACATAAAAACTCATATAGCACCATTTCAAAGCACATCTCCTTCTACACTTCCAAATAGCAACTTCTTTAAACCCCTTGAGACAAAGAGTACTACACTTAGCCAACAGTATTCTTGGACACGTCGAATCGCCAACTTCGTGCCCGAGTTGTCTCGGTCCAGAGGTGGGAGCCCGTAAAAGAACCCGGCAATGTGGTGCCCTTTCAACGAGGAGTTGAAGACCGGAGATTCCGCGGGGAGATCGGGACGACGACGAGAAGACCGAAGGACACGGATCGCTCGGTATATCTCTCTACCCCTTCTCTTGTTAGCTAGGATTAAGTTAATGGCCCGATCCGGGATTTATAGTGCGCGGTGGTGCCGGTTTACAAGTTTCGTAAAATTATCGTTTCCGCATTTTGGCGTCGGATTGACGGCCGGGGCACCGCCGTGCACTTACATGGTATCAGAGCCACGCCATTAACCTAGTCTAGCTTGCTCTAACGTGCTTAGAACTCGATCGAACAAAAATTCCGAAACCGCGTTTTCAAATTCATCAGTTTTCTGTCGATTTATTTTTGGCTCGAAATTTTTTTCAGTACATTGCAGAAATACGTGCAGAGAATTCTAAGCATTCAGTGAAAATTTGGTCGCGTGAACTCACTATTCCACCGCGGAACCGCGGCCAAACCCATGCTTGGGCCGCGGTTCCGCCGCCACTTTTGCTGTTCAGTGCACCAAAATTTTACAGAGAGCTCCTGAGTTGAAAATGGGGTTTTTGGAATGTTCTGTTTGGGCCTAGATTTTTTTGAGTGCTACAGTTGTGCTTGGGGCTCACTTGGGTAAATTTGATCGATCGAAAAGTTTAAACATGTTAGTTCACAGTATTTACATTATATCTGCGACCGTGAATGTCATTTGATCGGTAAGTCCTGTCTAACTGCTATAGCCCTTCTAGACAGATTTGCGAACTTGACATTCACGTTGATGTTCTGTGTTGTGCTGTGATATTGCGGATTTGTCGTGGTGGATACCCTGGATGCAATGTTAGTACAGTTTGGTTGTATATGTATAATTGATATTGCGGGGCGAGCGTCCGACATATGGACTGCCGTCACTGCCTGTTTGTATATTAATCTTTTGGGGCACGACCGGGCTGAGGTCGATGTACCCGTTGTATGTATATTTTTACTTTCTGTACTAGGATTACCCCGTGGAGGGGTGCATGGATAGCCGGGTTCTAGAGGGCAACGGGCCCGCATCTCATGGCATTGAGATGGAGGGGGCTTTACTCTAGAATTGGCGGGCTATTCGCCGCACTCGTAGGGGGTACAAGTTGACCCAGGAGGGGTGCCCAAGTTACCGGATTCCGTGAAGTGCTGGATGGTCCATTCACGTTGCTGAAGGGGGCTGCCTCGCTTCAGATTTTGGCGGGTAACTTTCCGCGCCCGAAGGGGTCTAGGATTTCTTTGCACACGCTATCCACACGATCAGGGGAACGTCGGGTTTCAGTAGCGGCTCTATGAAACCTGGGGATCCCAGATATCTGTATTGTTCTGTGATGCTTATTACATTTCTGTGATGTTGCATTTTATCACGCCTTGAGCGAATATTATATATTGATATATATACTAGTAGATGTTGTATATGTTTTGCATCCGCGCTAGTCCAGTCCCCGCTCTGTCGTTAGTTAAGTAACCTAACGGGTAATGACGGGACCCAGTGGCGAATGCGGATGGCATATACGTACATCATTATTTTCGTTCTTTATTGGTGTGATCAATTGATGGGACTGCGTTGATTCGGATCAATGCAAGCTAAACAAACCTATTCTGATGTTGTTGGAACAATTTTCAAAAAGTTGTTATTGCAAGGGCGTTCTCTTTTGTTTTGCACAGTGGTATTCAGTTGGAATATCCTGCCCCTCAGTCGACGAGGCAAGGGCCGAGATCCCTTCACCGGGAGTGACCCCTTGGACAGAAGTTTGTGTCAGGGCAATAACTTCACTATAGTCGTTTACTTTTGCTTTGCATCGTGGTATTCAGTTGGAATATCCTGCACCTCATTCTACGGGGAAAGAGCCGAGATCCCTTCACCGGGAGTGACCTCTTTAGCAAAGGTTTTCGCCACTATATTTTTAAAAGCTATCCGGTTCCTTCAACGATATCAAGTTCATTACATTAAAGGTTTTCGCCAGAAACCATTCGTAGCCCTCCGTCGTTTCATATGGATAGTCAATAGTATTCAAGCTGTATTTGTTGGCCAAAGTCAAGGCACAGTGTTTGGTAGCTATTGGGTATTCATATGCAGCATAGATAGATGCGTTGGTTTGGGACAGTCGTACTTCCTTGTTGGCCAAAGTCAAGGGTAGGTACGGGTGGGTTCAAATTAACCTGGAAAATGACGGGTAGAACTTGACATGTGACATATGATTTGTTGGCCAAAGTCAAGGTCATAAGAGCATGGGGTAAAAATCACATCGGGAGTTTCTAAAGAAACTGAAACTTGCCAGATATGCGCATACCTTCTGGAGATAACGTGAGCGGATTCCGTCACGTTATCATGCGATGATAGTTGGATCCCGATTCCCACTGATGAGTTGGTTTACTCCTCGAGTGATCCCGACTAATTCTTCTTTCAGGTTTGGAGGAGAATTTGACGGTACAGTGGGAGGTTTCCTGATTAGATAAATTGGTAACCATTCTGATCTAGGTTAGAGTGCACGCTGAGTGTTTCTTTTCTCTCTCTCTTTGGCAGCGACCATGACCCGACCCTAAGACTATGACTCAGTGACCAAAATTAATCGAACCTTCTTAAACACTAGCTTTTGGATTGTCAGAGTTGCATACCTCATTGCCACTCCTACTTTTACCCTTTTCTCCAGGACACCCCGTATTACTACGAACGTCCATTTCCATTGGACAAAACCATCGTATGGTTATATACGAACTCGAAGAAATTTATTCGAGGATGGTTTAGGGTTCTGGAGAAAACGAATAGGACTATTCAGTTGTCTTTTCCTTTTACCTTCTCTCAGGTTGCGAGTACTCCTTGGTTTAGGAGATAGTACACCTATTACGCAAATTGGATAGTCTTCTTCCAAACCTTAGGCTGGTGCCGAACGGTGAGGAATGAAGAAAACCAATTAGCATAACGATGGCGTACAGAAGGTTTTAAGTAAAGACATATCAAGGGATTAGTAAGAGGGCAAGTAAATTACGACTGCTATTCACGACCAAACCAAGTATTTCTTCGCCAATCCTAAATCACCTTTGTATTTTTCCAGGACACTCCGTATCACTACGAAGATCCACAATTTATTGGATACTCCATCGTATGGTTATATACGAACTCGAAAGGAACTTGTTCCAGTTCGGGGATGGATTCTGGTTCAGGAGAAATAGGAATAAGGTTTATTCAGGTGTCTTTTATCTTCACCTTCTCTCGCATTACGAGTGCTCCTAGGATTAGGACAGTACACCCATTATGCTTATTGGATAGTCTTCTTCCAAACCATAGGCTGGTGCCGAACGGTAGGGAAGGAAGAAAACCATTTGGCCTAAAGGGGTGTGCAGAAGGTAATGACTAAAGACATATGAAGGGATGTGAAGAGATGGTATAGAAATTTACGGTTACAGTTGTGAATCTGGATAATGAAAGAGGCATTACTAGGAATACCCGGATACCCCTTCGAAACATTTACATGTTTCAGTTTCGCTGTGTACTGTTAAAAGAAAACAGATTTCCCAATTAGACACTTGCTCCATGGTATGTATTTATCAGGTATGATTCTCACATCTGTATGGTTTTACAGATGATGAGTGGGAGTAAGTTATTGGGAATTAGGTGATCATCCTCATTATATCGGAATTCGTTGTAATTGGTGATATTTGAGGAAATCGCCTGGGTTGTTTGCCGGACGACAGATATTTGGTTTTGAATATCCGCTGTTATGCACCAATTTCAAATTGATATATCTGTACGTCTATTTTTATAGAGTGAGATATACCTTTTTGAAATTATGTCTATGACATTTACCTATATCAGTAGATGATTAGGTAAGGAGCATTAAACAACCGTGTAATTCTTCTTAACCATAAGTACAGTTTTCAACCTACGACACACAGCGAATGAGTTATTAGACTCAAGGGACTTATACAGAGTATTGTATGTTGTCTAGTGTCCATTAGGACAGAGGGGTAGGTACTCGTACTATATTCTGTTTACTTGTGACTTCTCTAGTTCTTAGACATGTGTTTCGTAGAAATACAAGGTCTGAATTTTGAGAAGTTATAGGTATCAATGAATAAAGTCGAGAACCAGGTATTGCAAGTATCGGAATTCTTCAAGGTGATCGAAGATGTAGATACTTGTGTAGGGTATTCAGTTGATAGTAATGATAAAGAGAACTTGCTTCTCTTTCAGGTTACACATAATTGGAAGCACTCCTAAGTTGAGTAATGCTGATCGGCCTCCTTCCATTTAGTTGACATGCACTGGAGAAAGTTGCATGATTTGAATCTAGTTCAATTAAATCAGTGCCTCTGTTTCTATATTGGATATAGAACGGTTCATATCTTAACGATGTTAAGGTACGGGGAGTTTTCCGGCATATGCTTAAAACCAGACTCTGAATAACTCAAGGCACGTTTCCGTAATGGCTGTTTGTGGGTTGACCCAGGCTATGACGAGGGTTGACTTTCTACCATCTGGAAGATCAATAGTAATATTGTTCTTGACTCGTCACAGTTTTAACAAAATTGGAATTTTTCAGAAAACAGTAGTGGGAGTATGGTAGAACTGGAAGTGATTCCAGAACCGCAGACGATTACTGAAAATTTGATAAGAACCTAAAGATTCAATTTGGTTTGACATTCCATTGGCCACTCCGCAGATACGGTGGGTAACCTCAGGCACCCGAAAGGTACTCTGGTAGCCTCAAGGACGGTGACAGGGAGGTTCTTGTTTATCCAGACTTGCCATTGCTGTTGTTCCAGGATGCGAGACCCGGCAGGAGGATGAGTATAGCGTTGTTCTAAACTAGCTTTAGAAGTGTACGTGTATATGACTCTGCCAGAGGGTTGTCATAGTTAGTGGGAGCAGCGGAAGCATTGGTGGACAAGTGGCTTATGTCTATTTATAGACTAAAGCAGATGTAGTGGAGATAGATCATCTTTTTCTGATATTACAGTCGTAGGTTTAACTTCATCGGAATAGGGGATGGATCTGTTAAGAAGGTAGTAGGGTGTGATGTCCTGGTATTTGGATGACATACAAAGAGTAAGAAGTGACCTATACTACAATCGGTTATACACTGGTCATCACACAGTGGTTTCTCCACAAAGGACATGGATATTACATCAGATATTCTGGTTACTAGATCTATGGTTTTAGATCTAGATTTGGGTAGTTTCCCAATCTGGGTACTGAGACAGCATTCTAAAGATGTTTTAGAATGGACAACTCCTGGAACTGTAGTATACCTGCAGGTGATAGAGTCACCCTCTCCAAAGGTGTCTTACAGACTAAAGGGGAGGGGGATGTGCATGATTGGTAGATCACTTGCTTAGGCAATTGAGTCAATCATGAGATGTCAAGTACCACACCAGATGTTGTTTTTGCAGTAGATGCAATAAATTAATATTGATCCAATCCTGGAGAAACATTCGGAAGCAGTTTTGAAACATAAGTGGATGTTCTAGGGATATGATAAAATCAACCTCATTCAGGAGACGGTTATCATTCCAGGCTTCCAAGGTGACCTGGACGGCAGAGTGACTGTCAGAGTTATAGTTTTCCCTCTGACGAGGGGCAGTACTATGGACAGGTGGTCCAGGCGGATACTGAGGGAGGCATGACGCAGGATACTGATTAAGTTCAGTTGACGATACAGTATAAGAAGTTTGGATTTGAAGTTCATTTATGAGCTAGGTCCCATCAGATATCCAGACATATTCTAAGACAGGTATTGCTCATTTCGGGAGATGGCTTTCTCCGCGAACTTGAGATAAAGAGAGACATAGAAGGAAACATCAAGGCGGATCCACTCACTGAGGGTATTCCTCGAACACATTAGTTTCGCAAACTGGTTTTGTGAGACAGATTAGTAGAGGAGTTGGGTGTTCGGTATCACACGGGCTGTGAGTATGTGACATCACAATAATTAGCCTTGAGTGCAAGTGGGAGATTGTTGGAGATAGTGCCCTCAGAGTCAATTATTGGATCACAGGCACGTGATTGCAATAATTGATGGAGGACCTATGCCGGTAAGACAATCTTACTCAAGATGATAGTATGCTATCTGGTTTACCTTTATCATCGTGTACTGCTTCAGGTGACCATACAGGTCACTATTACATGTTGATAGATCCCTTAGGATTCTTGCTTGATGACCAGCAGTATGATGGCGATCATATACGTGGGAGCTGGGGTCTATAAGCACATCCTTAAAAGGTCCCTAGTCGTGGGAGTTTCGAGACAGGGCATCGATACTCCAGAGTAGACTAGTGTATACAGTCGAGACCTTGACGAGGGGCGGTGGCCGGTTTCACAAGCCACTGGTGTCAGTTGGTTCACCTAAGATGTATACAGGTGCTCACTGGGTTATGAGTACACCGGACAGGACTCGCCGGGAACATGCTAGTTGGTCTTATACCTGACGTCAGATAGCAGTTCCCTGGTGACATGTGTACAGGTTAGTTCATCGACCTGAGATTGTCATTTGTCTCGTGTGAGTTCCCACTGTACTTTGATTACTACCCTACCACGCTCAAAGGAGACGTGCAAACAGGTTTTAGTTGGGTACAGTCCCGAGCCAGATGGAGGCAGTGAGCGGATCTTCAGGGGTTCGTCTTTCCCGGTATTGGGGGTGAGGTCGCGCTGTGTCTAGGAGAGCCATTACACAAAGTCCTTGGCCAAGGCAGGAGATTTACTGGTAGGTATTCCAGCAGTATCTCAGGGTGTTCTGGTCTACACTCCGACACGACTTGTACCGCTTTGGGCGGTCTGACTTTTACCAACCCCCTAGGCGCGCCATGCGATGCTCATAGACGAACGGACCGGACTGTACGGATATTGTCACTGACAGGCTCAGTAGGGTGTCAGGATGAGTTCGCTCATCGACGTCCCTTTTGGTCAATACCTGGTTGCCCGTTACGTATGGCTAATACCTTTGACGTGCTGGTGGTTAAATCCACAGCCAAAGTATTGACAAGTCTTTAGAGTCCCCCACAGACCGTTTCTCAAGGACCGCGTTTCCGCAGTTTAAGTTGGGGTTAGGCAGCGGAATCGCGGCTCTATGGAAGGCACAGATCTCTGAAAAAATTCCACTGTTCTGTTGTTTGAAATCTCTTCTGTTCTGATCTATTGATTTCTGTTTCGCTTTCTGGAAATTTCCAGATCCGATTTTGTATATCCTGCAAAATTCAAACAACAAAGTATCCCTTCCAAAAATAACAGATGAAATATTTTTTATATTTTTTGGATTTTTTTAGATTTTTATGATTTTTTAATTAAGATTAACCCGAAATTGCAAAAAGGAAATACTACGCCATCCCCGGCAACGGCGTCATTCGATTTGTTCTCAAAAATATAATTAACCGTAATCAAGAACGGCATCGCATGAAGTTAGCCGGTGAGTACGGGTCGGTCCACAGGGATGTTGTGAATCTCTTAATCACGCTAACGAGTTAATTCCGAAGGGTGTTCGGATTAATTATTAAATCTAAAAACCTAATTATTCTATACTACGATTATCTAGATCTAGTCTTGCTAGGGTTAGGTTTAGGGATGGTTTGTAAATGCAGGTAAATCTCAACGCTTTCTATACCCGAATGAAGATCTATGAGGAGTTATGGTAATTATCAATAAAGGGGATTAGATCCATTCGGGAAGGTGTTCCTTCCTCTAGATTCTTGTCCTTCCTTTAGAGATCCTTACCCTAACCTCCATGGAAAACACGCGCAACCGGGCTTTTACACTACGGTATCACCGATACCTCGAGGGATAGGGTGCCGTAGGGCGCGGTATGTGCGTGTATGCATGGAGTCCTATTGTAAATATTTGGTGGGTAAGAAAGGGATGAGAGATCTCATCTTTCAAAATCCTTCCTCAAAGCTAAACCCTAAACAAGTTCCTAGGGAATGAAATTAAATCTACCTAGGGCAAGGAATTGAAATCTACACTAGGGTAAGAAATTAAATTACTTACAGATGCATCCCTCCAATAATCCATGCAGGGTTGTTAGATCTGAATTTCTGAATGGAAAAGAAACACCGATGCTCTCCAAAAGAATTTTGTATTTTATTAAAAGGAGGCATAAGGTTTACAATCTTTGGAGTTCTATTTATAGGAAATAGAAACCCTAGGTTACATTTTGATCCGCATGTCTACAATTACAAAAATAGCCCTATAAAGACCAGTCAACGTCGCTTCAAGTTTAGGTAAAATTTTCAGCTCCTGATTGCGCTTGATGGCCGCGGAACCGCGGCTTTGGTAGGGGTTGGGCCACGGTTCCGCGGCCTAATAGTGAACTTGGCTTGTCAAATTTTTTGTGCTGCTTTTGGGCTTTATTTTCTTGCTGTTTCTACATGTCCTTTTCCATTTGGGCTTCTAGGTTGGTTCCAGATCTTCAGTGAACAATTTGCAATGGATTTTTAACCGTTCGCTTTGAGTCGATGTCGTGAATCTTGCTTTGTGAATTGTTCCTTATGTAGGCTTGATCGAGATTCTCTGTTTGTTGGTTAAAGTCCATATTTTCATCGTTTGCACTGTTTTCTGTCCAAGAACCTGTAACCTGTAACATGTAGCAGACATGCGTCAAAAGCACCTGTTTATTTATAAAAAGAATAAGAATGGGGAATATAATAATACAATATTCTAGTCTGAACAAATACCCCCAAACTTATCTTTAGCTCGTCCTCGAGCAAACTTATTTTTATTCACTAAAATCCTAATCGCACTTTCGCAGGGAAACGCGATTGCACTGAGCACGTGCAACAAGCCGTTAAACCTCTAGGTGTCCCTAGTAGGAGGAGTGTTGTCTCCTGAGGGTTTTCAGCGGATTACACCCACAAAATCCTATCAACTCGGCCCATTGACTTTTGTTCTCCAATTAGGTTTTCTAACAAGGAATTCTATTATCTTTTGACTCGCAAATTATCCACCCACATTCTTCACACTTCCTCATTATTTAACTTAAGATTATATATATCCTATAGACTTACTTAGGTTTCAGCATCTCTTATGTTTTCCTTCTAGGATTCCATCTCGACTTAGGAATTTCTATCAACTCTAATAAAGATATAAGTTCTATTTTTCATTCCTCTCTCTTATCTAAATTCCAATCACATATCCCTACGTGTGTATATAGATCACCCCTACACTTGGAAATTCAAATCAAGCAATCATACTCTCGTCCATTGTCCAAAGCACTTATTAATTAGTGAATTTTTAAATGAAATTTGCTTACACATCCTTCATGCGACCGTTAATACTTCCTGAAGTACCAACAACCGATTACAAGATGCGTTAGCACATTAAAGCGTACTCCCTCGTTTTGCAACACCCAAGGCTTTAGCAGTGACTCCCAAACCAGTTGGTCTAAGGCACTAGGTGATGAAGCACCCTCGCTAAATATTTTTCTATTTTTGCAGCCTTAAGTAATCACAAAAACCAGTGTCCATTTTTTTTATTCTTTATTCACTTTTTTTTTCTTTATTTTCATTGTACTAAGGACTTTAGACAAGAGCACTTCAATGTCTCTTCTACTATTCCAAGTTTCAAGGTGCGTGATTGTGCAAATTGTAGGGTATACATTTTCAGAATCTAGACTTAAGCTAGGAACTATTTTTCAAACTTATACTCTAATAAGAACATCAATACTCTTCCCTCATTTTGACATAGCCCAAGAAGTGAACCCAAAATTTGCCTATTTCTAAATAAACTACAAGGCATATAATTTCTACCGTTAAACTTTAAGGAATATTATCTTTAGGGTTTTTAATTCACTAAGTCTAAGATCTAGTTGTTCCTAGCCAGTTAACCTATTTGTCAAACTCAAGTCAATTATAGCCAAAATTGAATACAATAATTTTTATAATTTTTGAAATTTTTCAATTTTTATGGGTTTTTCAAATAAATATGCAAATGGAAAAATATGTACAAATGAATGCGAAGGAAGAAGACGTACCGAGCATACCCCCAAACTTGAACTTGACAGTGTCCTCACTGTCATACTAAACCAAGAAGGTCAAAATATCGGCACTCCCCTGTTTATTTATTTATAATTTTTATATTTTTAATGTTTTGAATTTTTTTTTATTTTTTTATAGAAAAGAAAACAAAAAATATATACATATATACAAAGATTCTCCCAAACTTAAGCTTGGCCTTGCACAAGCCAAAAGTTAGCGCCAACCATTCAAAAATCTTATCGTGGTAATGGTACAGTTGGTGCAAGAAAATGAGAAACACGCGAGACCGTGTGCAAAGAAGAATGGTAGAATATGGTCTCGGTGGGGGAGAAGAAGGGCGGAAAGAAGAACGAAGTGGAGTACGATCTTGAGGGTGTAAATTGAGTGAATAAATTAACGCAATTTGTGATGACCGATGTGTTAAAAGCGATTGCGCTAACTTATCAACTCGTCGAGAAATGGGGTCAAATCCCTCAAGATTCGCAAGAAAACATGGGTACGCCGAACTTGGTATAGGAGATGAAAGCGTAACGGTCATTTGTTCGGTCAGAATAATAGGAAAGACGAAAGGGAGTGAATTAGGGATAGTATCTTTATCACCGTAGTAAACTGTTTCGAACTTGAAAGATTCCATTAATGGTTCGAAACTACTATAATCAACCGAGTCTGATGGCTCATATGAAAATGTAAAGGACTCAAACTCGGGCGGTGAGTCATCAACATCGTCCGAAAAAGTGAAACACTCGTAGATGTCATCGTCTGTGAGAATTGTGTTAGATTCAAAGGAAAATGTTTCAAGCTCATAGTCTTCAAGCGGGGTCGGAACGATGGGAAGGAGGGAGGTTGATATAACAGTCAAAGGTTTAGGAGGATGAATTGGAAAATCAGACACATCAAACAAAAATGATTCAACCTCAATATTATCCTCATGACTCTCCTCAATACTATCCTCAATATTCAACTCATCCATGCCATTATCATCAAAATCTAGACGCATATGAGATTCGGGAGAAACATTTAATAACTCGGGATGATGATTTGAACATAAAATTTCAATTAAATCGACAGGTTCATCATCCGAAATATTCCCGGCGTCTATATCCTCAATCAAGTGAAAGTCAATTTCTTTAGACACCTCCTCAAAAGCATGGATGTTTAACAATGTAGGTTCTAGAGTGGAAGTGTAAAGATCGAAAGGATTAGGTGCGGTTTCACTCGAAAGGGGTTCCTCACAATTTGGCAAATCAAACACTACAAAATCACACAACTCATCATTTTGGACACATGTTTGAAAATTGGAGTTATTGGATTCAATTGGGTATGGGTAGGTTTGATTTGGAAATCCTCTCACATTCTCACTCTGTCCAACCGCCTCCTCATACATTGAAAAATTTGGGGCTAGCTGGAAACTAGCTTCCGGTTCAGCAGGTTGCATAAGGGTGGCCACGGACGCTTCCACATTCCTAACCATTTTGTTTGTTGCTGCGACATATGCCTCCAACGCCTCTTCCAAGCTAGACTTGGGTGGTATGGGGGTTTCGGTAAAAGAATCGAAATCGTGTGGATATGCAAAACTCCCAACAGGCTGTGTAGAAATATTGTCTAATGACGGTGGAAAAGTCGGGTAGGACTGGTAGGAAGTGGGTGATTGGACAGGAGTAGGGTCAACATATGGATAAAAAGGTGAATAGTCGTGCGGATCCCTAGAAATAGATGAGTGGAGAGGGGTGAAAGATCGGCTGCGAGATTGAGCAATATGCTGAGCAATGGACATCGGCTTAGGAGTGACAGAAGGGCTTGAAAAAGTGGTATCAACATATGGAGGTGGTAATGATTGACTTGGTTGACACAAAGTGGGTTGAAAAGTCGAATTGTTTCTCCTAGACGCCTCTATTTGATCTTTCAAAGATAATTTAGGCATGGAAGGATCGTCTTTAAATTGATCGAACAAATTGCCGAACGACGCAAAATTAGGTTCGGGATACCAAAGTTCGGTAAGTGATTTATTATGTGGGGTACCCATGTTAGAAGAAAGGGAGAAAGAAAGAAAGTTTGTTGGTGCAAGGATTTATTTGCGGCCAAAGTTTGCAAGCTTTCTAATACTAATTTTCCTTTTTCTTTTTCTTTATATGAAAATTGTTGCAAAAAGATTTTTAATAAAAAATATGCAACCGAAAAATGTTACTTGCAATCAGTTATTATCTTAAGCATATCACAAGAATCTTTATTTGGAAAAAATTATTGCAAAAAGATTTTCGAGAAAAGATATGCAACAAAAAAGATTACTTGCAATCAATTTTCATTTCAAGCGGGGCCCAAAAATCCTGCACAAGATCGTTATATGGAAAGAGAAAGATTTTTCAAGCGCGCAAAATTCTGCAGGCAATTCACAGAAAATATCTCAAAATTTGCAGAGGAGAAATAACAAGGAGCTTACAGTGCAAATTCCAGAGGCTGAAAGCACGACGGCGCCGCCCTTCCGCGGCCGAAACGGGGTTTACACCGCGGTTCCGCGGTTGAATAGCATGCACGGATCCCGAGAAAAATTTTGGTGTTCAGATTCAGCTAAAGGACCGCGTTTCCGCGGTTTAAGTTGGGGTTAGGCGGCGGAATCGCGGCTCTATGGAGGGCACAGATCTCTGAAAAAATTCCACTGTTCTGTTGTTTGAAATCTCTTCTGTTCTGATCTTTTGATTTCTGTTTTGCTTTCTGGAAATTTCCAGATCCGATTTTGTATATCCTGCAATATTCAAACAACAAAGTATCCCTTCCAAAAATAACAGATGAAATATTTTTTATATTTTTTGGATTTTTTTAGATTTTTATGATATTTTAATTAAGATTAACCCGAAATTGCAAAAAGGAAATACTACGCCATCCCCAGCAACGGCGCCATTTGATTTGTACTCAAAAATATAATTAACCGCAATCAAGAACGGCGTCGCATGAAGCTAGCCGGTGAGTACGGGTCGGTCCACAGGGATGTTGTGAATCTCCTAATCGCGCTAACGAGTTAATTCCGAATGGTGTTCGGATTAATTATTAAATCTAAAAACCTAATTATTCTATACTACGATTATCTAGATCTAGTCTTGCTAGGGTTAGGTTTAGGGATGGTTTGGAAATGCAGGTAAATCTCAACGCTTTCTATACCCGAATGAAGATCTATGAGGAGTTATGGTAATTATCAATAAAGAGGATTAGATCCATTCGGGAAGGTGTTCCTTCCTCTAGGTTCTTGTCCTTCCTTTAGAGATCCTTACCCTAACCTCCATGGAAAACGCGCGCAACCGGGCTTTTACACTACGGTATCACCGCTACATCGAGGGATAGGGTGCCGTAGGGCGCGGTATGTGCGTGTATGCATGGAGTCCTATTGTAAATATTTGGTGGGTAAGAAAGGGATGAGAGATCTCATCTCTCAAAATCCTTCCTCAAAGCTAAACCCTAAACAAGTTCGTAGGGCATGAAATTAAATCTACCTAGGGCAAGGAATTGAAATCTACACTAGGGCAAGAAATTAAATTACTTACAGATGCATCCCTCCAATCATCCATGCAGGGTTGTCAGATCTGAATTTCTGAATGGAAAAGAAACACCGATGCTCTCCAAAAGAATTTTGTATTTTATTAAAAGGAGGCATATGGTTTACAATCTTTAGAGTTCTATTTATAGGAAATAGACACCCTAGGTTACATTTTGATCCGCATGTCTACAATTACAAAAATAGCCCTATAAAGACCAGTCAACGTCGCATCAAGTTTAGGTAAAATTTTCAGCTCCTGATTGCGCTTGATGGCCGCGGAACCGCGGCTTTGGTAGGGGTTGGGCCGCGGTTCCGCGGCCCAATAGTGAACTTGGCTTGTCAAATTTTTTGTGTTGCTTTTGGGCTTTATTTTCTTGCTGTTTCTACATGTCCTTTTCCATTTGGGCTTCTAGGTTGGTTCCAGATCTTCAGTGAACAATTTGCAATGGATTTTTAACCGTTCGCTTTAAGTCGATGTCTTGAATCTTGCTTTGTGAATTGTTCCTTATGTATGCTTGATCAAGATTCTCTGTTTGTTGGTTAAAGTCCACATTTTCATCGTTTTTACATCGTTTGCACTGTTTTCTGTCCAAGAACCTGTAACCTGTAACATGTAGCAGACATGCGTCAAAAGCACCTGTTTATTTATAAAAAGAATAAGAATGGGGAATATAATAATGCAATATTCTAGTCTGAACAGTAGCCCTCCGTCATTTCAGATAAGTCCTACTTAGTATTCGTACTTTGTTTGTTGACCTTCGTCAAGGTATAGTGTGCGGTAGCTAACTAGTATTTATCTGTTTAATGCATATGATGCAGATTGGATTAGGGTAGTTGTACGGCCTTGTTGATCTCCGTCAAGGGTCATGCGGGTGGGTCTGATTTAATCAAGAAATGACGGGTTGAACTTGACTAGCACCCTATGATTTGTTGACCTCCGTCAAAGTCATGGGATGCTTGGGGCAGAATATTATCGGGAATTTCAAGTGTTGAAATTTGCAATGAGATTGCATACCTTCTATGAGATAGATGGATCCTGATACCCACTGCGAGTAAAAGTTACTCCTGGGAGACTTTTACATAGGACAATTAGCCGATCAAGTAGGTGACTAGAAAGGTGTTTATGGGGTTATGCCTCTAGGAAAACAAGGTTTACTTTAATTAGGTCCGTGCGAAAGCACGGGGAACCTCCTTCAAAGTACCAACACTGGCCTGGCCGAAAGATTGGCGAACTTGTAAGGTGTAATTAATCCCGGCTAGTTTTTCCTTTTAAAGGTTTGAAGGAAGATTTGATAAAAATAGTGGGAGACATCCTGATTAGATAAGATAATAACCAATCTAATCTTGCAATAGCATACGCTAAAGTGTTTCCTTCTCTCTTTCTCCAGGTAGCGACCATGTCAAGTCTTAATCAAGATAATAATATGGATGTATTGACTGAACTAGCTTATACTGAGCAGGAGAACGTTGGTCCCGTTCTTTCTTATATGTGTTGTAAGACTGAGCATGAAATAGGAAAATATCTAGATTCTCACGCCACCCAAACGAAGAATAGTCATGTTGATGCATCTTCTTCAGATGTGTTAGTTATGGAGAACTGTTTCTCAGTTCACTCTACGTCCTGGGTATTAGATACCGGATCGGGATCCCACATATGTAATATGTTACGTGGGCTACGTAAAGGTAGAGAACTGGGAATGGGTGATCATTCCGTAAGAGTAGGGAATGCTGCAGATATTGCAGCCAAAGCTGTTGGCGAATATCACCTTGTATTACCAAGTAGTAATACATTGATTCTAAACGAGTGCTATTATATACCGAACATGATGTGCAACATTATATCAGTTTCTTTATTAAGTAAAGAAGGATATAATTTTGTAATACAGGATAATGTTATGAAAATCTTCCTAAATCAAAAGTTGATTGGATCAGGCTCATTACATAATGGCATATACGTTCTCAATCAAACTACAGTCCTTAATATACAAAACACAAACAAGCGGAAAAGTTCAGAAATGAACGAATCCTTCTTATGGTATTGTAGACTAGGTCATATCAATGCGACACGGCTAGCTAAGTTACATAAGGATGAATATTTGAATCCGTTCGAATTATCATCTTATGATACTTGCCAGTCATGTCTCAAAGGAAAGATGACCAAAACTCCGTTTAGTGGACACGAAGAAAGAGTTATAGAACTCTTGGGACTGATACATAGTGATGTATGTGGTCCCATGTCTACACATGCCAGGAACGGTTCTTCCTACTTCATTACATTCACTGACGATCTCTCAAGATACGGACATGTGTTCCTGATGAAACACAAGTCTGAAGCTTTTGAGAAATTCAGGGAATATAAGCACGAAGTAGAGAAACAAACGGGCAAAAGTATTGAGATTCTTCGATCTGATCGAGGAGGGGAATACTTGAGCAATGAGTTCCTGGACAATCTAAAAGAGAATGAGATTCTCTCTCAGCTTACTCCTCCTTATACACCACAGCACAACAGTATATCGGAGCGGAGGAATCGCACCCTATTAGATATGGTGCGCTCTATGATGAGCAATGCTGAGTTACCTATTTCCTTCTGGGGATATGCGCTTGAGATAGCGGCATACCCACTGAATAAAGTTCCTACCAAATCTGTGCTTACCACTCCATATGAGATATGGGAAGGAAAGAGACCATATCTTAATTTTGTTAAGATATGGGGTTGCCCAGCCTATGTCAAAAGACAAAAACCGGAAAAACTCGAGGCAAGATCTGTTTTGTGTAAGTTTGTTGGATATCCCAAGCATTCGCGAGGGTATATCTTCTACCATAGTGAGGAACAGAGGATGTTTGTTGCTCAACACGCCACCTTTTTAGAAAAGGAATTTCTTGCAAAAGAGATTAGTGGCTCTGAGGTAGAACTGGAAGAAGTTCCAGCAGAACAAACTACAACAGAAGATTTGATGGAACCAGAAGATTCAGTAGTTCTTGACGAACCCCAGCCTCTCCACCGATCTAGTAGGGTTTCTCATCCACCTGAGAGATACTACGGTTTTCTCGTTGATGGTGGTAGCGAGTATTGCATCATGGAAGATGATGACCCGACTAGTTTCGAGCAGGCCATCACGAGTGGTGACTCTGTGATGTGGCTGGATGCAATGCGATCTGAGATGGAATCCATGTACACCAACAAAGTATGGACTTTGGAAGTTGCTCCTGAAGGGGTAAAACCTATTGGGAGCAAATGGATCTTTAAGAAGAAACTTGGTGTAGATGGAAAAGTTGAGACTTGTTGCAAAGGGTTTTTGTCAACGACCAGGTGTGGATTATGACGAAACCTTTTCTCCCGTGGCTATGCTTAAGTCCATCCAGATCTTACTTGCCATTGCTGCATACCATGACTACGAAATCTGGCAAATGGATATTAAGACCGCCTTTCTAAATGGTGATTTAGAGGAGTGCGTGTACATGACTCAGCAAGAGGGCTTCGTAGATAGTGGGAGCAGCGGAAAGGTGTGCAAGCTGCTTAAATCCATCTACAGGTTAAAGCAGGCATCGCGGAGTTGGAACATCTGCTTTGATGTTGTAGTCAAAGAGTTTGACTTCATCGAAAACATAGATGAACCTTGTATATATAAAAAGGTTGAAGAGAGTAAGGTTGTCTTCCTCGTATTGTACGTGGATGACATACTCTTGATAGGGAATGATGTTCCTATGCTGCACTCGGTCAAGCTCTTCTTATCACAAAAATTCTCAATGAAAGATATAGGTGATGCCTCGTGCATACTGGGAATAAAGATCTATAGAGATAGATCTAAACGGATACTGGGATTGTCCCAATCCAGGTACATTGACACCATACTAAAGAGATTTAGTATGGAAGAATCCAAGCGTGGGAACTTACCCACGATCTCTGGACTCACTCTCTCCAAAGAGATGTCTCCCAAGATTGATTTGGAGAGAGCTCGCATGCGAGGGATACCCTATGCTTCGGCAGTAGGCTCTATCATGTATGCGATGCTATGTACCAGATCCGATGTACCATACTCACTAAGTATAGTGAGTAGGTATCAAGCCGATCCTGGAGAGAGTCACTGGATAGCTGTGAAGAACATTCTCAAGTACTTGAGAAGGACTAAAGAGATGTTCTTAGTGTATGGTGACGGAGAACTCCAGGTGGAGTCCTTTACCGATTCAAGCGTCCAAAGTGATAAGGACGACTCTAAGTCGCACTCGAGATTTGTCTTTACACTCAATGGAAGGGCGGTGTGTTAGAAAAGTTCCAAATAGGAAACCGTTGTAGACTCGACGATGGAGGCTGAATACATCGCTGCCAACGATGCTGCAAAGGAGGCTGTCTTGATGAAGAAGTTCATTACTGAACTTGTTGTGGTTCCATTCATTGAGCATCCAATACCTTTGTATTATGATAACAATGGAGCTATATCTTTGGCCAAGGAACCCAGGTCCCATCAGAAGTCCAGACATATTCTGAGGCGGTATCACCTGATCCGGAAGATAGTTGATCGCCGGGAGATCGAGGTCACGAGAGTTGATACAAAGGACAACACTGTGGATCCACTTACGAAGGCCATTCCCCAGACACAGTTTGAGAGACTCTTCGGGATGCTGGGTGTGAGATACTACAACAGCTGGCCTTAGTGTAAGTGGGAGATTGTTAGTTATATATATGCCCTAGAGGCCATTGTTGTACATATGATGTATATTATAGTGAATGCTTGGATATATATAGAGAGGACTTTCTTGCTCGTCAAGATAGTATGCTATTTGGTTTCACTTTATCTTAACATGTTGACTTATATTAGTTTACTGTCTTACTCTCACATGTTGATAAAGCCCTTAGGATATGTACTCGACTACTAGGACTATGATGAGATCATACTAGTGGGGCCATGGTAGTCAACGAGCACATCCTATAACTGTTCCTAGTCGAGGGTGTGTCGAGTGAGGGCATCGATACACCAGAGTAGACTAGCGTATACGCATCTTGACCAATATGATGGGCGATGGATGATCCTATATCCATCGGTGTTTGACATCAAAGATGGTGTACGGGTGCTCAGTGGAGACTGGGTACACTGAACGGACTTGCCGAGAACTCCTAGATGGCATTATACCTCACGTCAGATGGCAGTTCTCTGGTGACACTGGTACAGGGTAGTCTTTAGACCCCAGATCGTCATAGAGTCTTGTGTGATTCCCACTGTGCTTTGATTTCCACCTTACAACGTCCAAGAGGGCGTGCACAACGGTGGCTTTTGGGTACAGTCCCGAATCACATGGAGGAAATGAGCGATAGGAGGGGTTTCGTCTCTCCCGGTATAGGGAGTTGATGTTGTGCTGTGTTCGATTGGCTATAACTGGAACTCCCTGGCCAGGGCGGATATAGAGTACTACTGGTAAGTGTTATCAGTAGGTTCTCGACCTGTTATAAGCCTCACATCGACATGACTTATCGGTTACTGGGGTCTGACGTACACCACCCCTATACTGGATATGCGACATATCAAACGAAGAGACCGGACTGTACGATAGTGTTACTGATTGGATTCACAGGAGAATGTACAGGCTTGCTTGTTGATCTTCAGATCGATCAATAATTGGGTGGCTGTTACGTTTAGCTGACCTCTTGCAGCTTGTGGGTGTTTGATATGATCATCACCTACTGCCGGTGTTAGTTATGTGTATGCCCTAGAGGCCATTACTATACATGAGATGTATATTGTAGTGGATGCTTGGACATATATAGGGAGGACTTTCTTGCTCGACATGATAGTATGCTATATGGTCACTCTTTACCATAACGTGTACACTGATTGTCTCTCTGTTACATGTTGGTAAAGCCCTTAGGATGTGTACTTGACTACCTGGATTATGATGTGGATCATACTAGTGTGGACATGGTAGTCCATAAGTACATTCTTCAAGGTCCCTAGTCGTGGGTGTATCGAGACAGGGCATCGATATACCAGAGTAGACTAGCATATACCTTCTCGATCCATATAGATGGGCGATGGATGATCCCATATCCATTGGTGTTTGACATCAGAGATGATATACGGGTGCTCAGTGGAGACTGGGTACACTGGACGGACTCGCCAAGAACTCCCAGATGGTATTATACCTCACGTCAGATGGCAGTTGTCTGGTGACACTGGTACAGGTTAGTCTGTAGACCCGAGATCGTCATTGAGTCTTGTGTGATTCCCACTGTGCTTTGATTTCCACCTTACCATGTCCAAGAGGGCATGCAAAACGGTGGTTTTTGGGTACAGTCCCGAGTCACATGGAGGCAATGAGCGATAGGAGGGGTTTCGTCTCTCCCGGTATTAGGGGTTGATGTTGTGCTATGCTAGATTGGCAATAACAGGGAAGTCCCTGGCCAGGGCTGGTTTAGAGATTTACTAGTAAGTGTTACCAGTAGTTTCTCGACCCGTTATGAGCCTCGCATCGGCATGACATATCGGTTATTGGGATCTGACGTTTACCATCACTAGAAATGCGACATATCAGACGAGGAGACCGGACTGTACGGTAGTGTCACTGTCAGGCTTTTTGCAGGAGTTGGAGTGGGCTTGCTTGCTGATCTTCTGATCGCTCAATACCCGGGTAGCCGTTACGTCCAGCTAGTACCGCTGACGGCTTGTGGGTGCTTGATATGATCATCACCTACTGCCGGCGTTTTGACGAGTCTTTAGAGTCCTACATAAAGGTTTTACAGGCTCAGGCAAAACGAAATAGGAGCACATATGTGATATGTGCGGGACCGAGAATAATGTGAGTATGTGATACCGTATTCTATTCTCGCGATGTTTGTATCGATCGGTTATATGCGATATAACCAGGTTATCGAATCAAGGGTTGATTCGATAAGTCGATACGTTGGATGTTCGTCGGTTATATGTGATATAACCGGATTATTAAGTCAAGTGTTGATTTAATAATTTAGTGTATAATTGTATATGTGATATACTAATTTACATTAACTAACATTGGTTCACTTAAGCATTTGTTTTTCTCACTTGGGCACAACTTAATATATATGTGATATATATTTATTTGTGTTCATTTTGTATCATGGTTGTTGATACACTCTACATGGGTGTATGAGACATATACCATTATAATTATATTGGTAGGGTTTTAATATACAAAGTAAATACAAATTTAGTGGATAATTGTTCAAGTGCATGAAGCTTCATGAAGCTTGTGAGTGCATTGACCAAAGTCCACTAGTTTTGTTTTACTTAGGAAATGTATAAACCTAACCACTATAATTAGCCATGGTTATGTCTCTACATGAGTTAGTATATGATACCCACTCACCCATAGTTAGCTCCCTCTCTCTTTATTAGTTTTCATTCTCATTTTCGAGATCATCTTCTTCCTCCTTCAAATGCTTGCTAGGGTTTGATAAAGAGAGAAAAATATAGTGAGAAAAGAAATTCTAAAGTGTACCCATTTCCTATTTCATCATTCTCTACTAGACTAGCACTTTAGTTTAGGGTGTTTGCTTCACTAATTCTCTAGTTAGTGAAGTAGAAGCTTGAGTTCGTATTCCCTCGACGTAGATCATCTTCGGCCTCGAAGACTTCGAGCAATACCGTTGCTATCTTCTCATGGAGCCGTCCGAGAGTCCGGGAGCACCATGATCGCAACGAAGGAACTACTACAAGGAGCTTATGAAGTGAAGGACCGATCTACAAAGGATGTATTTCGTATTCACTTAGTCGTAAAAGTTGTTTACTTGCTTTGTTTCGCCTAATCTCTAGTCTAAGATCTTGGTTAGGGTTGTTCGGCACGGCTAAAATTTTAATCGGGCATGGTTGATGCCTTGTAGAACCTTGTTAGAGTGCCTAGGAACCCTACAGTGGTATCGGAGCCTAGCTAGAGTATTAGACGACGTGTTTACGAAGTTAAAACTCCGATCGAACTCCGAAACGTCGAAATAGACCCCTCTCTGGAAATTTTGTAAAAATGTGATTTTTTCTGCGTTAAAAATACTCAAAAAAATCAGCAGGGAATTCTAAGAGTTACTGTAAAATACGACATCCTAATTCCACCAAAGCGCCGCTGAACCTCGGCAATACCTTGCTTGCGCGGCGGTTCCACGGCGGAATAGTAGAATTAGGGTTAGTTTTTTGTGCAGTAATATCCGTAGGTACTTGTACATTCTTCTGGGTATTTTTAATCCGACTCAAGTGTTGAGTGTTCTGGGGATTATTTTGTATTCATTGATTCGATCGGAAAATTTAATTTCGTGCTTTTCCGGATAATTTAGAAAGTATTAAAATGTTCGAACGGATATCATTAACTCGCTTTTTCCCGACACGAAAAACTTTCAAGTGTTGAATTTTTCTTGAGTTTAAATCTTTCGGAAAAACGTGCATGTGACGCGATGGACCCTTTAGAAAAACACAAACCTTAACTCGATTATGTGACCGTCTGAACCGCCTCTAAACCTTAGGGTTTGGGGTAGTATGGCGTGCCACATGTGAGGCGTTGGCTTGACCCTTCTACGGCTGGATCGTTGGTACTGTGACGTATTCTGGAAATTTTTTTTTGAACTCCGCTCAAGTGTTGAGCTATTAAAGAAATCTTGGGTATTTGATTATTCGATCAGAAAGTTTAATACTGTCTATTTATCTGGAATGTGATACAATATGTGGAATTCATATAGTTTGGCATGAAATGCGAAGTATGTGATATTTCGGATTTACGATGTTGTTCATATCAGATTTTTGCATTTTTATACCGCCCAATTTTTATCACATTGCTTATCGGTAGGTACTCTTGAGCCGTGTTTGCTAGTTAATTGCAGGATACAGGTTCTCAGCTCTAAACAATAAAATTCATGGAAAAGCAGGACAAATTCCGGATTACTGCCAACCACAGATAAAACACGGGTCTCCACTCTCTATCCGTATGTTTCCTCTCACCAGTTTAAGGGACAAAATGGCAAATCGATGTCATTTTCATGCACAAAGCTCAATGTCAACACAAGATCCAACATATCTACACGGTGCTCGAGGAAATCATGGCAAAAGATCCACATCACATCACCTTTTGTTCTGCTGAAATTCTGGAAAAAATATGAAGAGTTTCTGAGAAAAAACATATATCACACTGCATACAACAACAAACAGGAGAAAACCACCATGTTTCATGGCCTAACTCCACTAAAGGGCCGCGGTTCCTTGGCATAAGCATGCTTAGGCCGCGGAACCGCGGCCGTACGGGCTTCTCAGTGGACGATGTTTCAGGGGTATTTTGGTCATTCTATATGGAGGCAGTTTGTTGCCCTAGATTTCCATTTCCCTGCCTATAAATAGTCCAGAACATGCCAAAGCCAAGGGTCCTCATTCTTGTATTTAGATTTTAGAATACATGTTGTTATTCTTCTTCCTCTTCTCCATTAAAAACTTGTAGTGAGCTTTTGTGAGTGAAGAATGTATAAAAGAGTTCTCTTTGTTATCATGCTTGTCTTGTTCTTTTGTTAATTATAATTGCTTGTAATTTTCATTTGGTAATCTAGTTGTTTGTTTCTTTCTTGTTCTCTTTTTCTTTATCCTTAAACAACAATGATGCTTAAGCTTGATCCTTGCCAAGGTGAGGTCTCAAATAGCTAGTTGTAGTCTTCTAACCTCTTTCTTTCTATCTTCCTCCTTTGTTTTATTTTCTTTTTCTTATAATGGGTGGGTAGTTTTCATACTTGTTAGGGTAGGATAAGGAAAGTTTGAGAGAAGGAAATCTCTCTCACTCTTTTCTTACCCAACATCTTAATTCGGACTCCCGTTAATTGAACCACAATCCGCTCCCTACGGCACCTTATCCTACATGATAGCGGTGATTTCTTAGTGAGACCGGTTGTGGTTGAATTAACCGGAGGTTAAGGCTAAGAGCCAAGAACGGACGGACAAGCACCAAAAGGAAGAACTTATGCGTTGGAAAGCTTAGCTTATACTCGCAAGTTCCTTCCTAGTCGTGCTAATCCCCGTTGCTGCCGATTACCATAACACCGATATTAAGAGTGGCAACGAAAGAAGTGAGCGACTCCTAACTCAAACTAACCTAATCCTAACCCTAACAAGCTCTCTTTATATATCATTTTAGCACATAGTTAAACTCAAAACAAACCTGGACATTTGGACTTAACTCGTTAAAGCACATAGAAAAAGATTCCCATCTCCCTGCGGACGACCCATACTCAACCGGCTAGCTACAAGCGAAACCGTCTTGATTGCGGTAATTAACTAAGCACACAAAAACTCTACCAATCAAATGGCGTCGTTGCCGGGGAGACGGTAGTTTATTTCTTTATGTAATTTCGGGTTAATTTGTGAATATAAATATAACCGAAAAACAAAACAAAAAATATACATTGTAAAAAACCATCTTGTTATTTTTGATTAGTTTTTGTGCAAGTGTGCAGGATAAAAAGACGGTCGAGTACAGTGCCAAAGACGTGGGAAGTTAGACCCATATCTCGCGGCTACACCGCGACGGATCAAGACAAGAACCAACGGTCTACTGTAAAATTCTGGAGCAGATCCAGTGAGCAAAGCCATATTCAAGGGCTTCAAAACTGAAGATGACACCCAGACCAGCACCTGCAAGAAATTTGAAAGGCCAACACATCATTCCTGCCGCGGAACCGCGGCATAAGAGCCCTTTGGCCGCGGAACCGCGGCCATTTGGTGCCCTCAAAACCCTAAAATCTCTGTGAGTCCTTCTGCTCTCCTCCCCACTCCTCTGAACTCCACTGAACTGTGTTTTCTGCAGCATTCTTTACGCAAACTCTCTTCCCCCTTTTAATAAATTGTTTTTGTGCAGGATTCTTTGCGCCGCGCTAAAATAAAAATTGTTTGCAGTTGATTGTTACTGCTTTGCATATATTAATACGGACTTTAAGGGGCTTGAAACCAATCCAGATTGGGTAGGGATTTCATCACCCTTCCCAGGACCCCAGAAATCACAAAAAGCATATGCATTGACCATTGTTTAATTAAAAAATACTAAACTCAGCCCTAAGGACTTCGCGCTCAATAGGACAGAGGACTAGTTACAGGCATCGGCCGTTTATCCTATCCTGACTTTGCGGTGTCTAGGCAAGTGTGTCTAAGGCAAGTGGTTACTTAATTAGGACCACTACTTACGTAGTGGGGAGCCTGCCACTTACCTGGCACTTACCTTGCCGCAATTGGCGGAGAAGAGGCGGTTTGAGGCCCTATTTCTAGCCCTTTGGAACAGTTAGAAGTTGTCTAGCTGACCTAGGTGACCCTAGATCTAGGTGTGATTGTGCATATCTTGTTTGTGATTGCTTTAAGCCGTAAGTCCGTACTTATTTTTGTAAAGCTCTTTCTAAAAAGAAAAAAAAACACAAAAACCTAAAAAAGAAAAAAACTTTTATAAAAACTTGCCCTTTGTCGCCAGAATCCATTTTTCATCCACCTCTTATCGTATTTCTTCATTGACGTTTTCTTACCCTCACCTTCTCCATTTTGACTATACTAAACTCGTTTAGTGTATGTCCGCTTGGACTCGGGACACTAGCGCCCGCCTAGGCCGCGTTTCGTTAGTCGCTACCGACTATGCGATCGACTCAGACGTCGAAACTCCGTCCACGCCTCTTTCACCCTTACCTTTGCCGGCCAACTCCGACGTTGACCCAAATTCTGTTCATACATCCTCACCTTCACCATCACCAACCTCTTCTTCCGCGATGTCAGGATTTAATCCAAACATCTCTTTGACTCCCCCGGGAGTGACTCCACCTCCTACGGATGCAAATAACCCACCACCACCGCCTGTTGTAGCGCCGCAGCAAATCGCGCTCCAGGATCGTTTCTATCCCACCCGTTCTGCACTTCCCACCTGTCTTTCTCTTCCATTGGCCAATGGGGATAATTTTGAAATTAAACCCCACTTCATTAATATGCTTCCGAAATTTCATGGGCTTGAATCTGAAGATGCCTATATCTTCATCAACAAGTTTCAAAATGTTTGTGCCATGATGAAAACTACCCAGCTGTCGGACGATGCTATACGGCTACGGGTCATTCCGTTCACTTTGTGCGATCTTGATGAAAAATGCCTGTATAGCACCGCTTACCACTCCATAACCAGTTGGGACGAGTTTGTGAAAGCGTTTCTCAAGAAATTCTATCCGAATCATAAAATCTCAAGGATCCGTAACAAAATCAACCAATTCTCTCAGCTTCCTACTGAACCCTTCTGGAAGTGCTTTGACCGGTATAAAGACCTTCTTGTTCAGTGCCCTCACCATGGTATCGAGAAATGGCAACTTTGCCAAAACTTATACGAGGGCCTGAACCCAGCAACCAAGCAGTTGTTGGAAACCATTTGTCAGGGCCACTTCCTATCGAAATCTGACGAGGAAGCGTGGCAATTCTTCGACGACCTTGCGGAACAAACGCTTCAATGGGAGAGCACCAGACCAACTTCCTCTTCTTCTTCCTCCACCTCTACTGGTCAGTCTAGGGTAGGAATTCACCAACTCGATGTCTTTATTGCGATGAAAGCTGAAATGGCTGCAATAACGAGAAAACTTGAAGCGATAGAGAGCAAATTTTCATCTCCTGCTCCTGTCCCTGTTCTTCCCCTTCGTACCATTTGTGCTTGTTGTTCCGATCCTTCTCACTTAACCGAAGAGTGTCCTTACAATCCACCATCTCAAGGACAGGATCAGGTTAATACTGCATTTCAGCAAAGACCGAGAAATGATCCATACTCTTCTACCTACAATCCCGGTTGGAGGAACCACCCCAATTTCGCCTGGAATCAGAATCAGCAACAATTCCAAGGCAACAATTTCTAGAGGCCCCCTCCTCCGCAACAACAAGCGCAACAACAAACTCAACATCAGTTTCAGCAGCCCTTCCAACCCCAACCTTTTCAAAATCAGACGAACAACTTTGCACCCAACAATTCTTTTCCGCAAAACAACTTTGTTCCGTCAAACAACGATAAGGTTTCCTCGCTAGAACGAAGTCTGGAGGCGTTCGTTAAACAATCGACACAATCCACCGCCAACATCCAGTCGTCTATTCAGTCTTTGGTGCAACACACTGCTGCATATGGGCAAAGCATCAAGACCATCGAATCCCAGATTGCACGGCTGAATGCGGCGTTAAGCGAGCGAGAAAAGGGGAAGCTTCCATCTCAACCACTCCCAAATCCCGGTCACCCACATAATGTACATGTTGCTCTTGAACAACAGAACCATAATGTGAGTGTCGTGACTACATTGAGATCGGGAAGGATGCTGCACAACAACATCGGCACAACAATTGAGGATAATGACACCCCGGCCGCTTCTTCTTCTTCTTCTTCTTCTTCTTCTTCTTCTTCGTCTTCCGAGCCTCTTCTCCATTCGTCAAAAGGCTCTTCTTCTTCTTCTCCTTCTGCTCTGAACGGACCCACTTCTCACTCCATGAAAACACCAGCTCTGGGATCCGTTCCAGCTCCACAATCTCCTCCACAAGCATTGGACTCAACCAATTTTAAAAACGTTCCATTTCCAAACCGGTTGAGGTCCAATAAACAAAATCCACAAATGGAGAAGATTCTGGAGTTGTTTAAGCAGGTTAACATCAACATTCCCCTTTTAGATGCTGTCCAACAAGTCCCGTCCTACGCGAAAATCTTAAAGGACTTGTGCACGAAAAAGAGGAAATCTCAGGTACCCAAGAAAGTTTTCTTGGCTAGTGCTGTGAGTGATGCTCTTACCCAATCTTTACCGCAAAACCGGAAGGACCCGGGCTGTCCTACGATTTCTATTACCATTGGGGATAAGAACATCAACCGCGCACTATTAGATCTTGGTGCCAGTGTTAACCTGCTTCCGTACTCAGTATATGAGCAATTAGGTGTAGGAGAGCTGAAACCCACACACTGTACTCTCCAAATGGCTGACCGATCAATCACCCATCCTAGGGGTGAGCTAGAGGATGTGTTAATCAAGGTTGGGGACTTCATATTCCCTGTTGACTTCGTTGTATTAAACACACAGCCTATAGCTAACCCCCGGAATCAAATTCCGATGATACTCAGTCGCCCATTCCTTGCAACCTCAAATGCTGTGATCAATTGTCGCAATGGTTCGATGAACCTATCTTTTGGAAACTTGCCAATTGAACTCAACATTTTTAGGTTGGGGAATCAGCCCACCGAACCTAATGCTCATATACTAGACGTTTGCTCAATCCAGAAGATCACCCCAGAAGAGTGTGAATTCGAGGAGTTTTTGTTCGATCACGATAACCTTAACGCCACTAGTGCGTTCCTCTTCGAACCTGCTGCTGTTTCTGCGCCCGATAATGACTACGAGTGTTTCACTTTCTCGAACGATCATAGCCCCTCACCACCCGAGTTTGAATCCTTCGAATTTCCGGATGAGTTACCTAAACCATCCAACTCGGTCGCTTACACTCGTTTCGAACCTTTGCTGGAATCCTTTGAGTTCGAGACCTTCTCACCAATCTTGCCTTCAATCGTTTCACCTCCAACGCTCAAACTCAAGCCTTTGCCATCTCACCTTAAGTACGCTTACTTGGGTGAGAACGAGACCCTCCCTGTTATCATCTCGGCTTCTCTAGCTCCAGAGATAGAGAAAGCCCTTCTTGCGGTCTTGCACAGTAATAGCCAAGCTTTTGGCTGGTCAATGGCGGACATCAAGAGGATTAGTCCCCTGATCGTTGAACATCACATTCATCTGATGGATGATGCCAAACCAGCCAGGGATCCATAAAGGCGACTCAACCCAGTCATGAAGGAGGCTGTGAAAAAGGAAATCGTGAAGTGTCTGGATAGTGGTATCATTTACCCTATCTCTGATAGCCAGTAGGTTAGCCCTATTCACGTTGTCCCTAAGAAATCAGGCATAACGGTCATTACTAACGAGGCGAATGAGTTAATCCCTACTCGCACCCAAACTGGGTGGCGAGTATGCATCGATTACAGAAAACTCAACGCCGCAACGCGGAAGGACCACTTTCCGCTATCTTTCATTGACCAAATGCTTGAACGATCGGTCGGACACGAGTACTACTGCTTTCTTGATGGCTACTCCGGCTATAAACAGATTCCCATCGCCGAAAAAGACCATGACAAGACCACATTCACTTGTCCTTTCGGCATATTTGCATATCGACGCATGCCCTTTGGGTTATACAATGCGCCCGCTATCTTCAAGCGGTGTATGATGGGAGTCTTCTCAGACATGGTAGAGAAATTCCTGGAGATCTTCATGGACGATTTCTCCATCTTCGGCGATTCCTTTAACGAGTGTTTGCTGCAACTTGACGCTGTCCTTACCCGATGTAAGGACATGAACCTTACTTTGAATTGGGAGAAGTGCCACTTCATGGTGCGCGAAGGTATTGTCTTAGGACGTATCATTTCGCAAAATGGCATAGAGGTTGACAAAGTGAAGATTGAGGTCATTTCCAATCACCCTCCTCCCAGATACGTCTGAGACATCCGAGCCTTCCTTGGCCATGCCGGTTTCTATATTCGGTTCATCAAGGACTTTAGCAAGATTGCTAGGCCCTTGACTCTTCTACTGGCCAAGGACACGCCATTCGACTTCAACTCGAGCTGTGTGACTGCGTTCGAGTCATTAAAAAGCTCACTCACTTCTGCTCCCGTTCTTTCTTCACCTGACTGGACGCACCCATTTGAGATTATGTGCGATGCATCCGACTTTGCCATTGGTGCTGTCCTTGGACAACACATCAACAAGATGCCGCAACGTAATCTATTATGCTAGCCGAATCCTGAACGACGCCCAACTTAATTATACAACAACTGAGAAGGAATTCTTGGCTGTAGTATTTGCTTTAGAAAAGTTCAGGCCTTACCTCATCGGCTCTCCAGTCATTGTCTACACAGACCATTCTGCTCTGCGCCATCTTTTTACGAAGAAAGATGCAAAATCTCGGCTAATACGTTGGATCCTCTTGCTTCAAGAGTTTGACCTTGTCATCAAGGACAAAAGAGGATGTGAAAACGTAGTCGCCGACCATCTCTCACGACTTCCTTCTTCGCCGTCGCCTCAACTTCCGATTAACGACGTTTTTCCGGATGAACAGCTCTTGACAGTATCTCGCGAACCCTGGTTCACAGATATTGTGAACTATTTGGCCACAGGGCTACTACCGACTGAATGGTCAAGTCAGGACAGACTTCGATTCTTATCCCAAGTAAAACACTTTTACTGGGACGAACCCTATCTGTTCAAGTACTGTCCCGACCAGATTATTCGTCGGTGTGTCCCTGACGATGAATTCAAGAGTGTGCTGTCATTTTGCCACGATCAAGCATGTGGCGGGCATTTTGGCCCCAGAAAGACAGCTGAGAAGATCTTGCAATGTGGTTTCTACTGGCCACAACTCTTCAAAGACGCTCATGACAATTGCAAGACTTGCTCCCGGTGCCAACGCTTGGGCCGGATATCCCGGAGGAACGAGATGCCGCTCCAAACAATCTTGGTTGTGGAGATTTTCGACGTTTGGGGGATAGATTTCATAGGGCCGTTTCCCAGCTCTTTAGAGAACTTGTACATCCTTCTCGCTGTTGATTACGTCTCTAAGTTGGTCGAGGCTGTGCCCAGCCAGAGTTAGGTTTCTTAAAGAAAACATTTTCTCCCGTTTTGGGCACCCCCGAGCGATCATTAGCGACAATGGAACTCATTTCTGCAATAAGACTTTCGAGGCCTTGATGCGGAAATATTCCATTAATCATAAGCTATCTAAGCCCTACCACCCCCAAACCTGTGGGCAAGCCGAAGTTTCAAATCGGCAAATCAAGCAAATACTGGAGAAGACGGTTTCAAAGAACCGTAAGGATTGATCGCTGAAACTCACTGATGCCCTTTGGGCATTTCGAACTGCGTATAAGACCGATCTTGGCATGTCTCCCTATCGGCTTGTGTATGGAAAGGCTTGCCACCTCCCTGTGGAAATAGAGCATCGTGCATTTTGGTCGATTAAGGAGCTAAATCTGTCTCTCGATGATGTGGGCAGCCATCGGAAGCTGCAGTTGAACGAATTGAGCGAGCTTAGGGATGAGGCTTACGAAAACGCGGTTGTCGTTAAGAACCGAACGAAGGTGTTTCCCGATAAACACCTTTTGCGCAAAACTTTCACACTTGGTCAACAGGTGCTGCTTTACGAGACCCGGCTACACTTCCATCCAGGAAAGCTCAGATCTCGCTGGAAAGGGCCGTATTTTGTGCGGAATGTATATCCGCATGGCGCTGTGGATTTGGAGAATCCAAAGGACGGTACATTTTTCAAAGTAAACGGACACCGACTTAAAGCTTACCTTAGCGCCGAACAAACAGAGGAGCTCCTGGTCTTACAGGAGCCGGTTTACCCTGCATAATCTTCCTCTGCCTACCACCAAACTTCGGTTATCCAGCCAAGAACAGTGGACACTGTTCCAAATAAGTTTGGGGGTATGTATATACCTTTTTGTATATTTTTGTAGATATTCTTTTCCATTTTTACTATTTTTCTTTTTGTTTGAAAAAAAAAACACAAAAAAAATGTGTATCTAACCGACAATTTTTACCCTTCAATGATCTCTTCATGCAATGACAGTGAGGACACTGTCCAGTTTAAGTTTGGGGGTACGCTCGGTACGCATTTCTAACCTTCGCATTCATATGTATATTTTGCATCTGCATACTAAAATCCATTAAATCCATAAAAATCAGAAAATTTTCTAAAAACATAAAATCTTTTCTGTCAAGTTAGCTAGTGGGAGAACTCTGATTCAACATTTCGACGGTTTTGTTTGATAAGATAAGAATAACTAAATCTTATTTTTAGATTTTGAAAACCTGAAAGATAACTCTCCTTTGAAGTTAACTATAGCTGATATACGTCTTTACATCACACTACACGTGTCGTGAGTTTTGGAAATTAGATGGCAAGTCTTTTATGTCTAAAAACTTTTAAATGGATAAATGATTTTCTGAGGATCAAATAGGTTTGTTCTGAAATAAGTAATATCAAAAATAGTTTATGAAGTGAAGCGAATATGAAGGAATGTTATTGATGCCTTAATTGGAACTAATTCTGAAAAATAACCCATCTGAAACTTGATTGGAATGATTACACACCTAACCCACTAAACACGCCTTTTATCCAAAAAATAACTGAACTGCCGGTTATATCTCCGTTCGCATTGAATCATCATGATTTTCATGCTAAATTATCTTTTGTTTTTGGGCCTAGGTAACTTGAGTAATTAAGTCCGCTGGGGTGTCTCTACACCTAATGCCCTAAAGCCAACTGGTTTGGGTGCATTGGCTCAAAGCTCGTTAAGAAGCCTAGAAGTCCAGATAAAAACAAAGTCAAGCAAGTGTTCTCTCCGAGTTAAAATTCCTAACGGTTCTTTGTGTGAGAATAATCTTGACAAAAGACAGGTTTTTATAAAAAAAATATTTCTAGTGGAGATATGAAGGTTTTATTCTGTGATAAAGACTATTGCACATTCAAAGAGGTGTGTATGAAATGAAAACAAGAAAAAGGTGGAGTGAAAAATAAGACCTAGTTTCTTGTTGAGGAAGATAGAAATTCTGAATTGAAACCTTACTGGAAAACGAAACTTGAAAAATACTTAACTCTTTATAAAACTTATGTGATCCTTTTAAAAATTTTATCTGGGCTTTTATTGTGTGACATAATGACTTTAATCGATCCTTCTGGAACTTAACGACACTATTTGCACTGCACGTAAAGACATATAAAATCTTAAGTTAAATAAGAAGCGAGGTGTGAAAAATAATGGTTCGATAGTCTAGACTCAGGATAATAGAATTGTTATTTTCTGAAACAAAACTTTAGGTGTTTTGAATCGTAGTTATTTTGCAAAACTAGCTTGACCGGATTTTGTGGGTAGTATCCGCTGAAAACCCTCAGGAGACAACACTCCTCCTACTAGGGACACCTAGAGGTTTAACGGCTTGTTGCACATGCTCAGTGCAATAGCGTTTCCTGCGAAAGTGAGGTTAGGAATTTTTGTGAATAAATTGGCTTTTCTCGGAACGAGCAAATGATAAGTTTGGGGGTATTTGTTCATATCAGATTTTTGCATTTTTATACCGCCCAATTTTTATCACATTGCTTATCGGTAGGTACTCTTGAGCCGTGTTTGCTAGTTAATTGCAAGATACAGGTTCTCAGCTCTAAACAATGAAATTCATGGAAAAGCACGTCAAATTCCGTATTACTGCCAACCACAGATAAAACACGGGTCTCCGCTCTCTATCCGTATGTTTCCGCACACCAGTTTAAGGGACAAAATGGAAAATCAATGTCATTTTCATGCACAAAGCTCAATGTCAACACAAGATCCAACATATCTACGCGGTGCTCGAGGAAATAATGGCAAAAGATCCACATCACATCACCTTTTGTTCTGCTGATATTCTGGAAAAATTGTGAAGTGTTTCTGAGAAAAAACATATATCACACTACAGACAACAACAAACAGGAGAAAACCAACATGTTTCATGGCCTAACTCCACTAAAGGGCCGCGATTCCTCGGCATAAGCATGCTTAGGCCGCGGAACCGCGGCCGTACGGGCTCCTCAGTGGACGATGTTTCAGGGGTATTTTGGTCATTCTATATGGAGGCAGTTTGTTGCCCTAGGTTTCCATTTCCCTGCCTATAAATAGTCCAGAACTTGCCAAAGCCAAGGGTCCTCATTCTTGTATTTAGAATTTAGAATACATGTTGTTATTCTTCTTCCTCTTCTCATCTCTTCTCCATTAAAATCTTGTAGTTAGCTTTTGTGAGTGAAGAATAAATAAAAGAGTTTTCTTTGTTATCATGCTTGTCTTGTTCTTTTGTTAATTATAATTGCTTGTAATTTTCATTTGCTAATCTAGTTGTTGTTATTTGTTGTTTGTTTCTTTCTTGTTCTCTTTTTCTTTATCCTTAAACAACAATGATGCTTAAGCTTTATCCTTGCCAAGGTGAGGTCTCAAATAATTAGTTGTAATCTTCTAATCTCTTTCTTTCTATCTTCCTCCTTTGTTTTATTTTCTTTTTCTTATAATGGGTGAGTAGTTTTCATACTTGTTAGGGTAGGATAAGGAAAGTTTGAGAGAAGGAAATCTCTCTCACTCTTTTCTTGCCCAACATCTTAATTCGGACTCCCGTTAATTGAACCACAATCCGCTCCCTACGGCACCTTATCCTACATGATAGCGGTGATTCCTTAGTGAGACCGGTTGTGGTTGAATTAACCGGTGGTTAAGGCTAAGAGACAAGAACGGACGGACAAGCACCAAAAGGAAGAACTTATGATTTGGAAAGCCTAGCATATACTCGCAAGTTCCTTCCTAGTCGTGCTAATCCCCGTTGTTGCTGATTACCATAACACCGATATTAAGAGTGGCAACGAAAGAAGTGAGCGACTCCTAACTCAAACTAACCTAATCCTAACCCTAACAAGCTCTCTTTATATATCATTTTAGCACATAGTTAATCTCAAAACAAACCTGGACATTTGGACTTAACTCGTTAAAGCACATAGAAAAAGATTCCCATCTCCCTGCGGACGACCCGTACTCAACCGGCTAGCTACAAGCGAAACCGTCTTGATTGCGGTAATTAACTAAGCACGCAAAAACTCTACCAATCAGATGTCTAAAGAGATTGTGGATTCCAAATGTTGTAGTTTTACACTTTCTTTTCTGCGACCGTAAGTGTAATATGTTATATCACCCGTTTCGTTGCTATATGTCAACGACTATTGGGATGCGCATATTTACTTACGTTGATGACATGTGTTGTTATGTGTTGCTGGATATGTTATATTGGATCGTCGCGTTTTTGAATAGCCGGTGGTTTTTATTTTCATTCATGTAAAATTCATTGTATATAATATTCTTTTATTGGGGCACTTCCGGGATGAGGATGATGTCACCATTGTATATTATTTACTTTTCCGCATTAGGTAGACCCAAGGAGGCGAGCACAAGTAACCGGGTTCTAAAGTCCAGTGGGAGACCAACTCGAGGAGTCGAGTCCGGGTCTTCTAACTCTAGAATTGGAAGGGTTGCTTGCCGCTCTCATAGGGGTCTAGGGGTGTGGGTTTGGCTATTTAGCATGACCGTGGAATCCGTGTTTTATGGAGGCTCAAAATAAAACACTGACGTCCTAGTATATCCAATGTTTCATATGTTTCTTCTGCTGCGATATCTATGATGTGATCATTTGATATGTGTTGATAGATACTGTATATAGTATATATGATATATTATATAGACGTTACTTATATTTTACACCCGTGCTAGCCCTGTCCCGCTCTGCCGTTAGTTACCTAACCTAACGGTGCATGAGGGGACATTGAGGCGAATGCGGATGGCATAAGTGTACATCGTATTTATCTGTGATGTTTAGGTGACTTAAATGATGAGGCTTCATTAATATGATTAATGAAAGAAAAAGAAACCTAAAAGATATTGTGGAATCGAATTTTCAAAAACAGGTAGCTACAGTTCTTGCTTTGCATAGTGGTGTTCCTTGTAGAACAGCCTGCACCTTATTCGATAAGGAAAGGGCCGAGATCCTTTCACCAGGAGTGACCCCTTTAGCAATAACCGGCAGATGCTACAACCCTTGGTTTGTCTTTTGATTTCCTTTCTAGTTCTTGCTTTGCACAGTGATATATATAATATATCCTGCACCACATTCGACGAGGAAAGAGTCGAGATCCCTTCACCGGGAGTGACCTCTTTAGCGAAACTAGCAAAAGCCTCAAAAACACCCCATTTTAAAATTATTTGATTCTGCAACGATATCAAGTTCATTACGCAATAGGTTTTTAGAAAAACATGTCGTAGCCTTCCGTCATTTCAGATAAGTAGTAGTTAGTATTCGTGCTGCGTTTGTTGGCCTTTGTCAAGGCGTAGTGTGCTGTAGCTGACTAGTGCTTATCTGTTTATGCAAATGATGCAGATTGGATTAGGGTAGTCATACGACCTTGTTGACCTCCGTCAAGGGTCCTGCAGGTGGGTTTGATTCAATCAAGAAATGACGGGTTGAACTTGACTTGCACCCTGTGGTTTGTTGATCTCCGTTAAGGTCATAGGATGCTTGGGGCAAAACATTATCGGGAATTTCAAGTGTTGAAATTTGCAATGAGATTGCATACCTTCTATGAGATAGTTTGATACCGATACCCGCTGCGAGTAAGAGTTACTCCTGGGAGAGTTTTACACATTACAATTAGCCGATCGAGTAGGTGTCTAGAAAGGTGTTAACGGGGTTACGCCCTGGGAAAACGAGGTTTATTTTAATTAGGTCTGTGCGAAAGCACGGGGAACCTCCCTCAAAGTACCGACACTGGCCTGGCTGAAAGATTGGCGAAGTTGTAGGGTGTAATTAATCCCGTCTAGTCTTTCTTTTTAGGGTTTGAAGGAAGATTTGATAAAAACAGTGGGAGCCATCCTGATTAGATAAAATAATAACCTATCTGATCTTGCAAGAGCATACGCTAAAGTGTTTTTCTTCTCTCTCTCTCCAGGTAGCAACCATATCATGCCTTAATCAAGATAATAATACGGATGTACTGACCGAACCCGCTTGTTATACTGTACTAGGGAACATTGGTCCCTCTCCAACTTATAATTGTTATAAGACAGAGCCGGAAATAGGGGATTACCAGAATTCCCGTGCCGCCCAAACGAAGAAAGTGCATGCTGATGCATCTTCTTCGGGTGTGTTCATTACAGAGAATTATTTCTCAGTATCCTTTACGTCCTGGGTATGTGATACCGGATCAGGATCCCACATATATAATTTGTTACATGGGCCACAGATAGGTAAAGAACTGAGAACGGGAGATAAGTTTCATGAGATAGAAACGGTGCAAGTGTTGCAGCCAAATCTGTTGGTAGTTATCACCCTGTATTACCAGAATACATTGAATCTGAATGAATGTTATTAGATACTGAACCTGATATACAACATCATATCAGTCTCTTTATTAGTAAAGAAAGGATATAATTTTGTATTGTTGGATAATGTTTTGAACATTTCCTATATCAAGAGTTGATCGGTTCAGGCACGTTATCTAAAAGCATAGACGTTCTAAATCAAACCACAGTTCTTAACGTATAGAACACGCACAAGAGGAAGAGTTTATAAATGAACGAATCCTTCTTGAGGTATTGTAGACTAGGTCATATCAATGTGACCCGACTAGCTGAAGTTACATATAGATGCATATTTAAATTAGTTTGAATTTACATCTTGTGAAACTTGCCAGTCATGTCACAGAGATAAGATGACCATAGCTCTGTTTATAGGAAACAGAGAAAGAGTTAGTGAACTCTTGGGATGACACATGTTGATGTATGAAGGTCCCCTGTCTACACATGCCAAGACCGGTTCTTTGTACTTCATTACATTCTCTGATGATCTCTCAAACACAAGTCCGAAGCTTTTGAGAAATTCACAGAATATAAGTTAGAAAGTAGAGAATCAAAACGGGTATAAGTATTATGTCCTTTGATGTGATCAGGGAGGAGAATACTTGAGCATGTGATTCCTGGATTATTCTAAAGGTGAATGAGATTCTCTCTCAGCATTACTCCTCCGTATACACCACAGCACGTCGGTGTATCGGGGTAGAGCAATCACACCCTATGTGATAAAGTGTGCTCTATGATGAGTGCTACTGAGTTACCTATTTCCTTTTGGGAGTTATGCACTGGAGAAGTTGCATACCTATTGAATAGGGTTCCGATCAAATCAGTTGCCTACCACTTCATATGAGATATGGAAAGGGAAGAGCCCATATCTTAAGTTTGTTAAGATTTGGGGTTGTCCAGCCTATGTCTAAAAGCATAATCCGGACAAGCTCGAGGCAAAGTCAGTTCTGTAGAAGTTTGTTGGATATCCAAAGCATTCGCAAGGGAATATCTTCTACCTAACCGAGAAACAAAAGATGTTTTGTTTCTCAACATGCCACCTTTGTGAAAGAGAATTTCTTGTGAAGAAATTAATGGGCATAAGGTAGAACTGGAAAAAGTTCCAGCTATACAAACTTCGGCTAATGATTTGGTAGAAACAAAGGATTCAATAGTTTCCAACGAACCTCATCCTCTCCGCCGATCTAGTAGGGTTCCTCACCCACCTGAGAGATACTTCAGTTTCTCTATGACAGTGGGAGCGAGCATTGCATCATGAGATGATGACCCAACTAGTTTCGTGCAGGCCATCAGGAGTGGGGACTCTGTAAGAATGGCTGGATGCTTAGCGATCTGAGATGGAATCCTTATACACCAACAAAGTATGGACTTTGGTTGCTTTATCTGAAGGGTTAAATCCCTATCAGGAGCAAGTATATCTTGAGTAGATTACTTGGTGTACATGGAAAGGTTGAGACTTTCAAAGCTATGCTTAAGTACATCCAGATCCTACTTGCCACTGCTACATACCATGACTACGATATCTGGTGGTTGGGTGTCATGACTGCTTTTCTAAATGATATTTTGGAAGAGAGCGTCTATATGTACAAAGCCGGAGGGCTTCGTAGACAGTGGGAGCGGCGGAAACGTGTGCAAGATGTTTTATGTGATAAAACAGGCATCGCGGAGTTGGAACATCCGTTTTGATGTGGTAGTCAAAGAGTTTGACATCATCAAAATGGTAGATGAACCTTGTATATACAAAAAGGTAGTAGAGAGTATGGTGGTGATCCTCGTAGAGTACGTGGATGACATACTCTTGATAGGAAAGTAGTTTTCTATGCAACGCTCGGTCAATCTCCGCTTATCACAAGGATTCTCCATATAGGATCAAAGTGATACCTCCTAAATCCTGGGTTTGGATCTATAAGATAGATCTAATTGGATGTTAGGATACTCACTGGTTGTAGTGAGATGG